>OW964551.2:40832199-41210746 GCA_943138885.2 Tholera decimalis
TGGATCATGAAAAATATACCCATTCAACAGATATGAATGCCGAAAACTTCAATAATTGGATAAAAGAAAAATTGATACCTAATTTGAATGAGCCCAGTGTCATTGTGATGGATAATGCGAGCTACCACACTGTACAACAGAATAAAGTTCCTACGACACAAACGAGAAAAGCTGAAATGCAAGAATGGTTCGATTCCAACAGAATAAATTATGAAGATTGCCTAACAAAAGCGGAATTGTTATGTTTAGTTAACAAACATAAACCCGAGCCCCTGTACGTAGCTAACGAATTTTTGAAACAATGCGGCCATGAAGTACTGAGACTGCCACCTTACCACTGCGATTTCAACCCGATTGAGCTTATAAGGAGCTCAGCTAAGCGTATGGTGGCAAAAAAAAACATTAATCTGCCCGCAAAAGAAACAGAAACACTAATAAAAACCTCATTTGGCCGGATAACTGCAGAAGATTGGAAAAAAAATGACAAATCATGTAATAAATGTGGAAAATAAATACAAACAAAGAGATCACATAACAGAAGAAGTATTGGAAAAATTCATAATAAGTGTAGGTGATGACGACTCCACTGATACAGAAGAATCCTTAGAGGTTGAATTTTTGGACTCGGATTTTGAGTACGATGATTAACGGCCGAAATTAATAATCAATCTAATCCAATATTTTTGGATTGAAGATCGAAAATAAAATCTAGATAAGTGTACCAAAAAGCTATCCACGGATTGAAAGCGCGATCTTAAAAACCAAGCTATCCTTGAGAGGACGGATCACAGATAATGGATCGACCTCTGTTCGGAAATGACAGTTTGAGCGTGTCAATCCGTTGAGTTTGACAGAGGAAGCGTGGGAAAGTCAAGGGAAGAAGGCGCGATTTTTTTTAAACAAAAAATTTAATTTATTTTATTTTATTTCTAGTGTTTACATAACTACTTAATTATAGTATTTGTAGTTCATTATGATGGGGAGAGTTAAGAAGAGGAAGAAAAGTGGGAAGGATCCCCCTGGGGATTCCCTCGAAGATGATGCTGACACTGGGTCGTTGCGCTCTATGCAGTCGGCCACATCTGAAGCAGAAAAAGAAAAGGATACGGACAAGTACATTGAATACAGAGTACCTGACTACACCCGGTCTTATCCAGAGTCTGGTGGAAACTTTGAATATACAACGTGTAACGGAAACCCCATATCTATCCAAAAGGACTGAAGACGACATCTGGTATGGAGTCTCTATGCAAAGTTTCAGCTCAAAATAAGTGACTCACAGAATTGACCCCAAATTATTGGTTTCATATGTTTCTTGAATACCAGTAATAACAAACGTGTCACAGCACTATGAGGGTCATCACTTTCCACGTCACTTGCCAATAAAACGATAATTCTCTTCGTTCTTCTTAATTTGAAAAATTCGGCCTCTGGTAAATATGCTCCACACATGTAGACATAGGATTAGAAAACCCTTGCCATATCGTTTGTTATCACCCAAAGAAGCTGTGCGCTCGGTATGTATATACCCTTTAAATTACACGTTGTATTGTATTCATCGAAAGTCAGAATCAAGTCCCGATCGGCGACCGTGATATGATGTCGTTAGCCACTAACTTTAAGAAATATAATAAAGGGGTTAAGCAACTTATCCGAATGAATCGGCACAAAGTTGGCGTTATTTTCGAGCGTCCGACATTTGCCAATGCTGCGCTCATAAATAAAAAGTTTTTAGACAATTTTAACCCTTTAATTGGCAGACAATAATATCTTAAAGAATATGATTTTATTTAATATATTTTATATTTATATGAGTAAATAAGTACTGAAAAATATTTAAAAAAATTTGTATTTATTACTTTTTGAAAAAAAAAACATGTATGACCTGGTATACACTGGCAACTAAGTGAAAACTTTACTAATTATTTTGATGTATCTTGTGGCATATATTGCCAATTAATGGTCACGACTGGTAAATTTAAATGAAACTCAAATTAAAGGAAAAATTATATTTTAATTAAGAGAATAGTAATAAAATATTCAATTTTTGGTATGAAAATCAAGTTGACAATTCCTTAGGTTCTTGCCAGTTACGAAACACAACGGTACTTGACACTTGATGCAGATAACTGAGGTCAATTTTGAACAAAAGCGACATCGATCCTGGCTAGTCATGTCCATGAAATGTCCTACATTGTCATGTCTGACATCAGTAATCGGTGCACCTTGCGTAGGCTGTCTTTTTTTTCTACCTTCTCGCTTTTCTGCTGACGTCTCAGATCTACCTGTCTTTTTCAAGCCTTCGAAAATCTCGGAACGAAAATTTTTCAAAGGCATTGGAGCCTGGGAGGATATTTTAACCTGGTCTTGCCTATATAAAAGCCAAGCGTTGTTTATACAAATATCTATCAACTGGGCGAAGATTCTCATGTACCAGCGACGGCTTTTAAAAGGGGTCTTGTACAAAGAGATAAGCACTTCCGCAAGGTCCACCCCTCCCATATGTTTATTATATTCCTTCACGATCTGTGGGCAGTCTACATCTTCTCTACTACGCGATTCCTTGCAATACCTTTTGATTTTATTTACTGGTTGGGCCCCCACGTAGGTGCTTATCAGGGTGACCGGCTTGTTGTCATTCCAACGGACAACAGATAAACGGTTTTTGTCACAAACGACTTCACCGTAACTATCTCGAGGTTTTTTTTTTTCAAAACCTTTTCTGATGGTAAAATAATGTCTGCGCCTCTAAGTCTATTGCTCCGTATTGTTCCAAGTCCAAATACCCCGTAATGTTCTCTCAATATATAAAATAATTCGGGACTAGAAAAAAAATTGTCGCAGTAGATAACAGCTGGTTTATTCTTGATGCTTTTACATAAAGCTAATACAATTTGGGCTCCAAACCCCAAAGTATGTTCTTCGTCGGTAAATGTATGGAATCGGAAAGTGTCTTCGCCACCATATATTATAAAATCGTAGATCATGCCTGAAACACCCGCCCTCACATAGTTTTTGAAGCCCCTTTTATTGGGCTTGTCCTTCATGTATTGGCGTCTTTTGCCAGCTTTAGTCACTTTATAGGGTATAATCATTTCGTCAATACTGAATTGTTGTTCATTTTCTTGAGCCAAACAATTATCCCTGATTTTTTGAACAACAGGACGAACTTTGTAATACCTGTCCGAGTCTTCCATATTATTTTCAACAAAGTGCAAGTTCCTTCGAATTTGTTGGTATCTTTTCAGTGTGATCAAATCTGCCACTAAAGAAAATCTAAAGCGTTGACTCCAATAATCAACATAAGTGGGCATCTGCACAATACCTATCATTATTTGTATCGCTAGGAAATCGCGGAATTCATCCTCCGTTAGAGCTATTGATCTACCAGTATTACCTATGGAATACGCATTCGTTTGTGTTACTATATCAGTTATTATATCTTGGGAAAAAAACAACAAAAAATATTCAAACGGAGATTTGATGGTTTGAGAGATCTGATGACGTGTGGTGTCTTCTAATGTAGCTGTATGACAAAAGACGGCCTTCCGCGACTCGTAATTCAGGGTGAACTTCATTATTTTCTTAGCTTGTTTAGCTGTCAATGTAGGCTGTATACGTAGTCTTTTGGATCTGGTTTTCCTAATAGAAACAGAAGTAAGCGGAGTTGCAGGAGTTGAAATACTTGCAGGTGATGCATAAGAAGCGTGGCTGAGCGAGGGCAGGGACGGTAGATTGGATAAAATTGGTACATTACTGAAATTAGGTTCTTGTGATGGGCTGGGATAAACTTCATGTAATATAGGTGTTAGGCGGATGCTTTGGGAATGATCATTATCACTTTCTTCGTCAGAGTATGTAATAAATCTTTCTAAAGAACTATCAATAGAGGGAGCTGGTGAAGAAGAATGAGATGAGACATGCGTTATGAATTCTTCTTCGGCATCGGATTTTTCGCTACACTCAGAAGGAGCTTTTTGAGCAGGTACTAGTGCAAGAATTCTACCACCGCGTGTTAGTAGCTTTTGCTGTCGGCAAAAAAAAAACAAAACAACTAAGTCTGTTCAAGCCAATCTTCTTGCTCAAATCTTGCAGTCTGGGCCCATAGAGTGGTTTCGTCAGCATGTCTGCTAGCTGCAGTTCTGAAGATACTTGCTTAACTTCAAGGTCCCCGTTGGCAACGCATTCTCTTACGAAGAAATGCTTCAACTTAATATGTTTCGTACGCTTGTGGTACTCATATTTAGGGTTCTGTGACAGCTTGATTACCGACTCATTGTCTAGATATAGTGTAGGCTGGTTCAACTTCATCAGATCTTTCAATAGACAATTTAGCCATATAAGCTCTTGTGAAGCCTCGCTGGCTGCAATTACTTCCGCTTCGGTAGAGGAAATGGATACATCGTTTTGGCGTTGAGATCTCCAGCTAATAGCAGCTCCTGCGAGTAAGCACACAATACCAGACGTCGATCTGCCGGTGGTTTGATCGCCAGCAAAGTCTGAGTCGGAGTAGCAGACGATATTTTCAGTCGAATCATTACAGTAGGTAAGACCTTTGTCACTTGTTCCTTTTAAGTATCGAAAATTCCGTTTAAAAAGCGCAACATCTCTGTTCCTTGGCTTATCCAGGCTTCTCGATGCTATTTCTACTGCACTATCTGCACTATCGGGTGTAGTGCCCACGGCCAAGTATGTTAAGGCACCTACGGCTTGTCTATAAGAAAAGCTTTTTTCAGCTTGTGTTCCTTCATCTCCTCCCATGTTTTCTTTAACAATAGGTGTTGGTACAGACTTGCTGTTGTTCATTGTAAATTTTTCTAAAAGCTTCTTTACGTATGATGTCTGACGTAGTGTGATCTTGTCGTCTTTCCTTACAATTTCCATTCCTAGGAAATATGTAGCAGGCGACATTCGAATCTTCAATCGTTTTTGTAGTTCTTCAAAGAACTCGGCTTCAGCTTCTTGTGAGTTGCTTGCTACAAGCCCGTCATCAACATAAAGAGCTATGAGGACTCTCTTTGTCCCTTTTGTCTTCGTGTATAGACAAGGATCAGTTTCGGACTGTTTGAAACCTGATTGTAACAGAAAAACATTTATACAGGCATTCCAACAACGTGGTACCTGTTTAAGTCCGTACATGCAATTTCAGGCGACATGCTCGGTTTGTGCCATCGTTGAAACCTTCAGGTTGCTTCATAAACATTTGTTCTTCTACTGTTCCATTTAGGAACGCTGTAGTGACGTCAAATTGTAGAAGCCTTAAATTTTGTTTGACAGCAGTTGCGAGAAGGGCTCTGATAGTACTGAGACGTGCTACCGGACTGAATGTTTTATCGTAATCGATACCAGCTTGTTGTGAAAAACCTTTAATTACCAGTCGTGCTTTGAAGCGTTCAATACTTCCGTCGGGGTTTGTTTTCACTTTATACACCCATTTGAATGGTAAGGCTTTTCTACCTTTTGGTAATTCTACTAGTTCCCATGTTTCATTCTCGTGGAGTGATGAAATCTCGCTTAGCATTTCTTCTAACCATTTGTCTTTGTTTGGTGAGTCAAGTGCTTCTTTGTAAGAAGTTGGTTCTTTTTGTTTGATAACATCATCTGCAGCTGCCAGTAAGAAATCGTCAAATTTATGTGGTGGGTGTAATAGCGATCTGTCTCGAAGTGTCCGTGTTTCAACAGGTTCATTAAGTTCAGGTTCATCAAGTTGGTGTTCATCATTATCAGCTCGAGGTTCGTCAGGTTGTTGTTCCTCGTTTTGTGGAAGAGTGCCCCGAGGAATGTTGTTTTCTTGATCTTGATCATTTTCAATCTCAGCCTGTTGTTCAGTGTCTTCATAGATGCTATCGTTTTGATGATTGTTATCGTTTGTATCATCGTCGTTTTGAAGTTCAATTTCAATAGATTGTGAATTGTTCCTAGACGCTACTCCTTGCTTATTCAAAGCTTCAATTTCAATCGTCTCCGTTTGTGTTAGAGGTATTGGTTGAGTATGAATGTTTTCATAGAAGTTGCTCTTTAAGATTTTCACATCTCTCGAAATGACAGTCTTGTGTTCAGACGGAATGTAAATTTTATAGGCTTTGCTTATTTCTGAATATCCCACAAATACACCAGGTGTTGCTTTTGGAGCAAATTTATGTCCTCTGGGACCTTTCTTCAGAACAAAGGCTTTGGATCCGAATGCATGTAAGTGGTTGACGCAGGGCTTTCTTAGTACCCATTTTTCAAATGGTGTTTGATTATCAATAGCACTGTTGATACTTCTGTTTGCTAAGTAGTTAGCTGTGTTTATTGCTTCAGCCCACAGATGTAATGGTGCATTGGCATCAATAACCATCGTTCTGCCTTTTTCCACAAGGGTTCGGTTATTCCGTTCTGCAATACCGTTTTGTTCAGGCGTATAGGGTGCGGATAGTCGTTGTCCAATCCCGTTTGCCTTGAGGTAATTTTGAAATTCTTTATTAATGTACTCAGTTCCATTGTCAGTTTGTAGGAACTTTATTTTATTTCCAGTAGAGTTCTCCATTAGTTCTTTATATTCCTTAAACTTCTCAAGTACATCAGATTTGTTTTTTATGAAGTATACGCGGCCATATCTGCTGTAGTCGTCTATAAACGTCACAAAGTACTTGTTGTTTGCAGTGCTTGGAGTTCTTATAGGGCCACACACATCACTGTGTACAATTTCCAATCTTTGAGTTGTTCGTGGCGTAGATCTATGTTTGACGCTTGGCACTCGTGTCATTTTTGCTTGAATGCATGCTTCACAGTCAGATGCTTTTTCATCTTTGTTGAACTTTAACCCAATCAGCGTCTTATTTTTCAAAGATAGAAGGAGGTCGTTGTAGTTCATGTGTCCCATTTTTCTATGCCACTCTCCAATGGAGTGGTCTGGAGTCGTCACCATACTCGTTTCTGGGTTTTCAGTACAGTCATTAATAACTTGGGTTTTGATGTAGTAGAGATTGTTTTTCTTCTCTGCAGTCATTAGAGTTACCATGTTTTTTTTTAATTATTTTAGCTTAATTTCCATTAAAGGTGACAGTTGCACCGTTTTGTGTCATTTTGGAAACAGAAAGAAGATTCGCTGTGAGTTTGGGTTTCAGCGGTTTGTTCCTTCGAAGCTAGGTTAAGTTTGCGTGAATCTGCATTCAACGTGGTGAAGCTTTCTCTTGCGTAGGTCATGTGAGATGTGCATCCGCTATCCAATACCCAGTCCTTGTTCGGTTTCCATTGTTGGCAGTCAAGAGACATTCGTCGGTATGATGTGTCGTTTCATTTTGACCTTTGGATGTCGTCTTCTTAGATTTGTTTTTCTTCGACCAGCAGTTTGAACATATTTTGTGATGGCTTTTTTTAGAATTGTGTGCTCCTGTTTTTTTGCATATTCTGCATGAAGCGTAGAAAGATTCTTGTTGAGTATGAGTACTCGTGCTTGGTTCCATTTGTGGGTGTCGAGCCTCGCTTTCCTCAATAATCTTCGTTTTGAGCTCATCTGGTTTTGGCAGTGTGTCTCTGCTCTCAATTGCGATTCTGAAGTTATCGTATTCAGGTGAAAGGCTTTACAGCAGCATTATCGTGAGTAGATGATCATTGATGTTTATCTGCATGTCAGCAAGTTTATCAACGGTGTCCATAAATTTGTTTATATGCTCACGAACGTAATTGCCTTCTAGTTTTGTTAGTATTAACTGCTTTAGAAGAGATTCTTTACGAGCTGGACCTTTGCTCCCGTATATCGCTTTCAATTTGTCCCAAATTTCTTTTGCAGTTTTGCATTGCTTTATTTGTTTTAGGTCTGAAGGAGCGATTAGAAGAATAAGGGTTGACTTAGCTTCTTTCTCCTTCTCAATTTCTTCAGTACCTGCTTTTGCAGATATGTTTTCTTGCACATATTTCCAGAGTTTATCTTTAATCAACACAGCTTCTGCCTGTATCGCCCAGGTATCATAATTCTCCTTGTTTAGGGGTTGTATGTTTACCTTAGACATTTTGGTTCGTTTTTCTTGATGCGATGCTACCATATTAAGTTTTAGAGTGGTTACTCGAAACTTGTGAACAGCGGTGTGCAGTGGAAGTTTGTATTGCCGTGTATAACACTCAGTCAAGAATAAACCAATATATTAGAGCCGAACTGTGCTTGCGCAAGTTTTATTTAATTTATAATTTCCTACTATCATATATCCGAACGCATCTTACATATTAGAATACAGATTCATATTTGACCGCGGTTTTGAGCTGACCAACCATATCCCTTCCTAGTATCCAAGTCCCACAAATGAGAGAAGAAATGCTCATCGCACGCGCCGCTGATTGGCGCATTCAACGCCAGCCAATCACTGTACAGATGCTGTGGCAAGAATAAGGTATAATTACCTCCGCCATATTGTGTCTACTCGTCTACATCAAAATCCCGCCGTGAAGTTATCACCCCGCGCCTTGCTGAGATAATTAACCGCTAATATATCTATAAATCTAAAACTATCAAATATCCGTGTTGGCCCCACAAGTGTGACAAAATAGAGACCAAGGTGAAAATGCAGCAACTAAGAAGAAAGAGATTCAACCCACGTGCAAAACTCCATTCTCAAGCTAATCAGCTCAAGATATCCAAGTAAGTCCCTTTTTCCTACCCCTGGTCGGCTCAATACTGTGTGGTCAATATTTCACCACTAAAAATAACACCCCGCTAAGGTCCTTCGAGAAATTTCTAGTAACCATCTTCGCAACCGCACACCTCACCCAGAAGAAGAAGAAGGTATTATTTAGTAGAATAATTAATCATAGAAATACATAAAATGCAAGACGAAGAATTGTGACATAAGCAATAATTATATATATATATATAACAAGAAAAAGTTGCTTGGCAACGTCACGTTAATCAATGACCATATAGAGTCATAGAGTAGGCTATACAGTCTTCACAGACTTTGATATCAAATTTTTGTGGACCCCTTCACACATCGGAGTCAGTGGCAATGAAAACGCAGACACTTTAGCGAGAGCCATTGTTGACATAGGAAATGCAGAAATTAAATGTGTTGCCATACCTAGCTCAGATTTATTACCTAAGATCAATGAAGATAATATTCGATGTTGGCTTGAAGATTGGCAGGAGACTCTGCAAATAAAAGGCACTTGGTATGCAAAAATCAATACAGCTATTGGTTCAGCTCCTTGGTTTACGAAGGCACAATTTCATAGAAGCAAACACTTTTACTCTTTACTGACTCGGCTAAGATTTGGACATCGACGTTTTAATGCTCATCTGGCCAGAATGAAAATAATAGCTTCCCCTAAATGCACTGATTGCAATCTCGATAAAGATCAGACTCTCAATCACATTATTTTTGAATGCCCAGCGCACAATGTGAATCGTATAATATTGATTGACAAATTGCTTGAGATTTACAATACAAAATTTGATCGGGACTTATATATATGGCTATGACATTGAATTATTGAATTGACATAACTCTTGGAAACATAGATGATACATATAACCAATGATATTATAAAGTACAGATATGTTACGTTCATAGTAATTTGCGTTGAAATTTGTTCCACGTAGTAAAAACTGCACACATCGCGGATATCTATGGCACACATTGACAAGTTTTACTGATAAGTAGAACAAAATATACGAAACAACACGCAAGTGAAAGAGATAGCTATAATTCTAACAATTGCGCTTCAAATGAGTCCTTGTGCCATAGGATAACATTTTTATAGCCGTAGAGTGGACACTCGATTGAAGAGTAAGTACGTAGGTAAGAAATTAAACATCATAATCGTTAATCACGGATCAAGTATTACCACTAATGTTTGTATTCAGCTTAGCCCATTATATTCAAAACTAAAATAGAAATTAATAGTCATTATGTTAATGAAATAATTTATGATCCGTCATAACAATAATTGTATGATTCTAAAACTTCGTCAAATCGGAACTTCATCTTGGATGAGGCAGGTGGAAAGCTAGTAATCAATAAATAATCAATTTCATGACACAACTATAGGTTTCATAATGAAATGTCATGTAGCGGTTTCTTTGTAGGTATACTGACCAAACAAATTCAACGTTGTCGAAAATGCAAGCAACAGGTAGCTGACATTTTATAAAACATTATGCAAGCAGCATTATGTTTTATAAAATGTTTTAGTTACCTACCTCTATAATTGGAACTGCATTTTTTTTAAGCATTGTTCGACCACATTTCGAATTTTCGAAACATATTTGTTAGTACTTTGGAAGTGATTGCTACATATCCTGCTGTTTTTTGATGTTATCCAGTCTGTTTCGCTTTTTTGTTCACGAACAATTGCGATCCAATCTTGAAGTCGAACCTGATCCCTCGGAAACCTAATTCAATAAAAAAAAAACAGTTATAATCCTCAATTATCAGTCAAATGAACTTTAGTCAAAAAAATTGTAACACAAAACAAATTAAACCAAGTCAATCAATATCGCTTCTACACTTGTAAACTTTTAACTAATCTATGTCCGTACGCACGCATCCTTATCGCTCTCGCGACAAAACAAGTTTGCTCTCTCTGTCTTCACCTACATATGGCTCCTAAGCATAATTTATTGGCAAGTTTGGAAAATAAATGAAATATAAAACATAATCTTAATATATTTGCATTCTCACATGTGGTATGAGATCCTTTGTATTTTATTTACTTTGGAAGTATAATTCGTACACTTCCGAAACTCACACGATGGCATTTTTGATAAATAAAATCTAAGGACATGGGTATTACGGTGCGGCACGCTTGTGGTTGCGTTCGACGCAGACTAGTTGCAAGACGTTCCAATTAGCTCGTTTTCGAGTCTTCACGACGCGCGCGCCTATGACATATCTGTACTATAAAATATCATTGCATATAACTTGAAAATGACCACATGGAAATGACGATAAAACTTGATTTGACAAAAAAAAAATTAAAAAGAGTTTTAGATTGACGAAACATCTAACTATGGAAAAAAGAAGACATGGCATATGCCTTGATTAAAGAATATTAAGATAAGAATTTACTGATGACTTGGCTTTAGCCTTACTTTAATTTTATAGAAGAACTAGCTTCCGCCCGCGACTTCGTCCCCGTGGAAAAAAAAATCCCCCGATTTTGAAACATTCTTCATTACTGCTCCGCTCCTATTGGTGTTAGCGTGATGATATATAGCTTATAGCCTTCCTCGATAAATGGGCTATCTAACACTGAAAGAATTTTTCAAATCAGAACGGTAGTTCCTGAGATTAGCGCGTTCAAGCAAACAAACAAACAAACAAACAAACAAACAAACAAACAAACTCTTCAGCTTTATAATATTAGTATAGATACACAAATATGACGAGGCTGAATGGTCTTTAGACCGATGCCTGCCTTTATAAAGGCGAACAAATAAAAAAAAAAAAAAAAAAATGTAAATGAGTTTGACATTTGCTTTGATCGGTGTAAAACATAGTGTATTACATACTCTTTGGTGTAAACAATCTCAATCGTAATCTTAAAATTTCGTCAGATTTAAGATTTGTTTTATGGATTTGATTTGTAAAAATGGCAGTGTCGATATTGGAGAATATAGTAGTGATATGGAGGTCCTGGCTGAGTTATCAGATTGGGATATCACAGATAGTGAAGCGGGTGAAGAGTTACGACGCCGACGCGCTAATTCAAGGAGGATAAAAAGGGTGAACTATATGCAGAGTCTGGATGATGCTGACTTTACATTTAGGTTCAGATTATCGAAATCTGCAGTAAATTTCTTGTTGACTGAAATAATGCCTGTCGTCCGTGTAACCTCATCAAGGTGAGTTCAATAGTTAGCGATATAAAATGTCCAGTAAAAATTTTTAGTAATTTTGTATTATAGTATAAAAATGTGTAAATATGATTGCAGAAACCATGGAGTGCCACCGCTGCATCAACTCTTGATGACATTAAGATTTTACGCATTTGGCACTATGCTATATTCCATAGCTGACTTTGTTGGAGTATCAAAATCAACAGCAGGCCGAATAACGGTACGTTCACACGGAGCCACGTTTTGCCGAATCTTATTTTCATCGGATCTGGAAAAACCGAACGTTGTATTCACACAGCACATCTTGCATTGCCGTATCCGACGGCCTCGTATCGAGATCCCGTGTGAACACACCATCCGGTTTTTTTTTTAGCAGGAGCGCGCACAGTTCCTCACGTTGATTTGGAAGTGATGGACGTGAACAGTCTTGCTATAATATACTGGTATTATCGCCGTCAGCGTGGTGGAAAAAGATTGTGGTTAAACCCAATAATATAAAGACGATCAACAGTTGGTGCCTTTACAACTCTAATGCAGCAGTTAAGAAATGATCTACAAACATTTTTTATCTACTTCAGAATGACTATACCTAAATTTGATAATCTTTTGAAAAAAGTGGAAAAAGATTTGAAAAAGCGTGATACAAATATGAGGAAAAGCATTAGACCTGAAGAAAAATTAGCGATATGTATAAGGTAAGATTGAAATACTGTTTTTTATTATTAATTAAATTATTTATTAAAAATATGATTAGGAAATCATAGAAAATCGCATGGTAGGTACACAGTTTACCAACTACATATTATGAAAGTGGTAAATCAGAAGCATTTGATTGAATACTTTGACTTGGTGATGCTTGATACTGCGATGTAAAATAGCCTTGTGCCTGTGCCACGTTTGGTTGATAGTTGTATGTTGATGAGTGTGCAGGAGACCATTCATTTCGGTTCTTTATACTTTGTAATAAATTTAAAACGCCTGATTGAAATTCTAATGTTTGATTATCGTTTAGCGTTGCCAATGATGGAAGTAGACTTTTAAAGAAAAACAAATTACGGTCTTCTTTCATTTCTTCTTTCTTCTTGCATTCCATTTGATAATCTATAAAGTCACTCATTTTCTTATCAAACACGTTTAAATTCTGCCTCGATGGTCTGCTTTTTTTTCTTTTCGAACCACCTAATACATTTTCATTATTAGTTTCTTGTTGACTTTCATTTGTAGCATCTTGATTATTTGCGGCATCTTCTTCACAAAATAAATTATCCTGAGCCATTGCACTGTCAAGGGTAACATCTGATGTAAGTGTTATAGCGGTTGTACTATCGTCTGCTGGGTTTGGTGTAGCAATAGTTGCACTATCATGGGTATCAGCTGGAGTCACAATTTTTTTAAGAACAACAATTGACGATGATAGACGTAGTCTCTCGGACATGTCGCAGATGATCCTGATTTTTTTTACTTCTTTTTCTCATTAATACTCCTCATGCAGCTTTCTCTAATATTAGTCCACTTCTTTACGATCGATTTAGCTGAAAAATATAATTAAATTTACTTGCAGATATATGGCTTCTGGGTGTTCATACAAGGATTTACATTACGCCTACCGAGTCGGAGTATCTACGATCAGTAACATTATTAAGGAAGTAACGAATGCTATTTGGAACAACTTGCATCGGGAGTTTATGGCATTACCCAACACAATATCTGACTGGCAATATATCGCCAATGGATTTAATACTAGAGCGAATTTTCCCCATTGCATTGGTGCAGTAGATGGTAAGCATATTAGAATAAAAAAACTTATTTAAAAAATCTAAAACACCCGACTGCTCAACTGAAGTGTAAGAAACAAGCACATTTTTATTTTTAAAAGTGACAAGCAGGCGGGACCCAATTAAACATATTTTTTTTAAATGGGATGGGTCCGCCTGCTTGTCACTTTTAAAAATAAAAATGTGCTTGTTTCTTACACTTCAGTTGAGCAGTTGGGTGTTTTAGATTTTTTAAATAAGTTTTTTTTTCAATTTTTTAGTTAATAAACAATTTTTTAATTTTCCCGGTCGTGTCACATTGGCACTCCACCGGATTCGGAAAGTGAATCCATATTTTTAAACTTTCTCATTGTGTTATTTTGCTAGTATTACACTAATGATAAACATGATATACCTTTTTGAAATCCTTATGTTAAGCCCTTTAATTTGATACCAATATTGTAGTATTTGGCTTCACCATGTATAATGGCTTCGCACAGCCGCCATGTTTATTTTTTTTTAAATGTCACCTATCTAAGAACACTCGGGCTATTAAGACAAATCTAGCGATACCTCAATTGTGTGAATCCGTACAGCGGTTCTGGAGATATGAGGTAATAAAAAATATTACAAACATACATACATGACAAGATACGCACGAAAAACATAACCCTTCCTTGGCAGTCGGGTAAAAAGCCAAACAACAGTGGTTCCATGTTTATGAATTACAAGGATTTCTGTTCCATCGTATTATTAGCAGTGGTTGATTCATCTATACTAATATTATAAAGCGGAAAAGTTTGTTAGTTTGTTTGTTTGTTTGTTTGTTTGTTTGTTTGCTTGAACGCGCTAATCTTCGAAAGTACTGGGTGGATTTGGATGAAATTTGGTATGGAAGTAGCTTGAAGCTTGAGGAAGGTTATAGGCTACTTTTTACCCGACTGCAAAAAAGGAGAGTTATGTTTTTACCGTGATAGAATCCACGGGAGCGAAGCCCCGCGAGAGTACTAGTATTATAAATTTATATATCACTAGCTTCTGCCCGCGACTTCGTTCGCGTGAGAGGGTTTTCCCGCGTAAATCCCGATCCCGTGGGAATTCCGGGATAAAAAGTAGACTATGTGTTATTCAACGATGTCAACTATCTACTTACCAAATTTCATTGAGATCCGTTCAGTAGTTTTTGCGTGAAAGAGTAACAAACATCCATCCATCCTCACAAACTTTCGCATTTATAATATTAAGTAGGACATCATACAATATCATACATCAGTGTGGGCTCGTATGGAAAAGAATGCGATTCGACAATATTCAAGGAGTGTACTTATTGGAAAAAACTAATAGATGGTGATTTTCAATTGCCGGCAGCATGTCCACTGACAAACAATTCAGATTTATCGATTCCGTTTGTAGTCATAGGTGATGAAGGTTTTGGCTTGCATCAACATTTGATGAGACCTTACGGCGGAAACCATTTGGATAGAAACAAAAGAATATATAACTACAGATTGACCAGAGCTAGACGCTATGTTGAGTGCGCCTTTGGAATATTTGCTAATAAGTGGCGAATATTTCATCGTCTACTGGATGTTGATACCAGCACAGCAATTTTGATTGTAAAGGCTTGCACTGTACTTCATAATTTTATAATAGATATTGTTTAGTAACTATTCCTACTACTGTATTGTTGTCTCACTCTTACATAATCTATCTCTCTTCCGTCCGTGTCTCAAAGCAGCACGCTTACCTCTTACTTAAATATAATCAATTTAATTGTCTAAACCTAATACAAAAGTCTGCAACCTATGTAAACAGTGTTATTAAAGTGCTTATCTCATTATATAGTGTTTGTGTAACAATCAGTTCGTGGTTTTATTTCAAAATACCAAACATAAAATTGGTTCTTCGAGCCGTCTATAAGCCGCCATATTTGCCAGCGCCAAGCCAACATCATACAAAACCCGACTGTTTTACCGACGCGACGGAACGAGCTCTCAACGTCTAGCGCCACCAACGGAGCTAGAAGACAACAAAATAGCCTCACAGGCGCGCGACCGTGGTCGCCCCGGTACACCGGACATCGTTTATCTCTTTCACTCGCATGCGCTAGCGCCGCTGCGCTGCGCTGCTCTGACTTGCCCCGCCATCTCAAAAAAAACAACAAGTCGACAACACGCTCCGCAAAAAGAAATCGTGGAAAATCAGTGTGAATCATATCTAAATATCTACTACAAATACATTAAAATATTGAAAAGTACTACGTGCATCACAATTTCTCATAATTTTCAAAAAAATGCCCCTCAACAAACTGAAGGTCCAGAGAGGTGCTCTAAAAGGAAAACTAACAAGAATCATGAACTTCGTCGATGGCTACAGTGAAGACCGCAACACTAATCGCGATCTTGAGGTCAGGAAATTGGAACTCGGCTCCATGATTCAGCGCTTTGAAGACATACAGTTGGAAATAGAAATAGCGGACATTGACCCTGACCATCAGTCAGCACATGAACTGGAACGAGAAACCTTTGAAGAGCGATACTACAGCACAATGGCTAAACTCGAGGAATTGACAAATAATTCACAACAACAATCGGCAAATCTATCCATTGGACATAATTCTACAACTGTGCATGAGTGCAACAATAAAAAACCACGTGTCAGGTTACCGCAGCTTGAACTACCGAGGTTCGATGGCGACATCAGACAATGGTCAACCTTCAAAAACATATTTTACGCATCAGTGGACAACGCAGACTTACCTGTGGTGAATAAAATGCAATATTTGAAGTCTGCCCTCGCTGGAGAAGCCGCCGGTCTTATCTCGTCATTGTTAATTACAGAGGAGAATTACGAAAAAGCATTGAATATCCTATCAAAAAGGTACGAAAACAAATCTATTGTTGTTAACTTTCATTTCAAAGCTATGTTAACGAAGCTCAATTTAATTATAAAAACTAACTTGAAAGACTTTTTAGTTACCTTGCAGCAAAGTCTAGACTCATTAAAGTCAATTAACTTGCCTGTAGAAAGCTGGGATGCTTTACTTGTATTTTTAATTTGTCAAAAATTGGATAACTCTTTACGCGCTGCATGGGAAATAAATAGAAAAGAAAACACCATAGCAACATTAGCAGAACAGAATCAGAAAAAAAATTTAAATTTACGGCGTACAGCATTTGAGATGTTAAATGATAACAAAACCAACGATAATTCAAATGTAAAAACAAGTCATTTATCATCAGCAACATCTAATTTATCTTGTATATTATGTCAAAGCAAACATACCTTGTCTAAATGTCCTCACTACCTAGAACTAACTATACCTAATCGTATACAGCTTATTAAAGCTAAACTCTTGTGTTACAATTGTCTACAGCCTTATGAATCTAAGCATAAGTGCTCAAAATATAAATGCTTAAAGTGTCACGGTAGACACCACACAAGCATACATATGGATAAAAACCAACTACAGGTCAGTCATACATCTACTACATTACAAGACATACCCCAATCATTACAAAACATATTACCTACTACTACATTAAATGAACACCCGCAAGTGCTACTACATAATAATATTTCACCGCAAACACAGAAGTCTTCTACAACTTCTCAGCTCGACTGTACACAGTTATTACACACTAACAATTCTCATAACAATCCCTCAACTTCAACTGTGCTAGTGTCCAGTGTTAATAAAAATCAAATTCTACTCTCCACAGCTATCATACGCATACAAGGCCCATCAGGAAAGTGGGTGAATGCTCGTGCTCTACTGGATGCTGGAAGCGAAGTAAACATTGCTACCCACAGACTTGCTACGCAACTGCAGCTTGAACTAACAAACAATGCTTGTCTCATACAAGGTATTGGCAACAGCCAAAAGCCAACACAAGTGAGTGCTAATGCCATTATTTCATCTCGCTATAATGACTACACTGCCAATCTCTCATTGATTATTATGGATAAAATTACTGTGCCACTACCACATACATACATACCTACGCACACTTGGCCTATTCCTTACAAACAAGCGCAAACACTCGCCGACCCAACCTTTTATATTCCAAGTACAATAGACATACTCATTGGTGCTGAACTATTTTATTCTATTATGCAATCTGGACGCATGAAGCTTGGTCCTAATCTGCCATATCTTATAGACACTGCTTTCGGGTGGGTTGTTTCTGGTCCAGTTGCCATGGACAGCAGCTTAGCTACTTTGCTCAGTGCTCATGTTAGCATGTGTGTTACCTCTGAGTCCTCTAACTCAACAGATCAATTGCTACAATCTTTTTGGGAGCAGGAGGAACCTGTTTCTAAGAAAAATATGCTCTCACCCATGGATAAATACTGTGAGCAGCTCTTCAGTTCCACAACTATACAAAACAAATTAGGACATTACATAGTTAACTTACCTATTCAAACACACAGGATTAAAGAATTAGGTAATTCATTCAATATTGCTTACAAATTATTACTTCAACTTGAATCCAAAATGAGTAAGGACCCTGAACTAAGTAAACAATATAAGGCATTTATTCACGAATTTATAGATCTTGGCCATGCTCATTATATTAATCATTTCTCACCTACAGAACTAAATACATACTATATGCCACACTTTGCTGTCTTGAAACCTGATAGTGTTTCAACAAAGTTACGCACTGTATTTAACGCTAGTGCAAAAACGTCATCTGGAATATCTCTTAATGATATCTTGTATGAAGGTCCCAATATATATAATGATTTATTTGAAATTATTATCAGATTTAGGACATATAAATACGCATTTTCATGTGATATAGTTAAAATGTTTCGTGGTATTTTTATTAATCCGCAACAAACTAGACTACAAAGAATATTATGGAGAGACTCTCCAAATAAGAAACTTAAGTGTATTGAATTAGACACAGTTACTTATGGCACAAAAAGTGCACCCTACTTAGCATGTCGTATAATGTTATATTTAGCCGAAAAATACACAAAGTCACATAAATTGAGTTCACTCAGGCTCAACCAGAAAAATCCTCACCTTATCAGAGTGGTGTGTTTACTGCTTCGGTAACACCCCATATAAATTATAGTTCATTCTATGAGAGCTTTTGCAAACATTCTTCACAAGTGTGATCAGATCTATGGCCTACTTATTTAGATTCATACATAATATAAAAAATAAAAACAAACTCACATCTTATCTATCTATTTCTGAGCTAAAAAATGCACATGACTTTATAATAAAAACATGTCAATATAATTCATTTTCAAAGGAAATTCATGAAATACAGTCCACTCACACAAACGTCTCTCAACACATAAACACAAACAAGGTAAAGTCATATACATTTACATCAAGTCCACTTAAGAAATTGAACCCCTTCTTAGATGACTTCAATCTTCTAAGAGTAGGAGTTCGTATACAACACGCAGATATACCTTACAATCAGGCACACCCTATTATATTACCTGCAAAAGATAATATAACGTCTATCATTGTACAACATTATCACACTAAATTATTACATGCAGGTATTCAATGCACTCTTTATAACATGAGATTGAAATATTGGCCTATTAATGGCAGATGTGAGGTGAAAAAAATGTATTCACTCCTGTGTTCGATGCATTAGATACCAGGGCAAGGTCTGTGGACAGCAAATGGCAAGTCTCCCAGCACCTAGAGTGAATTTAACACGTGCCTTCACTCATGTAGGAATCGATTTCAGTGGTGCTATATCTATTAGAAATTCTATGACTAGAAATTGCAAGTATTCAAAGGGATACATATGTTTATTTGTGTGTCTGTCTACTCGTGCCATTCACCTTGAATTGGTGACTGATATGTCATCTCAATCATTTATTTGTGCTCTAAAAAGATTTGTCTCCAGGAGAGGTATACCAACTTGTCTATACACAGATAATGCAACTAACTTTAAAGGTTCCAAAACCGAATTACATGATCTGTACAAAATGTTTAAAAATGAAACTTGTTATAGTAATATACTGGACTATGCATCTGCAAACTGTATAGAATATAAGTTTACAATTCCACTAGCTAGTCACATGGGTGGCATATACGAAGCTGGTATAAAATCAGTAAAATCTTTACTTAAGAAACACTTGTTTAGCACTAAGTTGACATATGAGTTTTTTAATACACCACCCACCTTTTGGCCCTTAGGCAGAGTTATTTCTACCAATAAAAATAAAACTGATGGTTTAGTTAGATCAGCAGTGATTTGCACTTCTAAGAGTGAATATACTAGACCTATTCATAAATTAATTTTATTACCTAATAAACTTGTTCTAAATTAATTAGAAATAAGCTACTATAATTAAGTTGTACTTCTTCGTTACTATTAAGTATGTAAACTTGTGTGTCAAAATATCTGTAATAGTAAAACTTACTTTAAATCTTATTAATACCTATACATCTTAGATCTATAGTTGCTTTTGTTAAAAATTCAGTTATTCAATTTTGATGATTGTATAAACTTACTTAATACTCTTTTATTATAGTATGTAGCTTTACTTTAAAAATAAGGTGCGAGAATGTTTAGTAACTATTCCTACTACTGTATTGTTGTCTCACTCTTACATAATCTATCTCTCTTCCGTCCGTGTCTCAAAGCAGCACGCTTACCTCTTACTTAAATATAATCAATTTAATTGTCTAAACCTAATACAAAAGTCTGCAACCTATGTAAACAGTGTTATTAAAGTGCTTATCTCATTATACAGTGTTTGTGTAACAATCAGTTCGTGGTTTTATTTCAAAATACCAAACAGATATGGAAGTTTTCAGGGCTTTCAGTGGATTGGAGTGAAATAAAAAGTAGAATATTATATTGCTTGTTTTATTATTCGTCTTTACACAAGATGGAATCGACACTTTCGTTGAACTACGTTAGTACAAGTAGGGTTACCAGACTACATTATTAAAATATAGATGTTGCCAATACATATTATTTAACACACCCACTCAACATTATATTTTAATTTTTACACAACCCTTTAACATTTACTTTTAGTCTTACCATTTAACACTTTTTAACATTTTACAATTAGTCTGAACTACACCCCCTTAAGATTAAATCTGAGATTCTCCCCTTAACATGACTTCTGTTATGCATCCCCTTAACAACAAATAGGAAAAGCTCTAAACTTAGGAACACTATAATACTTTTAACACTTACACACACAAGATACCTCACTATAACTCACTAACACTAACTCACTATAACTCAGCACTATCCTATGCATGTAGTTACTTACTTTATCAAAGTTGTAATTAAAACAAAATCTTATCCCAAAATTTAACAAATAAATATTTCCTAAGGGTTTGGTAAACAAATCAGCTATGTTGTTATTGCTACTTACAAATTTTAATTTTACTAATACCGCTGATGTGTTTTCCATAATGTACTGATACTTGATATCTATATGTTTTAATATTTTGTTGCTGTCATTATTTTTTGCTATATTTATTACACTTTGATTGTCTTCTAGTATCTGAAAATCAATATTATTGTATCCAAAATCTATCAGCAACTTTTTAAAAAGGAACTGGTGCGTATAACCTGCGGAAGGTATAAAATTCCGCTAAAAATCACACGCGGATTGAGCCTAGATTATTAGAGCAATCTAGGCTATAAATGCTGATTCTGTCCTAAGTAGTTGAAGGCACAGGAGGTCGTCCAATTCATTAATTGTACCACATACCTTGACCAGCGATCCCAAGCGCGCGCAGGCGACGGTCACGTGTGCGTTCAGGATGAACAGCTCACAGGTCCTTTCTGGATACACTATGCTGGCCAGCAGTACACAACACACTATCATAGGTCTGGGGTAGGCTGATAACAGTTTATATAGGTTCAGTTCAGGGGTTTTAGGGCGCGATGGAACGAATTAGTGTCACACATGCATGCGCCTCCACCCGATTCCAAGGTTAGAACGAGACTGTGAATGACGGCGCGGCGCAACATGGCGCGCGCGCTGCATCGCACTAGGAAATCACCGAATCAGCGATATATGGCACAGATTAAATAAATTAGAACAGTAAACCAATGCCTTCCAATCGCCAGTAGGTGATGTAGAAAAAATATAAGAAACTATAAGTTACGAAGCGTAACCATTTTCCCCGGCTTGAAAGTTCCCACTTTCGAAACACCAAGGAGAAGTAAATAAAATTGCATATCATCACAACTCCACCAAAGCTATAAGAACTCTAGAGTGGCGACTCTATATAATACAAGAAATAAGAATACTTAACTAGCTATTCTGCGCGGTAACTAAATCTAATACTGCACATTGGTGCACGGTAAGACTTAATATTAAGGTAACTAAACTTATTGCGTTGGCAAAGGGCACAACTTTACTACCGGGCGACTCTGAAGGATCCCGCTTTGAGTCTTGACAGATGCGACTCTACAAACTCCGTTTTTATCTGGAAATATTTAGTTAATTACTCCTAACGGCCAATGCAGAGGCATCACATTATCCTGCATGGAGACGACAACCATACCGACCCGTATTGGATTGGCAGAAGTGTTCCATTTTTGTTTGGATTGTAGGGTGTGCAAGTACTCTTGGCGCCACCGCTTCCAAAAAGTTTGAACCATCTGATCAGTCAATTCATATCGCGAAATAAGATGTGACCGCGTTTCATTGACTTCGCGAGCGGGCAGAAATAAAAGAGGTTTAGTATGCAAGAAGTGCGCCGGTGATAATGAAGTAGGCTCTGACGGATCCGAACTGATCGCATACAGAGGCCTCGAGTTTAGTAAAGCTTCTACTTGAGTTAGCATAGTGTTAAACTCGTCAAAGCTAAGAATTTGCTGACCGATGACTTTGCAGAGATGAGTTTTGACACTCTTCACTTCACTTTCCTAACAACCACCAAAATGTGGAGCTCTACAGGGGATGTTTTTGAGTGTGATTCGATGCTCTGCAAGTTCTCTTTCCCACAAGGGGTGATACTCTATAGCCAAGAATTGGTAGAGATATCGGAGATAGGATTTGGCTCCAATAAAATTGGTAGCATTATCCGTGTACAGACACTGAACCGGACCTCTACGCGCTAGGAAGCGTTTCAATGCAGACAGAAAGCTCGCAGTGCTAAGATCTGAGGCAATCTCAAGATGCAGAGCGCGAGTTGTCAAGCATGTAAAAAGGCAGATGTAAGCTTTCCTGGCCCTTTGGCCTCTACCACGCACCGACGTGACCAAGAAGGGTCCCGCGTAGTCGCAACCTGTATGGGAGAAAGCCTTAGGAGCCGACTCAACGCGACAACGTGGTAAATCCGCCATTATAGGAAAGGTAGGTCGTGGCTTTGCTCGAAAGCAAATGTTACATTTAAATGTAATGTGACGTGCAATACGTCGCGCGGACAGGATCCAATACCTTTGTCGTAAGAGTGATACGAGCAAGGTTGGACCTGTGTGGAAATTTGTCACATGATAGTGGGAAACTAAAAGTTCCACTATGTGATCTTGACGCGGAAGGAGGATCTGATGACGAGAGTCAAAATCTAGCTCAGAGTTTGCTAGGCGACCTCCAACGTGGATAAGTCCTTCGTGAAAGAAGGGACTTAACCGTTGTACTAGCTTAGAGCACAACTCATTGCGGGCTAAACGAACGAGATCAGATTCAAAGTAAATCCTAAGCACAGATCGCCACACAATAGATTCAGCGAACTCTAAATCAGACGCGGTAACGGGCCCTCTAGGGAGCCGTTTGATGAACTTATAAACTAAGCAAATAGTTTTTAAATATTTAAACCAGGACGAGAACCTGGTAGAGCGAACGTACAAAATGTTGTCAGAAGGAGGACTTCTGTGTGAACATTCGTGCGAGAGAACAGGTAAAGCCACGGGCTTCATTTCTGGAAGCTCTTACGACTCGCCTGAAACGGATGGTTTTATCGGCCATTCAGCGCGGGAAAGTTTAAGCCACGACGGCCCGTTTAGCCACAACGGATGACGAACTAATTGGGCAGGCGTTAAACCGCGAGAGAGGCAGTCACTGGGATTTTCAGACCCTTTCACATGGAAGAAGTGATCTGTCGAGAGATTCTCATGAATCTTAGCGATACGATTGGCTACGAAGGTGTGCCATCGATGCGGTGCGGAATGAATCCAACTCAAAGTTACAGTTGAACCCGAAAAAGCTACGATTACCTTAATGGCGTGTCGAGCTGCGAAAAGATTATATACTCGCTTTATCACAGTTGATAAGAGGAGTGCGGCGCATAACTCGAGACGAGCTAGCGAAACGACTTTCAGTGGTGCGACTTTAGATTTCGCACACACCAGCGAGACCACGACACTACCGTCAGATCTGACGTCTGCGGAAACAGCGACACTAAAAAGCCTAAAATTTAATAAAATGTTGAAAAGGTCAGCCTGAAGGACTGGACCTGCGTACAGGATATCATTGAGCGAGGTACCGTTATCTGTACATGCACTGGCGTCTAGGACCACACGCAATTTGGTGGTCATCTTATCCTCTCGAATGACAGCATGGTGAGGAATATAGTATTCCATTTCTCGCTCCTTACAATTTCGTTTGGGCAACATACATTCAGGTACGATATTCTGCACCAAAGAAATATAATTGTTTTTTAGATAATCCCGTATGACGTCATCATAAAGAAGTTTGACGTTAGGAAGTGATCTAAGTTAACGTTCAAGACTATAGAATCTCTAGCGAGCCATACTAAAAGAATTTCCTAATGCTGCCGCGTCTGTTTTCAGTAGTAAAGCTGCAACATACTTGCCATTTGGAGCGCGGGTAATTGTGCTACAATAAAACTCTTCACAATGTTTATCATCCACACTCCCAATGGATGAAGCAGTAACATCTTCAATCTCCCAAAACTTACGAAGATCGAAGTTATCGACAGAACTCGCAAAGAAAGACAGAGTGTCAGTTGGAGGTTCAATGATAGGTGCTTCTCCTAGAAGTATGTAGCCGAGCACAGTCTCCAATGCGTCGGGACAACCGGGTACGCTTGTCACATGACCGGGTCGCAATAACTTAGCGAACAACTTGACCCCAAGTAACAGGTCAATATTACCTGGCACACCCCAGCTGTCATCCGCGAGTAGTTTAGGATCAATATGATTTAATACGGACGTATTTATAGAACCCAGAGGAAGCTGTCCGGTTATTTGATCCAAAACTAAAGCGTCTATTTCATACCTAGGCTGTGAGCAAAACCGTGAGCTGAAAGTAAGATTCACCGAGCCGCGAACGGGCTGCAACGTGCCTCCAATACCACGAACGGTAGTTATCGAGTCAGTATGTATAGTTAGACCGAGCATACGGCAGCAACGCGATGTCATATAATTCTTTTGCGACCCAGGGTCCAAGAGACATCTGACCACCACGGCCTTACCCTTCCTACCCGCCACCAACACCTTGGCAGTAGCCAGCACTTCGGTACTCCGTGTGACCTGCCCTTGAGCAGAAGAATGCGTACACAAAGCCACACAGTCGGAAGTAGCTGGGTCAGCCGCAGAGGCAGAAGCGGGGGCGCTAGCGGGCGTCGGCGCAGGGGCTTGTGTCGATTGCTCGAAATGCAATAAGGAATGATGCTTACAGTGGCATTTCCTACATGTCGACTTCGATAGGCACTTAGAGACAGTATGTTGGCTACTTAGGCAATTACCACATCTGTTATTGTCTTTTATAAACTTAAATCTATTTTCCACGCTCAACTTTTGAAACGCTTTGCACATAAACAAGTTTTTATGCGTGGAATGACAAAGTGAACATTTAGATTCAGTAGCCACAAACACCTGCGATGCTTTAGATGAGGCGCGGGGGCTACCTGCGGGGGCGGACTTACTAGCCGCAGGAGAGGTGCGATACAAGATTTTTACTTGTTCACGAACAAACTTTACGAAATAATCATAATCTAACTCCTGTTGATTACGAAGCGACATTTCAAAATGTTTTGCGATATCAGAGTCTATTAACTTAAGACCCCAATGAATAAATATAAAATCATCTAGGTGACGTATTTTCAATTGTTTGAGTCCCGCAACCATAGAAGTTAATTAATCGAAACCCTTTTCAATATTAGCGGGAGTCGATCCGAACGATTTCAATGAGAACAGCTGATTTAGATAATTAGTAGCGAGCGCGCGAGTGTCTAGGTACTTGGCGATAAGCGCCTCCCAAACAACAAGGTAGTTATCACCAGAAGGTACAATACCTTCGGCCACATTCCTAGCCTTTCCCTTCAAACAACTCAACAGATAATGAATGCGATCCGAATCTGTTAAATCTGCGTTAGTATGTATAATACGTGTGAAAGTCTCATGAAAGAACGGAAAGCTCTGAATATCCCCGTCAAAGGTAGGCAATTCGATTTTAGGAACCTGTATATGGTGAGTATTAGGGCTCGCTGACGGGCTAGGTTTCTGGAAATCACTTGACTCAGTTAATGAAGATAAACTAAACTTTATTTCGCCGACCAACTCATCAAATGAATGCAATGCGCCATAGCTTACTTCACAGGTTGGATCCGATGACAAATTGAGCATATTTATCTCGTCCATTAGTCCATTGAATTCACTACGCAATCCATCAATTTGTTTTGCCTGAGCGATGAAAGCTTCGCGTAATCTTTCGGTAGTTAAAGATTTAGTTGAATCCAAAATCCTTTGAACCCGCGCAAAATATGCGTCACGTTTACTTGTTAATAATCTAAGTTTAACCTTGTCACTCATTGTGAACAGAAGTTAAATATGACACAAAAATAATAATATTAAATCAACCTTTTATCTTCTGCGGAACCCCAGTGAGTGAGGTTAGGGACCAATCAAATCGATAACCCAATGAAAGATTTTATAACTTAATTAAATAGTACAAAACGAACTTTCCGTACACGCGAAACCCTAACAATATTAAATTGAAAGGTAAACAAATAATATAAACTACCGACGCTTTAACCAAGTGCACGTCACAAATCTAATATAAATTAAAATAGTAAGCACGCCAAATATCTTATGAACGTACCCATCTATATACTATATTTATGATTCGCTCAGATATACCTACAACCCGATTATAGCATTTCTGTCGGATGCAACGCGATTAACTTGTCTACACTAACTTCTACTTGAATGAGATTAACTTACTCAATACAAGTAAATGAAGATACAATTCTTAACAAATAATAAGTTAAGTGTTGAACTTAGAGAAAAAGTATTAACTTATTTTCGTAAGCGATGCGAGTGTATTCTTAACGAAATAACTTCGTAAGAAACAATAAATTTCCTCACGAGTGGACGCGTAGATGACTGTTTGAAATAAGTTATCTAGTAAGTGTAAGTAGGTGCGGGTGTGATATGTATAAATATACGGCGGTTTCCATTGAGGAGAAATAACGCGTAAAGTTTATACACATCTGTTACTTTACCTGAAGGTTTCTGTCAAGAAATCAAGTTACCTTACAAAACAAAATAACAAGCGACGCGATGATAATATGGTTAGTTGCAATAACTAATCATATGCGATTGAGTCTCGCTATATAAAGCATACCTGCTCGTGCAAAACGAATATATCAGGCGTAAACCTAACGAACCTATACAAGTGTATCATACAATAACAATCAATGTTATTCATTTAGCAATTTCGATTAGTACCAACATAATAAGTATGTAAAAGTTTCTAATGCGTAACTAAATTTAATCGTGGGTACGCGAACAAAGTTCAGAACTAGAACATTCCACAGTCAACGTAAGACGATTTATACCCACTACCCACAATTTTTAAAACCGAACAAAAATATGTAATTACGCTGAAAACTAGCTGATTAATTAAATAAACGTATTTAGCGATATAAATTAACGTTGATATTCAATTAAATGTATTCTTCGGATCTTTAAATAGTGAACTTAGAGATTTAAATTAATAATTGATTTGACGGTTGACCTATTGCAAACGCAAAGCAGTTTGAACCTTATTACTAAAGCAATAGGGTTGAGAGTTGTGTGATGATATGCAATTAACATTGAAAGTTTTTTGCTCAAAATCAGACTTTTAGGACTTAAAAAAAACCGGTCAAGTGCGTGTCGGGCCACGCGCAGTGTAAGGTTCCGTAGTTTTTATATCAGCCAAGTGCGTGTCGTATTCGCTGACTGATCGTTTCGTACCATGCTCTAACTAAAAGCCAAACATGACTACCTAACTAATTTGACTTCCTGTACAAATCCTCACCTGATCCGACAATTTTGCACGGAAAGTTTTAATTTTTTTTAGAGATTTGTATAAAACTTGTCATAGCCGGTGTTCTGAATTTAAATACAGACACAGAGCTACACTACTCAATCGTCACAAGAAGCTAGCACGATACAACTGGCGCTTAGCGCCATCTATCGACATTTCTATAGAGTTGTTCGAAATTTTCGAGTCAAATACAATTGGTCGACTATTACTCGTAAACTTGTAAAGCCCACTTATGTGTGATAGTTTTCCTTTAAATTTCGTTATATATAGGAACTACTGCCGTGACATTTGAATTTCTAACTATAATCGTTTAGTTGATAGAGGGGGGGGACACTTGACTCTTACGAAAATTGGTACTTTAAAGCTTGATAAGTCACGAACGGTTTACTTAATCAAAAAACGGTCTTACCAAACCCCTAATATTTTTGAAAGACCTATCGAACGATATCCCACACTATGGGAAGAACGAAAAAAAAAATTATCATCCCACTTTACATGTATGGGAGGTACCCTAAATAATTGTTTTTTTTTAATTTTATTTTACCACTTTTTCGGCGTCTTTAACGTGTATACTCATGCCAAAGTACAACTTTCTAGTACCAATAGTTTTTGAGCTAAACCGCGGACAGACGGACAGACAGACGGACATGGCGAAACTATAAGGGTTCCTTGTTGACTACGGAACCCTAAAAATAGGCCGTAAAAGGCCCAAAATTAATTTATCCGGGACGAAGGACCAAAATGGTGCGTATAACCTGCGGAAGGTATAAAATTCCGCTAAAAATCACACGCGGATTGAGCCTAGATTATTAGAGCAATCTAGGCTATAAATGCTGATTCTGTCCTAAGTAGTTGAAGGCACAGGAGGTCGTCCAATTCATTAATTGTACCACATACCTTGACCAGCGATCCCAGGCGCGCGCAGGCGACGGTCACGTGTGCGTTCGGGATGAACAGCTCACAGGTCCTTTCTGGATACACTATGCTGGCCAGCAGTACACAACACACTATCATAGGTCTGGGGTACGCTGATAACAGTTTATATAGGTTCAGTTCAGGGGTTTTAGGGCGCGATGGAACGAATTAGTGTCACACATAGCATGCGCCTCCACCCGATTCCAAGGTTAGAACGAGACTGCGAATGACGGCGCGGCGCAACATGGCGCGCGCGCTGCATCGCACTAGGAAATCACCGAATCAGCGATATATGGCACAGATTAAATAAATTAGAACAGTAAACCAATGCCTTCCAATCGCCAGTAGGTGATGTAGAAAAAATATAAGAAACTATAAGTTACGAAGCGTAACCAGGAACCTTCCATTATAGTCATACTAAGAGCTACATATTCGGCTTCACAAGATGATAGTGATACACAAGACTGTTTCTTACTGCACCAAGAAACTGGACAGTTAAAAATGTAAAATATCTGACCAGATGTTGACTTTCGGTCCGCAACATCACCGGCCCAGTCTGCATCACTGTAACCTTTTAATTTACATACATTTTGGCTTTCACTGTTATATTTATATGTGAGAGATAAATCAATAGAACCTTTTATATATCTCAATATTCTTTTAAGACACTTAAATAAGGTTTCACTAGCACAATGTACATATCTGCTAAGAAAACCTACTGCAACAGATAAATCTGGTCTAGTACAAGTGGCATACAACAGACTGCCTACTAAACTTCTACAAGCTTTTTCAATTTCTACACTTTCACTTTTATCTCTCTTTAACAATTCAAAATTAAAGTTCTGTTCTATTGGAGTACATACAGTTTTACAATTTGACATTTGATATGAATCTAACAATTTAAGCAAATATCTTTTCTGATTAATTACAGTTATACAATTTTTAAGATCTTGTTTGATATTTATTCCCAAATAGTTACTGGCTAGACCCAAATCCTTCATTTTAAAGTTTTCACAAATTACATTCTTGAAATCATTTACTTGTTTTATATTACTTCCAAAATACAACAAGTCATCTACAAATAATAGCACATAAATGTAATCATTATCAATATGTTTGAAGTATAAACATGGGTCATTCTTTGATCTTACAAAATTTTCATTTGACATGAAATTATTGAACTTAGTATTCCAATATTTAGGAGATTTTTTAAGACCATAGATTGACTTCTTTAATTTACAAATCTTATTACCTGGTAATCTCATATAAACGGTTTCATTGATGTCTCCATGGAGAAATGCCCCAGTGACATCCATCTGGTACACTGGTTGTCTCTGAAGGTTGTTAACTTTGCAACAGGTGAGTATGTCTGGTCATCACAGTATTTCTGTTCAAGTCCTTGGGCTACTAAGCGAGCCTTATAGACTGATTTTCCTTCCGTTTGCTTGACTTTAAAAAACCCACTTGCTGCTTACTATGTTTTCTCCATGTGGAACTTCTGTAACCTCCTCCCATGTATTATTTTCCTCTAATGTTTTCAGCTCTTTATCTATGGCTTCTTGCCATTTATTTTTATCAGGTCTTTTCATAGCTTCTTGGTAGGAAATAGGTTCATCAAAGCAGTAGCTCAGGAAAGTATTTTCTTCCGACTCTTCTCCTTCTACATAATCCTTGAGCCAGCTTGGCTTTTTCCTCTCTTCTAGGTCTTTCTGTTACCTCTTCTGTCTGTCCTGAACTTTCCTGTGAATGTTCATTTTCTTCTTCTAATATTGACTGTTCATCAAAAGAATGAATAGAGTCCTGTTCATTTTCACTTACTATTATGTCAGGGTTTTCGGTATCTTCATACTGACTGTCCTCCTCTTCTGAAACTTGTTCTGTGTCTTTATGAATGTCAAAACCTTCATGATATTCCTGTTCTTGTCTTATGTCTCTCTCTTTGTTTTTTTTTCAGACTGTTTTATAAATACTATGTCTCGCTTGATTTCCACTTTGTTTCTTTCAGGTAAGTATACTCTGTATCCTTTTGTATTTTCTCCATAACCAATAAAATAGCCTAATTCAGCTTTGCTGTCAAACTTTACCCGTTTTTGTTCAGGAACATGTACAGATACTTGACTACCGAAGACTTAAAGATTGTTTATATCAAACTTTTTATCCCACCAAAGTTCATATGGTGTTTTATTTTTGACACGACTCGGTCCAGTCCTATTGATGACGTAGACAGCAGTATTGGTCGCTTCTGCCCATAGGTTCTTATTTAGGCCACTCTCTAGGAGAATTGTTCGTGCTGACTCGACTACTGTCCTCATCTCTCGCTCTACACACCCGTTCTGTTGTGGAGTGTAAGCCACACTTCTTTGGTGTTGTATCCCATATGATTTAAGCAAATTTGCCATTTCTTTACTGCAAAATTCCTTTGCAATATCACTTCTTATGTATTTCACTATGTGACCGGGGTTTACTTGTGTTTCCTTTAAGTACTGTTTCAAATATTCTATAGACTGACCTTTATTTTTTAGAAAATATACCTTTCTGTATTTGGAGTAATCATCCTTGCTGAGGAGGAAAAATTTTGCCCCTCCTAGTGAAGTTTCTTCTACTGGACCTCCAATATCAATATGGATAACCTCTCCTGGTTTAGATGCTCTATGAGTACTCACATCTAAAACAACATTGTGGAATGCAAATAAATATATGATATGATATGATATGATGGGAAGGGTAATTTGTGTTGTTTTCCTTTCAAACACGGCACACATGTTTCTTCTTCACTATTTTCAAATTTAATATCATGGTTCATCAAGATGTTTTTCACTTGATTTATGTCTTGGTGACCAAGCTTGGCATGCCATTCCCTTAGATCTGATATAACTCTTCCAACCATGGCAGCAGCATCTGGTTTTCTGAATAACATTTTGTACAATTTACCTTGTCTCTCTGCTACATCATGCACACTGTTGTTTTTGATAAAATTACACTCAGCTGCATTTGACGCAAGTTTGTAGCCTTTATCCAGGGCAGCACTCATGGAAAATAGGTTAGCCTTGAGGTTTGGCACATGCAACACATTTTTTATTGACGTTTTAATCCATTTTTCACTGTCATATGCTTCAAGGTCAATGTCTCCATACCCTAGTGCTTTTATTATTGTCCCATCTCCAATAACCACATCTTTCGGTACTAACAACTTTTTATAGTTTGAAAAACTGTTCATTGTGAAGCACATATGCTCGGAAGCACCACTATCTAAAAACCATTGATTATCATTGTTTAAACTTTTTGAGGTTAATCCATACACTGACAAAACAAACGCGTTTTGTTTTCCTTCTTTCTCTGGCTGATTTTTACTATCTTTATTGAACCAACACTGGTTTTTAGTATGTCCCCGTTTTTTACACTGTTTACAAAATTGAATATTAATAGTTTTATCACTCTTTTCACTTTTGTCCTTTTTGACTTTGCAGTCCCGTTTATAATGTCCTACTTTACCGCAGTTATAACACTTTCTCGAGTCTTTCCTTGTATCAGTTTTGAACGCCGTAGAACTAATTGGCTCGCTTTCATCGTACATTTTATTTCTTTGCTCTTCTATTAGGAGCCTGGCTGTCAGCTCAGATAGGGTTCGTTTTTCAACAGGCACAGAGTCCCATGCAGAGACAAAATGACGAAATTTGTCTCCTAGCGAGCTGATGATTTTTGTTAAAATCATATTTTCAGCTATCTCACCTTTCGCTTGACGTATCTGTGACACGATTGCTTCAATTTTAGCAATAAAGGTTGATATGGATTCAGAACTCGAATATTTTTCTTCGAAGAAACGTTGTTGTAAAATGTGCAGTGACACATCAGATTTCTGCTCGTAAATCGTATTAAGTTTGTTCCAAATTTCCTTTGCGGACTCGCAATTTTGGACGTGTAGCATTGCTGTATTACCTAATCTCGCCACAATTACACCTTGGGCTTTCGCGTCCAACTTATTTCACGTGGTTATTTTTGCTTCATCATTTTCCGGGCACTTGGCCGTCCCATCCACAAGGCTAAAGACATTTACCGCCTTCAATATAACCTTGACTTGAAATTTCCAGGTGTGCCAATTATTGGCACTCTTCAGCAACATGCGATTGCTTGAAGCCCCGAACATGTCGACTTCGTCCTCCATCTTTGACGACGCCTGCTTTACCGCAGTACAACTGTTTTACCACAGCCACAACCGCAATGATTCCTCGTTATTTCACTCCGGACGCCTGGACTGGGCCCATAACCTTTTCAGGGTTTTCAGTGGATTGGAGTGAAATAAAAAGTAGAATATTATATTGCTTGTTTTATTATTAGTCTTTACACAAGATGGAATCGACACTTTCGTTGAACTACGTTAGAACAAGTAGGGTTACCAGACTACATTATTAAAATATAGGTGTTACCAATACATATTATTTAACAGGAAGGTGTACCGTCGAACATAGAAACAACAAGCAACGAATCATCAGTGGTTAACGTGTTCAGTGATGCACCCAATGAACGAAGTAGTACACGAGGTGGACGATGTGCTTATGCTATACGAACTGAATTCACAAATTATTTTATTTCTACAGCAGGAGCTGTGCCTTGGCAAGACGACGCAATTTAAACTTTAATTTTGTAACACGCTGCTAACATACAAATACTTCACCAGTTTACTTTTAAAAAATTACAATTTACTTACCATAATCTTGCCTTTTTTCTCCTCCATTTCTTCAAAATCTTCCTTCAAAATTAAACATATTTCTCGCCAGCCAGTAGTTCTCAAGTTTTTATCTTTGTAAATTTCAAGAGTTTTGTCCCATATAACTGGCCGATTTTCGGCAAGAGAAATTAAAAATTCAACGTCTATATTTTTCGTCGTCATAGCGAGAGAATAGCGAGCGGTCAGTCGAAGCGGGTGAAAATGACTGGCGACTGGCGAGCGCGCGTGCGGTGAGTCCCTCCCGCCCACCCCTCTTCCCCCGCTTATGCGATCCGACGACGTATTCGGTCCCTGCGTGTATCGTATGAACGCATGTATTGAATGCGCTATACTACTGCACCGTACACATACATTTTGCAGTACGGCCGGATCGGTTTGTAGTCGCAAAATCGGATGTCAACTTCAGCAAGATTTGTTTTTTTTTGCCGTGTCTTGAAACTGAATGCATGTGTGAACTCATTCGTTGAAATACTGTTGCCACTAAAACGAATCCTGCAAAAAAACCGATTCTGTAGAGAAACACTCGACGCCGTGTGAACGTACCGACGACGTATTCGGTCCCTGCGTGTATCGTATGAACGCATGTATTAAATGCGCTATACTACTGCACCGGATCTTACATTTTGCAGTACGGCCGAATCGGTTTGTAGTCGCAAAATCGGATGTCAACTTCAGCAAGATTTGTTTTTTTTTGCCGTGTCTTGAAACTGAATGCATGTGTGAACTCATTCGTTGAAATACTGTTGCCACTAAAACGAATCCTGCAAAAAACCGATTCTGTAGAGAAACACTCGACGCCGTGTGAACGTACCGTAATACGGGATATTTCATCAGCAATCGCCTACTTTTATGATAAATATATTTTTATGCATAGTGGGGCTTCAGAAAAATTCTATGAGATGGCTGGATTTCCCTGGGTTCTAGGAGCAATCGATTGCACTCATATTCGTATACAATCTCCATGTACGTAATTGCTTTATGGAATATATATTTTAATGGAATTTAACATAGTCATTATTTTAATTGACATAAAACTTCTTTCAGGTTTAACATCCTGTGTCTGGCATCCTTACACTGCAATTCAAACATTAATGATAGAAAAGGTTCAGAAAACCTTCCTGAGGTTCCTATTCAAAAGGTTATACCACTTCTTCCCTTACATGTACCCTACCAACTACCTTTTAGGAATGCTAGGCTTTAATTCTTTGGAGGTGAGGAGAGGCTTTGATCAGCTCACAGTAGCCTGCAAGATCCTGAGCGGACGTATCAATTGTCCCGAGCTCCATGGCCTTTTCTGCCGACTATTCGTGCCTGACAAGTACATCGGACATCGTCAGAACCGCTTACACAATTTGTTTGCTCCACCGACTAAAACTGTCGCCAGAGCTGAATCCCCAGTATGTCGCAGAAGGATGCTCAATGCCCTCCTGACTACCAACCCTGAATGTGATGTGTTTGCTGACGAATGGAGTAAAATTATGCGTGCATGTCTGGTCTTCTGTGAAAGGAAGTATGCAAGAGTGTCTACTGTTCCATGTTAATTTTAATTTTATTTTATCTTATATAATTTCAATTTTCAATCACAATTATTACTATTCTTATCTTAAATGTATTTCTATTTCTATGTTAATTAATGTAATTGGTGTTGTACCGTTTTAATTAACTATAAATAAATAAACATTAGGTGAAGAATATAGAAACAGGAAGGGTTACTTTTCTTTCAATGTGCAAGCTGTTTGTGATGCTGATTTGAGGCTCATGAATGTGGTTGCTCGCTAGCCGGGTTCTGCCCATGATGCAACTATTTTCAACAATTCTATTCTCAGAGGGAACATTTTCACAATGTGATTAATAACTACATAATTAGTAAAATATTATATTGAAATATGGTTCTATAATTTTACAGCCCAATGTGCAGGACAGTTAAATGGCCGCTGGCTACTTGGAGATAGTGCCTATCCAAACAGAAGTTATCTACCTAAGAAGTTACCTCTATTAAATCCAAGGAGTGAAGCTGAGCGCAAATACAATGAAGCACATATTCGCACTAGAAATACAATTGAAAGGTAATCCTATTATTATATATATGAGTTTGTGAACATGTTTGTTTGTTACTCAAACACTGAACAATGTCTGAAAGAATTTCAAATAAATTTGGCATATATATGGACCATATCTTAGATCAACTATAAGTTGAATTTTTTTACAGAATTAACACAATTTTCCTGCTAATGCGTTAATTTAATGTACCCTTTAATTGCCTTGGTAATTATGATCTAATCAAAGTATCTTTGTTTGCAGAACATTTGGTGTTTGGAAAAATAGATTCCCAGTTGTGGCACTCACACTGCGTGTTTCATTGCCAGTTGTCCAGGCTATAATTACAGCTACTGCAGTATTGCATAATATATGTAGGAATATTAATATAGCAGAAGTTCCTCCTGAGGTTGACTTGGAAATAACACAAACCAGTGATGAAAATAATAGCCAAAATATGAATGACCATGATATCCAAACAAGAACGGATCTTATTATCAATTATTTTACTTAAGCAAATAAAACATTATGTAAAAAATCAGTTTTATTATTTTTTCTTTACAAACTAAAAAAATAAATTATTATATTTGCATGCTACTGAGAAACTTTGTTTAGATGCAAAATTACAAAATATTTTATTGCAAAATTAACATTTCTTTGACAACTGCTCCAATTCTAAATTCCGTTTTTTGTTTTCCAATTTCATATTATCATTTTCTAGTTTCAAATTTTCATTTTGCAATAAAATATTTTGTAATTTTGCATCTAAACAAAGTTTTTTGGATGTGTAATATTCAGCTAGAGCAATATTTCGGGATGCTTTGCCATCGTCTGCTGTTCTAGATTTATTTACTGCGTTTACGAGCGTTCTTTTTTAAATTCTCCCATTTCAAACGTAGCTGCTGTGGTGTCCTGCGATGAACCGTGGCAGTGGCATTAAACTGATTCGCTAGTCGGAGCCATTCTTCTGTCTTCATTTTATTGTTGGTAGCGTTGGTAGTTTTTGATAGAATTACCTTGCTGTTTTCTATCAAACCTAGCAGGGATTTCGTCTCCTCTTTTGATAGAGGTTTGCCTCTTACCTACAATAAGGAACAATCTTTGTTATTGTAAAAATGTTTACGAGAAATAAATGCGCTAATCAGATAACGATTCCAAAGAATGAGTTAAAACACCTCCATAAAACAATAAAGTAAAACATAACCGCTTACTATTTCAGAGTCCATAGCTTGAATTAGTTAATTGTATCAGTTAAAATCTAACGTATACCTAAACTAATAACAGGCAAACAAACAGAGTTTTGGAGGCAGGCACGGCGTCAACCCAATTTAAATTGCAAAAAAAGAAACACCCGCCAAGCTTCCACAGACTAACAAAACGCGTCCTTTTGAATCCGTTCGTTCCATTTTAGCCAAAACATTTAGAATTTTGTCACCATTTAAATGTTTATTTAATCGTTCAAGTTTTATACGAATACAGCCTTGGCCAAAAGTATTAGGCACCTTCAAATTTTCTGACTTTTTCGTGTTTAAGGTGAAAAATAAAATAAAATTGTTTTCCAATTTACTATATTCATATAAAATAACAAAAAAATACTAATATTTAGTTGGCCCACCCTTTGCATTGATCACAGCAGCAATTCTTTGGGGTATGGTGCTTACAAGGTTTTTACAATCGGCTGCACTTATGGCGTCCCACTCTTGAATCAAAGCATTTTTTAACGCTAATTTTGATGTAATGCTGTGCTCTCGGACCTTACGCTTCAGAATACCCCAAAAATGCTCGATAGGATTGAGATCTGGGGATTGCGCCGGCCATTCTAACAAGTCGATACTGTTGTTTCTAAACCAGCGCATGGTGGCCGCTGATTTATGACAAGGAGCATTGTCTTGTTGGAATTTCACTCCATCTAAGTTGGTGTCACCGAAAATGCGTGTAAGCGAAGGCAATGGCGCAGTTTCGAGCACATTTATGTACTTTTCACTGTTAATCCTGCCTTCGCAAACGAACATTTCGCCAACGCCATCGGCTGCCATGCAACCCCAGATCATAATGCTACCTCTCCCGTGTTTAACAGTGGGCACCACGCAATCTGGATGGTATTCCTCGCCGACACGCCGCCTCACGTAGGTTACACCCGCAGTACCAAATATCTGGAAAAATAGTAAAAAGAAGAATTTAAATGAGTGCTCATAATTTTTATGAAATCAGACTAAAGTAAGAGCGATCAATTTTATTGTTTTTAAAAAATGGTATAAAAGCTTACCTCAAAGTTTGATTCATCGGACCACACAATATTTGACCAATCTTCCTCCGTGAAGTGTTGGTGACGTAGGGCCCATTCTAAACGGTTCTTTTTGTTATCTGCCGATAACCATGGCTTCTTTCTTGCTTTACACCCCTTTAAACCCGTATCTGCAAGTCTTTTTCTTGCCGTTCGAGCACTAATGGGGTGTCCAGTTTCGTCGGATAAGGCGGCAGCAAGCTCAGAACAAGTTTATTTTTCGATCCTGTAGAGAATCGCGGATGAGTTTCTTGTCCTGGCTCAGTAGTCACGCGTTTTCTGCCAGTCCGTATTTTATTTACGTGGGAACCAGTCTCCGCAAACCGTTTAATAGCAGATTGCACTGCGCACCGCGAACATTTTATAAGTTTGGCAACTTGGGACTTCTCTTGTTCATGCAATAACTGGATTTTAATTCATTTTTCGTAGCAAAGTTCACTTTTTTGGAATTTTCGAAAAAGAGGAATGTTAATTTTACCACTGGATCACACACGGAAGCTTCTTTACGCTATGAATAGCAAAGGAACACTGATAATAATTATGAGTATTTTTTTGAAAATACACATTATATGGGTTTTGCTCACCAGATGTTTTATGGCCCATAGAAATTCGTTTGCCATTGTTTTAATTATCGTTTGGCGGCCCTACCTTGGCTTTGGTTAAAAATATACTACACGTGCGAGTTAACATGGCACCTGGCTCGAATGAACAACGTTTAAAGTACTGAGTGCAAAAAAAAATTGAATTTTATTTTAGTTCTTTTAATATCAACATCTAATTTTATTTTGCGCTAAGTAGTTTCTCATAACATACTACTTTACGATGCTTTAAACGTGGCAATAAAAACTATTTAGACACAATTTTGTTCTTGCTATATTTATTTGTTTGGGCTTGAATGAGATTATAATTATTATTCTCGCAAGCATATTCTCGGAAAGGATTTCAAAAGAGATAACAGCAGTGTTAGTCACTGCTGTTATCTCTTTAACAGCAGTGACTAAACATGCCAAATTCAAAGAGGACATAATATTGTTATTGTTGTCAGCTTTCTTTACTACCTGAGTTAAGAAAGTACACGTGCATACCAATAGGGAGAAGGCCCCATTCATTATTTTTATAATGTGTATTGATGAATTAGTTTAGATACTATTATTGTGAATATCGCCATTGTAATATGATTCTATATTCATAATGATATTTATTATTATTTTAATAAATGGGAAAGCTTGGATGGATGTTTGTTACTCAATCACACCACAACGACTGTACGGATCTGGATAAAATTTGGCACAGAGATAGAGAAATAAAACAAAAAAGAATGTTATTCACATTTATTTATTATAATAATTAATCGTCACCTAACTCGTCTATGCCAGACATAATAGAGCTGTCACTTTCGTCTTCCTCAGTTTCGCTGTCAGAGCTTTCTTCACCTCCAAGTGAAATAATTATTTCTCTTTCATTGATTTCTTGGAGTCGATCTTTAACCCAATATTTTTCCTCCAGTCTCCGAACATGGTTCACCTCTTTTCTCCAGTCTGCAGTAGTTATCGATTGAATTGCTTCTCTTGTCAATTGTTCTATTTGTCTTTCTGACTGATCGATATATTTGTCTGCCACCCTTTGTTTCACCAAATTCCAGATGTATTCAATCGGATTTAAATCACAGTGGTAGGGCGGCAGACGTACGACTTCGTGGCCATGCTCTCTAAATAATTCGTCTACCACATATTTTTTTCTGGTTTATTTACTTTTATTATTTGGTATAGTTCTGGTTTTGTCATTCTCACATCAAAATTTATATTATTTTTGGTTAACCAGCTTTGCATTTCATGTTTCAGTGACGAATGTGGCATGGTATTTTTTCAGACTGTGTTGAGTGGTACGGCGCGTTATCAATCACAACTATGCCGTTTGGAGGCAAGTTCGGCAACAATTTTTCGTTGATCCACTTGAAAAAATTTTTGGTGTCCATCTCATCGTGATAATCGCCTGTCTTACTTTTGCATTTGTAAAGTAACTCGGTCCCAGGGATAAAACCGTTTTCACCACCCGCATGGACGAGAATCCAGCGTTGACCGGGATTGCTATTTTTCTTTATACTAGCATCGCTGCTATTTTGCCAACATTTTCTCACTGTGTAGTGGGAATGTATCCACGTCTCGTCTAAATATGTCACCGGTTTTTTGTCCGCTCCGAGGTCATTATTTTCTTTCATTCGCCGCAGATAGCGAGCCCTCCAAGCAGCGATATCGGGCTTTTGTATCAAAACCAATCGGGCATTCTTTCATTTCTTAAATTTGTACACCAATTGTTTCTTCAAGACATTCAGCAATGTAGTTTTTTGACCTGAAAAAAAAACAAAAGTAGGTAAATTCTTTGTATTTATACATATTTTTGATGTGTAATACAGATAGCACTCGATACAGATTTTTATACAAATTTCACACTGTATTGATAGATAGATAGATATAATATACTTTATTGTACACCAAAATTTAAACACACCTATTTAAGAATATTGCTTATTATTATGGTAACGATGGCGGTCTTATCGCTGAAAGCGATATCTTCCAGACAACCTTTGGAAGGACTTTAAAAACTTTAATTAATGTGGGGAGGGCAAAATTAGTGCACTTACTATTCATAAAAGCAGAGAAAAAAATAATTATTAAAATATTAAAATAAATATATATACAGGGTCTTTCATTAAGCGTGTCCAATCTTTAAATTTTTAAACTCGCTAACTAAAGATATATAAAAAAAGATACAAACATACCTGGAAAATTCAAGTCCTTTTTAGCAGCAGCTAATATTTTCTTAAGCGTTGGGACTTCTTTTCGTACTGTGTAAAAACTGTTGACCACGTTTCTCAGAGCGATTAAGTCGAAATTGTCAAGATGAATTTTTTTTTACTCTTGTCGCTGTTGTCGCTTTTTGCCAGGTGTTGATGGTCCGGGTATTGGGGTAGACGATGAAGTACTCGGCACCGGTGAAATAGACTGCACTACTGGTGCTTGCGCAAGTTATTTGATTTGTAACTTTCTACTAACATAATTATATCCGAACGTATCAGATATTAGAATACAGATTCATATTTTTACCGCGGTTTTGAGTTGACCAATCATATTCATTCCTTCCTATAATCCAATTCCCACGAATTAGAGAAGAAATGCTCATCGCACGCGCCGCTGATTGGCGTATTCAACGCCAGCGAATCACCGTACAGATACTGTGGTGCGGAAGGGGTATAATTACCTCTGCAATAGCTTGTCTGAGAGTATTCCAGAAGAAACTATCGTGAAGTTATCACCCCGCGCCCTTGCCCGCTAAGCAAGTTATCACCCGCGTCGAGCCGAGATTAACTAAATACCGCTATATATCTATATATCTAAAACTATCAAAATATCCGTATTGGCTACACACGTGTGACAAAATAAAGACTGAAGTGAAAGTGCAGCAACTGAGAAGAAAGTGATTCAATCCACGTGCATCTTCTACTCAAACTAACCAGCTCCAGAATATCCAAGTAAGTCCATCACAACCTTTCTTCCTACTCCTGGTCAACTCATTACTGTGTGTTCAATACTTCACCGCCCGCAAATTATTTTACCGCCACGGTCCTTCGAGTACTTTCCACAACATAACTTTGGTCCAAACGAGCCGGATTCATAGAATCAGCGATCTTCTATACTTTTTATAAGTTAACCGCAATATAATTATAGGTCTCATGCCTAGGATTTAGGTCAAAATACCTAAAATACAAAGTTCGTAAGAACGCCATATTGGACGCGTACATTCCGTTCGGTGATTCGTACCTACTTCCCCGCTAAATACTACAATACATTCATTGAGAATTATTGTATCAACTTAATATTTCTCCTATTGCATTGAAATAGCATAGGTAAATATTCTAACCGCTTATTACCGTACTTACTTCCCCGCTAAATACTACAATACATTCATTGAGAATTATTGTATCAACTTAATATTTCTCCTATTGCATTGAAATAGCATAGGTAAATATTCTAACCGCTTGTTATCGTTCGTTATCTCGGCTAACTTAACTACAAATTATATTTAACCGCATTCCTTTGTTTATACCCGCTTAAAATAATATTATTCTAATCTACCCGCTATACTTAATATTAATCTCCAATATTTTCTGTTAATATTCCAATATGGAAGATCTTAAAGTAAAAGTCAAATTACTTCAAGCTAAAAATCAAGCAATCTTTGAACGTTTATCGTCATCATATGAAACTTCTAAGAAAATAAATATTTCTAGTATTGAGCTTCGTTCCTCTGAATCATTCATGGCGGATACGGAGATTCTGTCAGTAACACGTCAAGAATTTAGTTCCAATTTAGATAAAATAAATATCTATTTGTTACAATTAAATCCTGATCATAAAATTGATTATAACAGTCTTACATCTTTCGACGGCGTTTACACGCGCGTGGAGCGAGTGCGTTCTCTCATTACGCAATATTCAAGGTCATCGACCGAGTCAGCGTCGCATGATAACGTAAAACAATATACAGGAGCGGTCAAGCTTCCCCCGATTCAAATTCCGTTCTTTGATGGTAAGATTGATAACTGGCCTGTTTTCTATGAATCATTTAAATCAAATATACATAGTAATTTGAACCTTACGGATTCTCAACGTGTGCAGTATCTGATCGGTAATCTAAAGGGAAATGCATTGCAAAGTACCGCCGGAATTATTCCGTCAGGTGATAATTATACCGCTATCTGGGACAGTTTAGTTAAAAAGTATCAGGATAAACGAACATTAGGCTCACATTACATGTCTAACATATTAAATATTAAACCCGCAATTAATAATTCCGCATCTTTAAATAGTTTCATAGAAAGTTTTCACGCGTCTGTTTCTGCTTTAGAACAATTACAAATTAACGATTTAAAGGATTCCATTTTCTTAAATTTGGCTTTGAGAAAGTTGGACCCCGCTACCGTACATTTATTCGAAATGCATAAAAGAGATGAGGAAATTCCTACTTATGCGGATTTCGTGGAATTTGTAACATCGCAAGTTAAGATATTAGATCGAACTGTATCATCTCGCACCGCGTTAGTGAGTAACAATCCTAATAAAAAATATAATAACCAAACTTGTTTGTATTGCAATAAAGGTGATAATTGTAAACTTTACACTTGTCCAACCTTTCAATCACTCACAGCAAATTCGCGTTTGGACTTTATTAAAGGCAAACGTGGATGTGTAAACTGCCTTAGTTTAACGCACACTGCTTCACAGTGTAAATCTATTCATAATTGTAGAACATGTAACAAGCGACATCATTCTCTGTTACATCTCGAGAACAGCTGTCAGCCACCTCAGACGGTCAATAATGACGCTGTCAGTAGCTCCGCGAACTCGCAACAGGTGGCGCTGTGTGCGTGCTCTCGCATAGGTACAAACACGCAACGCGTTATCTATTAAACATCTCACAGAAACATGTTTACAATATTTGTTATCAACGTAGACTCTCGCCGTTGATAGGAGTACTGTAGTCCTATCAACGGCGAGAGTCTACGTTGATAACAAATATTGTAAACATGTTTCTGTGAGATGTTTAATAGATAACGCTTCGCAAAATAATATAATTACTTCCGCCTGTTGTAAAAAACTACAATTAAACATTATACCACTTTCGAACTCATTTATAAAGGGTGTCGGAACTTCTTCGCGACCTATCATAGGTTACGTTGAGATTACAGTTACTGCTAACAATAAAATTAATTCTTTTAAAATTACCGCTCTTGTTGTCGATTGTATCACGGACAACTTGCCATCTCACCTTGTTGACACTTCTGCAGTGCAACATTTGTTTGATTTACCGCTCGCAGACCCACTCTGGCATGTCCCGGGAGAGGTCGAATTGCTTTTAGGGGCAAAACTGTTCCCGTATTTATTACTTCACAATAAAATTATCTCACCTACCGCTCCGTCCGCTATTGAAACCGTGTTTGGTTACATTCTTATGGGTGTGGTACCCGCTAGTTTATCTAATAATAATTATAGTCCCGCTGAAGTAAATACCGCTTCATATTTCTCTACCGCGCTAAATATAGATAATTCTCATTGTTTTCTGTCTTTAGACGAATCTTTACATAAATTTTGGAATATTGAAGAAATACCTTCAAAATCTTTTATGAGCCCGCCAGAACTGGAGTGTGAACAGCTGTACACTTCTTCTACAGTGTCACGTGACTCCAGTGGTAGGTATTGTACCGCGTTACCATTCTGTAAAAATCCAGATTCAATTGGAAATTCTTACGCTGTCGCTTATCGACGTCTAATCAGTTTGAAAAAAACTAAGCTTCGCGACTCTGCTTTGCGCGCTAGTTATAATGAAATAATCCAAGAGTATATCGATAAAAATTATTTAACCGACATTACGCCTAGTTCTGTTGATCAGACTGTAGGTTATTACATACCGCATCACCCTGTTATTAGGAATGATAAACAAACAACTAAAGTTCGCATCGTTCTTGACGCGAGCGCTAAGTCTCATACTGGCGTGTCATTGAATGATTTTTTACACATAGGGCCGAATTTATAGGCCGACATATTTTTATTACTTTTAGAATTCCGGTTGTTCCCTATTGCAGTTACAGCTGACATAAAACAGATGTATCTTCGAATTGCTGTTATTGATGAGCATCGAAAATACCAAAAATATTTTTTTAAATTTAGATAGATAGATAGATATACTCTTTATTGTACACCATAACAGAATTAAATAAGGACTTAAAAACTACAAAGGGTGTTACAATGGGCGGTCTTATCGCTAAAAGCGATCTTTTACAGACAACCTTTAGATGGATTTGACACAGCAGGAGAAAATAAATTCGCGGGTAGTCCATGGTGTACTATTTACTTATATACAATAAATAAGTAATCAATACACATATACATATATATACATAAAAAAAAAACAAAGCTGAGATATATAAAAAAAAAATAAAAAGAAAATAGTAACATATTAAAGAGAGAGATATAAATTACACAAAACAAAATTACCTCGTCATGTAGCCGTTTCTATGGGTTGCGTGACAAATATAGTAGGTTTCGCTGATGCAAGCTTGAATGCATATGGCTGCGTCATATACTTACATGCCACTGATACAAATGGTAACACACACGTAAATTTGGTGAGTGCTAAGTCCAAAGTTGCACCTGTTAAGGTCGTATATCTAGCTCGTCTAGAGCTCTTTACCACTGTTCTTTTGTCTAAATTAATTAAACTAGTTTATGACACTTACCGCTCTCGTACCGCTATTAATTTCCGATTCAACAATTACGCTTTCATGGATTCATTCCTCACCACACAAATGGAACAGTTTTGTTAGTAACCGCGTCGCTAAATGTCAAGAAAATCTTGATCCTAATCATTTTTATCATATTAACGGAAAGGAAAATCCTAGTGATTGTCTGTCTCGAGGTCTCCTACCCGAACAGTTACTAAACCACGATTTATGGTCGCATGGCCCTGAGTGGCTTCTGCGCCCAACTGCTGAGTGGCCTATCACTCCTTTTGTTTCTTCATGCAACGAACAATTGCCTGAATTTAATAATAAATCTCTAACATTGATATCTACCGCATTAGAACTTAATTTAATATATAGTCTTTCTCAAAAATTTGCATCATTAAATAAAATATTGCGCATAATTTTTTGCGGATTATTCCATATGATAAATTACACAAAACAATTACTGTCCGTGAATTAGCTACCGCTGAAATTTATTTAATTCGTTGTATTCAACAATTTCATTTTAAAGACATTTATGACGAAATTAAAAGTAAAAAGCTTCACTTACAATTTAAAAAACTCGATCTCTTCATAGACGAGCATAATATAATTAGAATCGGCGGCAGATTGTCAAATGCGAACCTTCCTTATGAAGCTCAGCATCCCGCTCTTTTACCTAAACATGATATGGCTATTGTTTTGGCATGGTAATTTTACGCATGTACTAATAGATTATTATCATCGCATTTATTGTCATGCCGGTGTAAGCCTTCTTAGTTCTCTGTTGCGCCAAAAATATTGGATCCTCTCTTCTAGAGGTGTAATCAGACAAAGATTACATGCTTGTAACTTTTGTTTTAAAGTTTCTCCTTCTCACCCTAGCCCAAAGATGGCTGATTTGCCCGCGTGTCGCGTACAGGAGACTAAAGCTTTCGTGCATACGAGTGTGGACTACGCTGGTCCCATTAAAGTAACATTATGTAGACGCCGAGGTCAAAGAAGTCAGAAGGCTTACATATGTTTATTCATTTGTTTCGTTACCAAAGCAGTTCATATTGAGTTGGTTACCGACGTGTCTTCGGACACTTTTATTTCCGCTTTCAAAAGATTTATTTCGCGCAGATGACCCGTATCTTATTTATATTCCGATAACGGAACCAATTTCGTTGGAGCCAAGGCTCAGTTGCAAGAACTACTTGCTAACCGCTACCGCATAGAGTGGAAAATGATTCCACCCCGCGCTCCCCACTTTGGAGGGCTGTGGGAATCAAATATTAAAGCTATTAAAACGCATTTATACCGTGTTATCGGTTCTCAACTCCTTACCTATGAGGAGCTTTCGTCTGTTCTCACTGAAATTGAGGCAGTTCTAGATTCCAGACCGCTTTATGTCCTGAATGAGGATCCGTACCCAGAACCACTTACTCCCGCTCATTTTATAATGGCTTCTCCGTTGACTTCGTTGCCTGTCATGAATGTTCCCGAAACGACGAAGTCTCTAACATGCCGCAAAAAATTGCTTGACCAGTGATTTGTAGTTTCTGGAGGAGATGGCGCATAGAATATTTATATAATCTTCAAGTTAGACAAAAATGGCTGAATGCCGCAGACAATATTAAGATTGGTACAGTGGTTCTCATACATCAGGATGATGTCCCTCCTTTACGTTGGCCAATGGGTGTAATCACCGAAGTTTTTCCCGGCAAGGATGGGACAACCCGCGTTGCTATGGTGAAGACATGCAGTGGCTCTTTCAAGAGACCCGTTGTCAAACTATGTCCTTTACCTTCTCAATAACATCACCGCGCAATAACCCAAATTTAGCTGTAGTTAACATATTTATAATATATTTTTCTTAGTACGCTTTAGTATATTATTATATTTCTCTCCTTTTGAGAATATTACATATCCTCAAAGCCGGGCAGGATGCTTGCGCAAGATATTTGATTTGTAACTTTCTACTAACATATATCCGAACGTATCACATATTAGAATACAGATTCATATTTTTACCGCGGTTTTGAGTTGACCAATCATATTCATTCCTTCCTATAATCCAATTCCCACGAATGAGAGAAGAAATCTCATCGCACGCGCCGCTGATTGGCGTATTCAACGCCAGCGAATCACCGTACAGATACTGTGGTGCGGAAGGGGTATAATTACCTCTGCAATAGCTTGTCTGAGAGTATTCCAGAAGAAAATATCGTGAAGTTATCACCCCGCGTCCTTGCCCGCTAAGCAAGTTATCACCCGCGTCGAGCCGAGATTAACTAAATACCGCTATATATCTATATATCTAAAACTATCAAAATATCCGTATTGGCCACACACGTGTGACAAAATAAAGACTGAAGTGAAAGTGCAGCAACTGAGAAGAAAGTGATTCAATCCACGTGCATCTTCTACTCAAACTAACCAGCTCCATAATATCCAAGTAAGTCCATCACAACCTTTCTTCCTACTCCTGGTCAACTCATTACTCTGTGTTCAATACTTCACCGCCCGCAAATTATTTTACCGCCACGGTCCTTCGAGTACTTTCCACAACAACTGGTTTTACTTGTTGTTTTATTCGCATCAATGTTCTTTTGGATATACCAGTAGCCGCACAAGTTCTATTTATTGGTTGATCCACCGGAATCATAAACTTTTTATTGACTTTTTCATGTTCACGAGCTTCATGAATACTTTTTGTTGGGTCCACAGGAATTACAAAATGGCTCACTTCTTTCTCGCGTTCAAAAAAAGCCAATACCTTGAGTATAAGGGCTCTTTCTTTATTGTGTATAGTTTTTCCCACCATCTTTGTGGAAAAACAAACACAACACTGATGAAAACGTCCAAACGTAACTATTATAATATCAAAACTGAGATGGTGGTCAAACGCGAACCTATTTTTAATAAAATAAAAAACTCAACAAAAACCAATAACAAATAAAATGTCCAAACGTAACAATAACAAAAACTCAACAAAAATCCAATAACAAATTACTCCGAAACTCAAACAGAAGAATACGTGCAACGGTAACAGTGATGCTAACGCTACTGGTCTCGCACGACGAGAGCGGGGCCCCGCGCGGAGAAGCGGGAGGAGGGTTGTTTTCGAGCCAGGTACCATGTTAATGCGCACGGGTAGTAAGCTGTTTTTTTTTAATATGTTTTGTATAATCTGTGTTTTATTGAGGTGCCTAATACTTTTGGCCAAGGCTGTAGAAGTGTCTACAACAAAAAGTACCTACAATAAATCAGAACACCTGTTTATGCATAATTATTTTATATCATGTATAAATTAACGATGATTATGTTCATAGGGATTGCATAAAACGGAATGAGCAAGAGGGAATGGATTTCCACATATTGGATTAGATTGAGCAACGGTAGGATCGTCGTTTTTCGATATTGGGACTAGGATTGGAGATCGATCCTTAGATCGGTGTATATCTGCGATCGATTTCTATCTTGGATTACGGATTGATTATTAATTTTGGTCGTAAATAATTATCATATTCAAAACGCCTGTAGTTGATTAAACAAATTGTTAAAGAAATTTAATAAACGACATGTTAAGTAGGTTAATATTATGTGTGGTACGCCAGCAGTAGTATTGCACCATGAAAACAACAAACCTTCAATGCAAATACGTTGTCGGTGGCCACACAGGTAACTACGAAACCAATCAATAGCTGTTGGAGATATGTTAAGAGAGCATAGTATCCCGAGCAAGACATCAAAATCAACAGATTCAGTGTTAGAAACATGATCAGTATTTTCCTGTGTCTCAGTATTTGAAACTGTAATATCCTGGCTTTCACTTGCATTACCAGCTTCTATTGTACTGTTTGTTTTATTATTCTGGCTTTCATTTCCGTTACCACTTCTTGTGCGGTTTTTCATATAAGGCAATAAAAATCCAAGTAGACTGGCATATTTCCAAGTGTTTATTGGTGATGCAGCTTGGCCACTTGTTGAGCTTTTAATTCTTTTTATTGATTCTCGATGCCCATCACGTAATTTCTTCCATTCGCTTTTTGCCGTTTTAACTGAAACAGTAATAAAAAAGGTTAGGGCTAACTTTCTTAATTTATGTTATCCCGGTTTCAGCACTTCTAAACAAACTCGAAAAATTAGGTGTTAGAGGCACACAGTTACAGTTTTTTAGAAGCTATCTTACAAATCGGACACAAACGGTCAAGGTGGGTGAGCACACAAGCAGCGAGCTTCCAATTTGTTACGGTGTGCCACAAGGCAGTATTCTTGGGCCCACCTTGTTTCTTGCTTTTATTAACGACCTTTGCAACTTACCTATCTCCAATGCTAAAATCGTGTCCTTCGCAGATGATACTGCCTTTACTTTTTCTGCAAATTCTTGGTTGGAATTGCAGAAGGTAGCGCAAGATGGCTTTAATTCCGCGTTCGACTGGCTTATTTCTCATACCCTTACATTAAATACTTCCAAGACAAAGCTTATAACCTTTTCCATATCGTCACGATCACAACCGAAAACTCCAATCACTATAAAAGCTCACTCCTGTCACACACATTCTCAGATATCATTACCCTGTCAGTGTCCTCTTATAACTCCCGTTGACAATATAAAATATCTAGGCATAACTCTGGATAAGTTTCTTAACTTTAAAACGCATATTAATCTTCTTACAAGCCGGGTTAGGAAACTTATGTATATTTTTAAAAATCTACGATATGTGGCCAAGTTAACTGTAATACGCCGAGTCTATCGTGCCCTTTGTCAATCTATCGTAACTTACTGTATTACCTGTTGGGGTGGCGCTGCAAAAACTACGATGAAGCCATTGGAAATAGCTCATAGAGCAATATTGAAAGTATCAACATTTAAACCTATACTTTACCCTACAACAACTTTCTACAAGGAATGGAATGTGCTTAACGTCAGACAACACTTTGTTTTGCAGACCATTCTTTTACAACACCGACAGACCCCTTTTACTAAAATGTCGAAACGACGACAGAACATTATATGTACCACTCCACCACCGAATTACAGCTTCACCAAAAGATTCTGTTATGACATTGGTCCGTATCTGTACAATAAGCTTAATGCAAGTTTACCAATCCATGCCTTGCCATATTCCAAATGCAAAACAACTGTTTGTTCGTTTCTTCTCTCCAAAACATATAGTGAGACTGAACAAATCTTACTAACACTGTCTTAAAAAGTCCTCTCTTTCTAATCCACTGCAAAACGAATTATTCGATGACACCAACATACCCAAACATATGAATGATATATAAAATATATCAGGAGCAAATTCCTGCTCATATTCAAGCGGAAATTGAAAAGCTTACAAGCATCATTAAACAGCCCCGTTTTGTAAATTGGCTTTTCCAACTTATGCGACTCAATAAGCAACTGATATATTCAGTAACGGTGATAAAGATATAGAAAAGTGGCGAAAAAGGGCTGAGATGGGAGTTAGAAACGATTAGATAGGTAGTTGTAGAGTATTAAAGGATCGACGGGAGCATTATCAGCACTACTTTTGCTGCTTCAAAGCGTGGTATAAATTTGTGATTAACATAAATTATTATTAACGCACTAAGGTTCAAAATGCTTTGTTACCACATGTGTTTTTATTATAAACCCAATAGTGTTTAATATTGGTTTAAGGAAGAGTTTGTCCCAGCAGTATATAAATATGCTCGTCACAATGCATATAGTGTAGTGGACCTGATGCTGAAGTACCAGGAGGACTCTTCAACAATTATCGGTCCTGCATCGGGAAAAGCAATATTTTGTAAAAGGTGAAAAGTATTTAACATAACATAACATAACATTTACATATATTATGCGTGTGTACACGCATATATACACACTAACATACACGCACACACAAATCCGACTCACACATCCCTCCTCACTTTCACACTCACACGACTCACTTACAATACATAAAAAAAAGAAACATTAATTTTTCTTTTATAAACTTCATCTTTGCTCACAATCTATTACTTAATAATAATGTATAACATAATCTTAGTTAGTAAATAATTTAATTTAATTTTGTAAAACACCAACCGGGGAGGCAAACTGTCTCTCCTTAATACAGGTTGCCCAGCAACCTAGCTAGGAGAACAGCTGGTCACCCAAAAAATTTGTCGATTTGTAATAGAAACAACATAAATTTTGCTAACATCATGTACAAATACCATTTGATGAAATAAACAATTTTATTTATAAACAATTTTATTTATTTTATTTATTTAAACTTATAATCATGTTAACTGTAATTTTATAGTGCAATAAAGTATGTACATATATGCATTCATTAAAAAACCGGTCAAGTGCGTGTCGGGCCACGGGCAGAGTAGGGTTCCGTAGTTTTTATAACAGCCAAGTGCATGTCGTATTCGCTGACTGATCGTTTCGTACCATGCTCTAACTAAAAGCCAAACACCTGATCCGACAATTTTACACGGAAAGTATTTTTTTTTAGAGATTTGTATAAAACTCGTCATAGCCGGTGTTTTGAATTTAAATACAGGACACAGAGCTGCACTACTCAATCGTCACAAAAAAAATTGAGGAAGTAGTTTGCTTGGGAGCTTTGTGTTTGATATTATATGGCAAAATAATAAATAAATAAAAACATATTAATTTTAATTCACTCTAAAAACGGGCCCACATAGGGCGATGGTAACTGAAGAAGGAATTATCAAATCCAACTTCACAAGGGAAGTTCGAAAAAATATGATCTATTTGAGTACCACCGCGTGTAGAGGGAAGTGGTTGTAATAAAGACTGGTAACCAGCGTCACGTATTAATTTGAAAACTGCAGTGTTGTCGTTACGGAGATAGTCTTCATTAAAATCACCAAATATTATGCAAGGACTGTTATGCGATAGTAAATTACTTACAAAACCTACTACGCGACTGTTGGGACATTTGCATGATCTATAATCTTCACTGCATTTATTTCAAAAATTACTGCTTCACAGTGGTCACCTCCACCAATGTCAATGTAATACCGTGGGTTGCTATATTCAATATAATTTTTTGCCCATGCACATACAACAAAACCTGGGTTTGAACTAGACTGTTTAAGGCCATTTGTTCTAATTATTTCCTTAAAATTAGTTATATAAAAAGAATTTTGAGAACAGCTCCACGTTTCTACTGCTAAGTAGATATCTGAAGCCATTATTTGAGGATCGCTTACAGTATCTTGCAAGTGTGCACGTAAAGCCGGGTATCCACTTAGGTTCGACGTGGTTTGCGAACACTGTGTGCTCCACGAACGTGAACGTGTACAGTGTACACACTTAGGCTGCAACATCAGTGCTCCTGTCGGAGCACTAACATTCCGCGCTCCGGTCTCCAGTCGACACACGACAGACGGTCGGTGCAAACATGCCGCCTCCAGAATTAGTAGGATGTGCAGCTTATATTTTGATACATTATATTGTGATGGAATACAAACGACCTCCTCGATTTTGGCAAGCTAATATGTATAAGGGAAGAAAAAATAATGAAATAATGCATATATTAAAATCCCAAGAAATAAGTGGCCATTATAAAAATTTTACTCGAATGTCTTCAGTCGAATTCGAATATCTATTGAATTTGGTGTCGCCAATAATTAAAAAAAAATATACAAGACTTCGAAAACCCTTAACATCCCAGGATAAATCAGCACTGACGTTAAGATTTTTAGCCACCGGCGATAGCTTTACAAGTATGCAATATTTGTTTAAAAATCTAAACAAGCAATCAGCAAATTCATTCCAGATGTATGCCGTGCATTAATTCAAGTATTAAGGGAAAACATTAAGGTAAGTAAAAAGCTCAATTTCTTTATTTAGTATCCACACTTTATTACTAATACTTATGTTTTATTATGTCAGAAAAATTATATGAGATCTTGTATATCCCAATCACTACCACTCGGACTGTTTTCCGCCTGAGTCGGAGTGGTATTTTGTTGACATACGAATGGCGGAGAAGGCACATTTGTTGATGTAGATGACGACGGCGATGTGTATCCATATTGTGACTGACTATAGTAACCGTAATCGGCTTTAAAAAGAATATCGCATATTGCCTGTTGCACGGCATTCTTAGTATGTGTGTCATACTTTCTCATTTTATTGGCTGCAAATTTGAAAAATGTAATTATCTCGTCATTATCATCGTTAGACTTTGATGCAGATGTTTTTAAAATTCCAAAAGCGTCTTTTAATATTGCCAACTTAGGATCCACTTTCTTTTTTTTTGGGAGGAGGGGGAACTTGTGTTTGAAGAGAGTTTGATGTTGCTGTGTCAACTGGTTCCTCATCAGTACCCGTATCACCAGTATAGGCATCAATAGCGATGTCTTCATTATCAATAATCTGAAAATAAATTAATATATACAATTACATTACAGTTACCAGATAATGCTGAAGACTGGAAAAAGATTGCAAAAGACTTCCAAGACCAGTGGGATTTTCCGCATTGTATTTCAGTGCTAGATGGAAAATATATACTTATAGAGGCACCAATCAATACTGGCACAGATTTTTTCAATTACAAAGGAAGTTTTAGTATTGTACTATTTGCTGTAGCAGATGCAAATTACTTTTTAAAATTTATTGATGTTGGTTGTCAAGGCAGGATTTCGGACAGTGGAGTATTTCAAAACACTCAACTATATACAAAGATAATTAATCAGGAGCTGAATTTGCCTGCCTCAGAACCTTTACCAGAACGAAATAAAGCATTGCCTTATTTCTTCCTTGGTGATTCTGCTTTTGCTCTATCTGAAAGTATGATGAAACCATATCCTGATAAAACACTCCCTGCGGGCTCAAGAGAAAGAATTTTCAATTATCGCTTAAGTAGAGCGAGTCGTGTCATCGAAAATGTGTTTGGAATAATGGCATCAGTATTTCGAGTACTAAGAAAACCCCTACTCGTTGAGCCACATAAAGCTGCCATTATTGTAATGACAATATGTCATTTACACATTTTTTTAAGAGAGAATTCCAGTAATTATATAACTTCAAATGAGATAGATACGGAAGTTTATGGACAATTACGGGAAGGGTCCTGGAGGCATGACTCAGAAATGACTCCATTTCGACCTATAGTAAACACAGGTCGCCGTTCCGCCAAACAAATAAAAGAAATAAGAGACGAACTGGCATTACTTCATGAATGAAGGTTCGATTCCGTGGCAGAACCAATATTCTTAAGTGTAGTGTAAGTGTCAAAAAAATGTACTAATCAAAGATATTTTACTACCAGATGGTGTCAAAGCCTGACCACTTCGTCTTTATCGCTTCAACCCTGCAGTGTTCCTACCATAAAAATCTTACCCTAAATATCGTGACGTAATCACTATCCATCTGGTAGTAATATATCTATGGTACTAATATATCATTTAATGGGTCTAAATCGTGTATAATTTTTTATTAAGAAAGGTATGCGACCTTTTGTAATAAAAAAATATACACGATTTAGACCCGTTAAATAATATATTAATATGAATAATAATCGTGAAAGTTTAAAGAAATTAAAACTTTGTACTTACAGTATTAAGCGATTCCCTAGGTTTGTCGCGATCTAGTAAAAAACAAAATGCTTCATATGCAAACCACGAACTTTGATATATTTGCGTTGCACCTGAAAAAATATAAATTCGTAAATTATTTTGTTATAAGTACCTACTTAAATAAATAAATTAAATAACAAGTGGTCTTGATTTTTACCTTTTCCCGTTCCTTTGCTTTTATTAACTTTGGTTTTCTCACGTCTAAAGCCAGATAACAGTATAGATATTTTACTTTTACATAAGTCGAGTTCAGTGTTTAATGCTTCGCCAATTATCTTCCAGGCGTCTCCTTTTAAATTCTTTTTCTTGTAGTTTTCATCTCGTGGGTCCCATAAAACATTATGTTTACGGTATTCTTCTATGAGCTGTAGACATTTTTCATCGGACCACTCTATGTTCGCGAACTTAACAAACACGTCGTGACACGCTCGCGTCCACGAACAAACTGCGCTCCCCTTTGAGATCGCGCAAAAAACCGCTTCCCGAGCGCTCCACCGTGCTCCGATCGTGCTCCAGTCGCGCTCCGCGATCACGACGTATCCATTATGTTCGGTTTGCGGAGCGGGCGCGTTCGCAAACCACGGCGAACCTAAGTGGATACCCGGCTTAAGGATTGAACATTTTGGAACATAATTTGGTATGAACTGTGGGGCTCCCTCATAAATCGATACATAGGTATTAGAGGATTCCGACGCAGCTTTTCCATTTCCATTACGACTGAATCTTGGTCGGAGGGTGGACGTGCAGGATGAAAACATTCAGTAACGATAAATAAACCTTCAGCACATGTGGCACGTGAGCAAGCAACATATAACATTGACCTTGAAATACCGGGCTTCACATGTACAACTTTTTCTAATGTGGAACCCTGGCTTTTTGTGAATTGTAACAGCCTCAGCTGGAACCAATAGGAATTGAAAAAAAAACCGACTTCCAAAAAAACACTACAATGTGAAAAGTAACTTTAATTTCGGAAGACGGTGGCAAAAAACTAAAATACAGATCCAAAGACACCATCTTCTAAAATTAAAGTTATTTTTCACATTGTACCTAGTGGTTTTTTGGAGTCGGTTTTTTTTTTGTTAAAAAGTTTTTTTTTGTATAAAACTTATTTAAATATGAAACTAGCGCGATACAACTGACGCTTAGCGCCATCTATCGACATTTCTATGGAGTTGTTCGAAATTTTCGAGTCAAATGCAATTGGTCGACTATTACTCGTAAACTTGTAAAGCCCACTTATGTGTGATAGTTTTCCTTTAAACTTCGTTATATATTGGTACTAGTGCCGTGACATTTGAATTTCTAACTACAACCGTTTAGTTGGTAGAGGGGGCGGACACTTGACTCCAACGAAAATTGGTACTTTAAAGCTTGATAAGTCACGAACGGTTTACTTAATCAAAAAACGGTCTTCCCAAACCCGTAATATTTTTGAATGACCTATCCAACGATATCCCACACTATGGGAAGGATGAAAAAAATTACCATCCCACTTTACATGTAGGGGAGGTACCCTAAATAATTGTTATTTTTTTTTTTTTCAAAATTTTATTTTACCACTTCTTCGGCGTCATTAACGTGTATACTCATGCCAAATTACAACTTTCTAGTACCAATAGTTTTGAGCTAAACCGCGGACAGACAGACGGACATGGCGAAACTATAAGGGTTCCTTGTTGACTACGGAACCCTAAAAATTGTTGCCTTTTGCAGGTTTTTGGCAACAGGGGACTCTTACAAAACAATTGGATACAATTATAGAGTGGGTGACAGATCAGTTTCTAGGATTGTAGAAAACGTCTGCCAAGCAGTTTGGAATCATTTACAACCAATTTACATGTTTTTGCCGACTAAAAGAGAATGGAAAGAAATTGCTAAAAATTTTATGCTGAAATGGCAATTCCCCAACTGTATTGGAGCAGTCGACGGCAAGCATATATCCATAAAATGCCCACCTTATTCAGGTTCTCAGTATTTTAATTTCCAAAATTATAAACATTTCCATTGTGTAGTATTACTCGCAGTTGTTGATGCAAACAAGAAGTTTATTATAATAGATATTGGTTCCATGGGCAGATTTAGTGATGGTGGTATTTTTTCTGACAGTGCATTTGTACGAAGGTTACAAAATAACGAATTAAATTTGCCTAGTGATCAGCCTTTACTAGAAGGTGGTACTGCAATACCTTACGTATTCATTTCAATTCAATTTATTTTATTTTACAAGTTACTATGACTCATTTGTTAGTAGCACTTATCCTATGTTAGTAATAATATAATAATAATTTAATCTTAAACAAAATTAAATACACTAAAAAATTAATTTTAAGAGCTACATATGCCGAACTGTACGACGCTTTACTGCGGCAACACCATTCCATGGGAAATGGTGGAGCAGTGATTCACGTACGAACAGTCCAGCCTGCTCGCGATTAGGGACAGGATCCTGTTATTACTGCCCCGCACCCTACACACCAGGGATGCACAGCGTTTACGCATTGTGGCAAAGAAACAATCCACATGTGCGTCCGCCAACATTCCTGACGCGCTGCAGTAGCGGGGCAGTCTCAACAGAACCCTGAATGCGTTATTGTACTGCACACGGAGGGCACTATACGACTGTTGAGTGTACCTAGCCCACAGGCTGCTCATGTAGAACGTAGTGCAGTACGCTCTGAAAAGAGTAATTTTAACTTCCGCTGAACAACGAGCAAACCTGCGGGCCAGCATGTTCGCTCTAACTGACAAATGCCCTCCGCGCACGTTCAATGTCGTCATCGTCCTTCAGGTCAGGGGTAAGTACATGGCCTAGATAGTTAAACTTGTATGCCCTCTTTAACCTTTTAAGCGCTTGTCTAAATATCACTTGCCGTGCCCCTAGCGCCCGGCTACAAATCGACAAAATAATACCTACAATAAATAAGGAGGGGCAAGCGTTGTATCGATAAAAAAAAGTCAAAAAGTTTTTTGTTTTTATTTTAAATCAGCCTTATGCACATATTTTTATACTGTGCTTATGGCTCCTACAACAGGCGCGACACAAAGGAACCGCTCATGTCTTTGTGTCAAACTATAATAAATCTTTGAATCACAATTGTTTTTTTTTTTGCTTACGAGTTATTAATTCTTAACATCACATTAATTTACACTTATTCCTCAGTATCTATAAAATACCTAAGAAGTTTTGATTACCTAGTTCAGTAGGTAATATAATAACAGAATTACATCACTATTTAAAATTTTTAGCAAAAAATAGAACCGACTTCTATCGACTTCTTTCTTTTTTGCAATTTTTTTTCACGCTTTGTAGTGGGTCGGTTTGTAATTTATCTAGTTACAAAAGCCAAAATGTCAACTACTTATCACCTTTTACAAAATATTGGTATTCCCGGTGCAGAGCCGTTAATTTTTGAGGAGTTCTCCTGGTACATCACCATCAACTCTACTTCACCATATGCATTGTGACGAGCATAGTGCTTAACATCTATATTCAAATAATCTAATCGCAATCCACGAAATACTTATTATTGAGTTGTTTCGATGGTCATCTGGGGTCTTCATCATCAGTTCCACTTCCTCAAATGGTGCTTTTCGAGAGCAACTGCACAAGGTACTATAAGAAATACCCAAAATGCTATAGGTGTGCATATAATATTTAAAGAGTTCCCTCGATTTCTCCATGATCCCATCATCAGATCCAAACATGACGACAATGGGACCAACTAGAAAGTATTCCCTTTCAAACAAAAAAGAATTTTCAAAATCGGTTCAGCCATCTGCGAGTAATGAGGTAACATAAAAAATAAGTTCAAGACGAATTGAGAACCTCCTCCTTTTTTGAAGTCGGTTAAAAATACTGTTTCGATTCATCAAGGAGTTACCTAAACCAAACGGAAGTCTTATTTATACCTATACCTTCTGAATAATGTGCAACTAACATAAGAAGAAATTGAAATAGGTAGTTACTTACCTCTCCATCACTTCTAAATTCTTCTGTAAATTCGAATAATTCCTCAGTAGTCGTCATTATTGAAATGTGACCATTTTATCGACAATGCACAAACACCCACGAACAACATTAATGGAACTTTCCATTCGTTTGATCCGCTTGTGACGTAGGCAGCGGTCGAATATATGCGACAGCAGCGCTAGACTATCTAGAGAAATATGTTGCAAGCATAGGCGTCTAGGGATGGGAACTAATGTCAAATGTTGGCATTATACAAAGATCCTGAGGAATAATTTTCTTTTGAATAATAAGTAAAATAATTAATAACACAAGGCAATATGTTAAATTTAACTTTATTTCGTATGACACTGTTTATTTTATGCTCAATGATGCATTATACCTGATTATTTAACTGTTTGTTCTTTCGTTTTTAAAATGCGCATTGCATTGTATCCCATCCCTATGGTCATATATATGCGACGCGCGCGATAGACACCGAAGAAAAGTTCAAGCTGCCAATTACTTATTGTTCGGTCCGACGTGAAACAGAACGCACCTTTTGGCCGGCAACATTAATTATCTGTGGACTTGACATTACCTCTCTTGACTTGACAGATTGACTTGGCTTGTTGGAAAAATGTCCGCACGTTTGGGACTTTGATTTGATTGTAATTGGTAAAATATTGTTGGATTCGCCTGTCGAGACCGATAATTGGGTCGCGAATTATCTAATTGTTGAAGTGTATTCCCCATTTGCCAAAAACCCCGGGATATTGTTGAATCGTACGCCGCCTTGTCGTCGGTTGAGCTGGCACGCGGAATTTGTTGAAAATCGAATTGGATCTCACGAGATATGAACAGATTAATTGTGTTCAGTGATTGATTGAACTTTGTAATCTCGGATTAACAAGAATCCAGTGATATTTCTCGGAACACATCGCCTTATTGTCTACCACGCGTAGCGCGCGCTTGCTGGAAACGAGTTGGGTGTGATGCTGGTCGGGACGGCGCCATCTGAAGATCGACGCCTTGGGACCGTCCTAGAACCCGTAACTTACATCACACGTTACAATTACTCACCCTCATATTACATACAAACCACACTTGGAGCGTGACCTTGGAAGGTCGAAGTTGGCGTCCCCAGCACTCAGGTTAGTGGTACATTTTGTTTATTGAAATAAGGCCTAAGAGCCTACCACAACGTAGGGCTCCGCGTAATCGCGGACAGTTCGACATACCAGTTACCGTTGGCTGGGCTTGGGGTCGAACATTTTGGTAGCAGAGCGTGGTTCTTATAATATAAGATCCACTGGTTTAATTGGAAGTTTTCAACAATATTCAAAACTTCCAATTAAACCAGTGGATCTTATATTATAAGAGCCGCGCTTCTGCTACCAGTTTGTTCAAGACTGTTGTAGGCCGAAGCCTAGTAGAGGCAGGCCATTGTGTAACCTGTTTATAGTATTGAAAACAACGGTGGTCTCCACGTATCGTGGAAGGGTTCCGGACACGTCCAGTTACCGTTGGCTGGCCTATTGCAGTCTTGAACAAACTGGTAGCAGAAGCGCGGCTCTTATAATATAAGATCCACTGGTTTAATTGGAAGTTTTGAATATTGTTGAAAACTTAAAACTTGAGTTTAATTACTTAACATAACTTGTAACTTAATAACTATTGAATATATTACCATGTCATCCGGGCTATCTAATTGAAGTTGAATCAATTGAAGTTGTATTTGTAATTTGTATTGTAGCCTCTTTCATTGCATTGACAGGTAGGATTTATTTGTGAAATTAGGAATTATTGGTATAATTTGGTACATAATTTGGTACATAAGTTGGTATATTGTTGTAAAAGTTGTTTGGTATTTGTTGCAATTAATAATTGAATGTCATTGATCTGAATTTGAAAGGTTATCTAAATAATAATTACACATAGTCTAACATAATAGGACTTGAATTGTGTGTATTGGTTATTGCATTTATAGTAATTATTGGATAGTTGTTAGAGATTCTCCGGCTCAATATTATACAGTCAATTGTTGTGCTTCTTGATATTTATTTGAGGTTGATCCAGCATTGTATTATACATTGAATTGTTATTTATTTGTAACTAGCCATCTGTACCAAGCTAGATTCATACTTGGAATAAGTACAGGGTCGCATTTGGACCTGAAATAATTGAATTTGAATTTTTATTTTGTTGAATATATTTGGCCGGCTAACAAGTCATTGCTGTTTGTTTAATATTTGATTGTTGGTTGTTGATTGTTGTTTGTATTAATATTTGATTGTTGCAATGGCCTCATTAAGGGCAGTGCCCCGCCCCCCGTTTGGCTGGCACCCGGAGTCCTCGGGCTAGGGGGCCTGTTGATGATCGCCCCGCCCCCCGTTTTGCTGGCGCCCGGAGTCCTCGGGCTAGGGGGCCTGTTGATGATCGCCCCGCCCCCCGTTTGGCTGGCGCCCGGAGTCCTCGGGCTAGGGGGCCTGTTGATGTTCGCCCCGCCCCCCGTTTTGATGGTGCCCGGAGTCCTCATCATTGTGACTTTTGTAAGGCAACGGGGCATGTCATGGCGCGTTGCCCGGATTTTTTGAATTTGCACGTAAGTTCCCGCCGCCGCATTGTCAATGCACGCCGTTTGTGCTTTTCGTGCTTGGGGGCCCACTTCCATCGGGACTGCCCCGACCCCCGCCCGTGTAGAATTTGTGAAGGGTCCCACTTGGAGATTTTGTGCGCCAACGCGAACCGCTCCAGCAGACCAGCTTCTGAGGGGGGTTCGCGCATGGGGGGGTACCCCGGAGACGAGCACCGGGCTGAGACCCGCGATTCTGTACGCCGCACTCCACCCCCCGCGCAAGTTGAACGGGAGCCCCACGAGCGCCATTTGCTCTTCCCTCGTCAGGGAGAACGCGCATTGGCTGCTAGGCAGCAGTGGCCGGGTCGGCGCCGCTGCCTTTCCCCTCCGTTGACGGAACGTCCCCGGCTGGAGTCGCGCCCTCCGCCATTCGGGCATTCGGTGGGATATGCCCCTCCAGTGATGGCGAGCGGCTTGGGACACCGCGCGGACGAATGGTTTGATTGTTGGCCTCGTCGTGAACGAAGGCAGCCTGGATGCGGCGATCGGTCGCCGCCCAGGCATCACTAAGAGATTGACGCCTGCCCGCTAAAGGACCCCCCCGATCAAGACGGTTTTGTTGCCAACGGCCTCGGTCACGGTCTGGGGACCCTTGGGTGACTCGATTGTGGTCTGTGCCATTTTGGAGACGGGAGTCCGGGGTTGCCTTTTGTCTTCTTGGTTAGCGGGACAGGTTGGCCTGAAGGTGAACGACCTTTCAGGCAAGATTTGGGGAATTGGCGAACCGGCTGACACCACTGTTGAGGGAAGGACCTGGTTTGAAATCACCCTTGTGAGTTGTCCTTACCCTAAAATTGGTGCTCCTGCCCTTGTTATAACTGAACTTGGTACAATTGTTGGTGACTGATCGTCACACTAAGAACTCGCATGCCGGTTGCAATGCGCTGTTGGCCATTCTGCAGCGAGAATTTTGGATTTTGTCGGCTGATCGCGTCAATGAGGCGAGGCCCTTTGCTGGCGTCGTAACGGATTTTGTTGGTCCCCCTTTGTTGAAGACGTCCACCCTTCGTAATAGCAGGATTGTTGGGGCTTATTTGTGTGTTTGTCTGCCTGTCAACCAAGGCAGTACATTTGGAGCTGGTAACCTCCCTCTCGACAGAGGCCTTTGAGGCGACTTGGGAAAGATTTGTGTCTCGCCGTGGGTTACCTTCGTTGATTAGGTCTGATTGCGGTACGAATTACAAGGGTACAAGTAAACTATTTGAAGGAGGTATACGCCTTCCTTAATGAGAGCCAGGTTGATATTGGTAATAGTTTGGCCCGCCGAGGGGTCACTTGGTTGTTTGACCCGCCAGCCTGCCCCCCATTGGGGGGGTATTTTTGGGGCCGCGGTGAAAGCGGCAAAGGGACGCTGGCGGAGATTGTTGGGAGACACCGTTCTCACCTTAGAGGAACTAGCTACGGTATTTGGCCGCATTGAAGCTGTGTTGAATTTGCAACCTTGTCAAGACTTCCAATTGATTAGCGGACGGGTAGGCCCGTCCGGGGGGGGTAGATGTTCGGTCCGACGTGAAACAGAACGCACCTTTTGGCCGGCAACATTAATTATCTGTGGACTTGACATTACCTCTCTTGACTTGACAGATTGACTTGGCTTGTTGGAAAAATGTCCGCACGTTTGGGACTTTGATTTGATTGTAATTGGTAAAATATTGTTGGATTCGCCTGTCGAGACCGATAATTGGGTCGCGAATTATCTAATTGTTGAAGTGTATTCCCCATTTGCCAAAAACCCCGGGATATTGTTGAATCGTACGCCGCCTTGTCGTCGGTTGAGCTGGCACGCGGAATTTGTTGAAAATCGAATTGGATCTCACGAGATATGAACAGATTAATTGTGTTCAGTGATTGATTGAACTTTGTAATCTCGGATTAACAAGAATCCAGTGATATTTCTCGGAACACATCGCCTTATTGTCTACCACGCGTAGCGCGCGCTTGCTGGAAACGAGTTGGGTGTGATGCTGGTCGGGACGGCGCCATCTGAAGATCGACGCCTTGGGACCGTCCTAGAACCCGTAACTTACATCACACGTTACAATTACTCACCCTCATATTACATACAAACCACACTTGGAGCGTGACCTTGGAAGGTCGAAGTTGGCGTCTCCAGCACTCAGGTTAGTGGTACATTTTGTTTATTGAAATAAGGCCTAAGAGCCTACCACAACGTAGGGCTCCGCGTAATCGCGGACAGTTCGACATACCAGTTACCGTTGGCTGGGCTTGGGGTCGAACACTTATCTTTGTTTAAGTTTTTTCAATGCTTAGAGGTATGAAACATAATTTTAAGTAATTGCTGTAAATAATAGCTCTATTTAATAATAGTTTTAGTTGTACCACGCAGTTAATAGGACGAAAATAGAACGAAAAAATCGTGCATGTTCTCTGTCGCAGAAATATGACACGAGCGCTAGGGACACGGAAATATGTGTCGCATATATGCGACGCAAGCGGTTAAAAGGTTAATGGCATACATAATTTCACAGGATATCATAAGAAACCAGGTCAAATGCTTTGGACAGGTCCAAGAAGCAAGCGTAAATAGGAGTTCTGCGGTCGGTGTAATATGTGACAGCATGCTTAAAAGACAACACAGCGCTTTCCGTTGATAGCCCAGGTTTGAACCCGAACTGGTTATCATGAGGTGTTATATACATATTTAACTGTCTATTAAGCAAGCTGTCAAATACCTTGCATATAACAGTTGCTAACGAGATAGGCCTATAATTATTTATGTCATCAAGATCGCCAGACTTATTTTTTATTATGGGCACAACTACAGTCCGTATCATTTCCCCAGGCATATAACCATGTGACACACAGAAACTATACAGCATTGCAAGAACTCTGGGTAAATGGGGACCCGCATATTTAAGGTGCTCAATGCTGAGCCCGTCATGTCCAGGAGATTTGCCACGTGACATCGACTTTATTATTTGCCTTATCTCTTTCGATTTGCACTTCAATCCTAGCTCCTTGCCAGACTCAATATTCAGCACCGACTGAGAAGATCCTAGTGGAGACTTCACAATAAATTGCTCCTTAAAGAGGTTAGAAATCTCCTCAGGTTCAGTCACGCCGCCGACGCTCACAGGGAAACTCGGCTTGCTGTGCAACTTATTTGTACTTTTCCAAAAACTACGGAATTCGCGTTTTGAATGGAGTGAGGTTAGAATGTCCATCTTAATTTGATCTTGCCAAACCTGACACCACTTCAAACGCGATTTAAAAACTTTTCTAGCTTCACGCATTTGGTCATAGATATAACCGGAAGCAGGCTTATCATACCATACCCACATCATAAATGTACTCCGCGCCTCCCTGTGCGCCCCCGCCACGTATTTATTCCAGCCTATTAACGCCACACTATTAAGCCCACAGTCAAACCACTACCACGGTTTTGTGGGGCTTAGTTTATAAGTTATTAATAATAATAATAATAAAAGCTGGCAACACTAGCCGTCAAACCGAGTTTTATGTTCCGTCTATACAAATTAAATCCGCAAACAATAGTATTAAGTTTTCTCCACCGACGTCGCCAACACCTGTGCGTCGGCAGGGGAGAGGCCGGCCACCGAACAGCTTGGGGCCTAGGAGCCAACCGGCTCCGAGTCGGGTCCCCGCTGCCGGTGGTGTGCAGCGCATGAGATGGACTCAGTCCATAAACGAAAACGTCATGCGCGCATATTATGGGTCTACAGAGGGGGGAACTAACCTCACTGCGTATCGTGTCAGGATGCTGTCTCTGTTCCAGGACCTAGAACCAGCTGTCAACGTCTCGGCCCAACGACTGTCGGATCAGGTGCGGGTCATCCAGCGTAGCCACAGGTTGGATGACGCAACACTTGATAGGCTGCGCTCAGAGGTACTGAGCAACCATATCATCTCGTCCCCGACACAAGCCGTGGTACAAGCGCCCGCTAGTAGCGGAATGACATCACGGCTCTATAGTCATAATAATGAGCTAGATGATAGGGTTGTCACGGTAAGTAGCCAATGCAACGATCGACTGAGGAGCGCACTGGAGGATGCGCTTCGCGAGTATAGATCGGCTCCGCCTGAACTTAGACCCCGGTTACCACGGTTACCCATGCACAAAAAAAATAGGGCGCTGGTGTGAGCTTTGGACTCGTTGCTTGAGAACATTTTTGAGAGCAGCGAAAACCTCGTTGATACGCACTCAATCCTGTATTGCGGGGCTGTTGCGGCATGTCGCTTAGCTAACGTCAAATTCCCTAATAACGACGAAGCTATTCGACCAAAACCTGCTGTACCAGCCTGGCAGTATAGGATCGAGAGGCGTATCGATGAGGCCAGAACACTCATCGGCAAACTATATTGCTTCAAGGAAGGCAATGCACGCCCACGTGTGATGCGTTTTGTACGGCGGGCTTTCTCGGGGACTGGAATCAGCCCTCGAGAATACACACTCCACGTTACGGAGCGCATTGACTTCCTGAAGCAGAAAATTTATGCATGGGCAAGCCGTATCCGACGGTTTAAGCGGCGGGTTGAACGGTACTCACAGAATCGCATGTTCCAGAGCGATGAGAGGTGGGTATACAGAGCTTGGGAGCGACCCAATCAAAATGTGACTGACGTGTGCCGCCCGGATGATACCGCCACGAATTTATTCTGGCGCAACATCTGGTCGGTACCCGTCTGTCATGTTGAGGGTGACTGGATGCGTGAAGTTGAACGCGTATGTGAAGCTATACCACAAATGGATAAAATAACTATCAACAAGTCTGATGTAGCCAAAGCAGTTCATCCGTTACCAAACTGGATGTCTCCAGGACCGGATGGACTGCACAACTTCTGGCTCAAGTGGTATAGCAGCTCGCACGCGCCTTTGGCTTCTCAATTCCAGGCATCCTTAGAGGCTGGGTCTCTACCAGAGTTTCTTACGACTGGCTGTACCCACCTGCTCCATAAGAGTGGTAGTCCCATGGAACCCAAAAACTATAGACCGATTACTTGTTTGTCTACGGTCTATAAGGTTCTTACGTCCATTCTGAGTGAAAATAAATATGCACATTGAGTGCAACTCAATTATGTCCGCTTCTCAGAATGGATGTAGGAAAGGGTCCCGTGGCACTAAGGAGCTACTCCTCATTGACATGGCCATTAGCCAACAGGTTCGTCGATCCCGCAAAGATCTATCAACATGCTGGATAGACTACAAAAAAGCCTATGACTCTGTTCCTCATACCTGGCTCATGAAGGTGCTAGAGCTTTACAAAATAGATCCAACTCTACGCACCTTCCTTGAGTCATGTATGAGGCAATGGAAGACGGTACTTCGCTATCCAGGATGTCGACCGATCCGAGGGAATGATGAGCCTATATGGATCAGACGGGGAATATTTCAGGGTGACAGTTTGAGTTCACTTTGGTTTTGCTTGGCCCTGAATCCTCTAAGCACAATGTTAGAGGACTCAGGCCTGGGCTATCGGTTGAGAAGAGGAGGTCAAAGTATACCCCACCTCCTTTACATGGATGATTTGAAACTTTTTGCCCCCAACAACTTGCAACTGATGGAACTACTGAAGGTATCTGAAACTTTCAGTAGCGCCATCAAGATGGAATTTGGTGTAGACAAATGCGCAATCATGCATGTAAAACGAGGAGAGATTATGGAATCTGAGGGAATTCAACTTTCAGACTCCATACACCTTAGATCTCTCTGCTTGACCGAAACTTATAAGTATTTGGGTATGTCGGAAGCTTTGGGCATTAATGTTGCTGACATGAAGCAATCGTTGAGGGAGCGCTTCTTTGGCCGCCTGACAAAGGTATTAAACAGCCTTTTGTCGGGAGGAAATAAGGTGCGCGCCTTCAACGGTTGGGTCATGCCGGTGTTGATGTATTCTTTCGGCATACTCAAATGGACTCAAACCGAACTGGACGCCCTGGATAGGAGGGTCCGCACACTGCTGACCGCAAATCGGATGCATCACCCACGATCATCGGTGATGAGACTGTACATCCCGCGGAAGTGTGGAGGTCGAGGCTTTTTAAACGCCAAAACTCTCCACAACCGCGAGCTTTGCAGTCTCAGGGAATATTTCCTTCAAGCCGATGTGGGTATGCACCGAGATGTAGTTGCAGTGGACAAGGGACTCACCCCGCTGACCATGGCTAAAGAGAACTGGCACAAACCTGTTATACTCACCGCAGATGACCGCAAGGAGGTATGGAAAAGCAAGGAGCTTCATGGTCGCTACTATCGGGCTCTCTATGGGCCCGATGTAGATTTGACAGCTTCCGTTGCCTGGCTACGCTTCGGGGATCTCTTCGGAGAAACTGAAGGTTTTGTCTGTGCAATTATGGACGAAGTTATCTTGACGAATAATTACCGGAGACATATTATGAAGGACGGGACGATTGACGTGTGTCGGGCATGCCATCATCCTGGTGAGTCCATCAGACATATTGTCTCCGGTTGTTCTCGTCTTGCTAACGGCGAGTACTTGCATAGACACAACCAAGTAGCCAGAACTATCCATCAGCAACTTGTTTTGAAATACAAACTTGTCGATTCTGAGGTACCGTATTACAAGTATGTGCCCGACCCAGTTCTCGAAAATGACCATGTCACGTTGTACTGGGATCGGTCTATCATCACTGACAGGACTATTGTTGCCAATAAGCCTGATATAGTGGTGATAGACCGATTAGTGCGCCGCGCAATGATAATCGATGTTACCATCCCTCATGACGAGAATCTCGTGAAAGCTGAGAAAGAGAAACACATAAAGTATCTCGACTTAGCTCATGAGGTTGTTGACATGTGGAATGTGGACTCGGCTGTCATTGTGCCGATTGTCATGTCAGTCAATGGGCTGATAGCTAAAAGCTTCGACGACCATCTGTCGAAGCTGGCGTTGCACAGCTGGATAAAGGGCCTGATACAGAAGGCAGTTCTCGATACAGCTCGCATTGTGAGGAGGTTCCTTTCTCTGGAGACCTAACCACCGGTAGCTTGGACCCTGCTCCCGACACCGATGGACTGCCATTTTTTATATTTTTAAATGTTTTTTTATTGTAAGTTTTTATAGAAAAATATTTAAAAATGTAATTTTTGAGATATTTGTTGAATAAAGGAAATAATAATAAAAATATTACTTTCCTTCTCAAGGAAGGCGTACGTTTTTCTCTACCAACAACCGCAGCCTCACACAAAGCCTGAACAATAGCACCATACAATGTATCTATAACTCTACTGTGGCTACGAATGTTACAGGTGTTATCACAACAACTATGTAATTCTTAAGGAAAATCAATTAATTTTAGCCTATCATTACACTCTTTCGTGTACATGCGTATTTGTTCAGAATTCCTCTCAGCCCATACAACTTTGTTTTGTGGTACCTTAATGTCAGCACGCATTGGCGTTATCACACCTAGATTACATTCTATGACAAGAGGAAAATGATCTGACCATAACACATCATATAAAACATAATGCTTATTGACAGACTGTACAGCTGACTTAGTCACAACACAATGATCAAGCCAGCGCTTGGAGCCATGTGACTCACTGAGAAATGTGTGTGTATCTGAGCACAACCCTAAGATCTCAGCATCAATACACGACCATTCTTGGTCCTTACAAAATTCTAATAATTCATCGAAAAACAACTCCGAGGGATGCGTATTGTAATCACCAAGAATATAAACATAATTTACATTAGAGTTCTCAATTAACGCACTTACCGAACTAAGGATGTCTGTGAAATCCGATAAGTTACCACATGAATTCGTGGGCATATAAACACTAAACACGAGCAACGATTTATTATTTAGCACTATTTTAATTGCACAGAGCCGCGGGTTATCGCACTGTATTACACTCACGTCGTGAAATAGGCTCCGTCTCCACAATAGGGCCACTCCTCCGTGTGGCCTTCCGCGTAGGATACCCGTCGACGTGTCTACTGCAGATACTCCGGTACAGTTAAATTCATTACTGTGTTTAAGAATGAGATTTCCTCCGGTAATAGCCATGTTTCTTGTAACGCAATTATGTCTGATGACTGACATAAACTACGTATACACTGAATGGATCTCTTCACATTCTTACAATTGAAAGAAACTAACTTATGTACGTATGCATTCATTAACAATGATTTGATGAGGCCGTTTCGTCACTAGTGACGTCACTTACACGCTTAGGCTTAAAATGCACAAAACGACGAAAGATAACTCCCTGTGGCCATAATTTTTCATCGAGAAACATGTGTAACTTAAACTGGGAAACAAAGAACTTGTAGGCATCATGTTCACATTGTCTCCTAATGGATATTTTTTCTAGCTTAACTGTTTCTCCTGTTTTTTTCTTAACATAATTAACGATATCCGAATCGACGGTGTTCTTGTCTACGTTCGTAATAAATTTCGGTACTAGTTTATCAGCGGCTCTAAACTTTTCTTCAGATGCGACTACAACCGTACCCAAATTGCCCATAAGTCGGCTCTTAGACTTTTGCTTCCTGTATTGTACCGTCGTAAACCCATCGTTATCTTTTAATGCGTTCGCATAAGTATGTCTCAGCGGTGCATTACACAGCTGACCGCTCGGCTCTTTATCAGTGACCGGTGCGCGGTCATTGACCTCGCGCCGCCACTCATTAGCCCCACCTGCACTGCGGCTCATGTCGTTAGGTTTACTACGTGAATCATACCAGCCCGTTTTTTGGTGTATCAATTCACTGCTACCCCCAATGCATCGTATGTTAGCACAAGTTTTTTCACTAATATTATTATCATTTGTCGATAATAGTATTTCACTATCATTTAGGTGTGTCTCATTTGATGAGCTTCCAGCACCGGGTGCAACGACTCGTCCATCGTTCTGCGTTCGTATCGGCTGCTGAGTATTTTGGAACTCTTTTCTGAGGTCATCCAGCTGATCTTTTGTGACGTATGACGATTTGACTTCCTGCATCTCAGCCTGTATTACCAAGAGGTCCTTTACAAAAACATTTTATGAGACCATACCCACAAAGCGCATGTCGTAACAGTAGAGAAAAAAAACCGGTCAAGTGCGTGTCGGGCCACGCGCAGTGTAGGGTTCCGTAGTTTTTATAACATCCAAGTGCGTGTCGTATTCGCTAACTGATCGTTGCGTACCATGCTCTAACTAAAAGCCAAACATGACTACCTAACTAATTTGACTTCCTATACAAATCCTCACCTGATCCGACAATTTTGCACGGAAAGTTTTAATTTTTTTTAGAGATTTGTATAAAACTTGTCATAGCCGGTGTTTTGAATTTAAATATGGACACAGAGCTACACTACTCAATCGTCACAAGAAGCTAGCACGATACAACTAGCGCTTAGCGCCATCTATCGACATTTCTATAGAGTTGTTCGAAATTTTCGAGTCAAATACAATTGGTCGACTATTACTCGTAAACTTGTAAAGCCCACTTATGTGTGGTAGTTTTCCTTTAAATTTCGTTATATATAGGTACTACTGCCGTGACATTTGAATTTCTAACTACAACCGTTTAGTTGATAGAGGGGGAGGACACTTGACTCTAACGAAAATTGGTACTTTTAGCTTGATAAGTCACGAACGGTTTACTTAATCAAAAAACGGTCTTCACAAACCCCTAATATTTTTGAAAGACCTATCCAACGATATCCCACACTATGGGAAGAACGAAAAAAAAAAATTATCGTCCCACTTTACATGTATGGGAGGTACCCTAAATAATTGTTTTTTTTTTTTCAAAATTTTATTTTACCACTTTTTTGGCGTCATTAACGTGTTTACTCATGCCAAAGTACAACTTTCTAGTACTAATAGTTTTTGAGGTAAACCGCGGACAGACGGACAGACAGACGGACATGGCGAAACTATAAGGGTTCCTTGTTGACTACGGAACCCTAAAAAGGAACTTTAATTATCGTCTCAGCAGAGCGCGAAACGTGGTAGAAAATGCCTTTGGTATTTTGTTAATGCGATTTCGGATATTTCGTCGGCTATTGGAGTGTAAAGGAGAATCACAGTTGATTTAATAACAAAAGCTGCTTGCGTTGTTTTTGATGAAGCAAGTGCCGAAGACGGATCAGTTTTACGATCAGTGGGACAACTATATGACAATGTACGATCAACAAGAGAAGCATTTCATGTAAGAGAATCCTTTTGTAATTATTTTAACAATAACATTATAAATTAAACTTACTGTCTGATATGTTCGGGTTTTTCATTTCATCCACTATCCTCTTCCTTAAACCGTCTTTTTTTAACCGACTTCTAAAAAAGGAGGAGGTTCTCAATTCGGATGTTTGTATTTTTTTTTGTTTGCCCGCGCAGAACTCCGTCGCTTGCCAACCGATTTGAAAAATTCTTATCTCGTTAGAAAGGGTATACTTCCCAAATGGTCCCATGAAAATTTTATCGATATCGGACAAGCCGTTTCTGAAAAATCAACAAAAGTCTAAAAAAATATTTACGTTGATGATCTTTTCGTTTATTCTGCATTGCGTTTTTTGTTCGCGCATAACTCCGTCATTTACGAACCGATTTGGAAAATTCACTGACCCACTAAAAAGCACGAAAATAAAAACTTTTTTGAAAAAAAATAAAACCGACTTCCATATCAAAACACTACAAAACCAAAAATAATTTTAATTTCGGAAGGCGGTGTGAAAAAAAAGAAAATACAAAACCAATAACACCGACTACCGAAATTAAAATTATTTTTGGTTTTGTAGTGTTTTGATATGGAAGTCGGTTTTTTTTTTTTTATTCGTGTCACGGTAGTCTTAATCCTCTGGATTATACAACACAGGATACAGCTTGACATATTCAATAAACACCTCCATACTGCTAGGTAAATACGTGTTTTACCAACCGCGCACGAACGCTCACTGTACAAACACGTTCGAACAACGCTATCGACAGGCGTCAGAGGGGTAAGGCAAGGGGGTGAGAGGCGCTTAGTTTAGCTCAGTTAAGCGAGTTATACACGGTCCACCCGCGCTGTACGTCCGCTCAAGGCCACGGCGCTGGATGTAGCATACACACTATCGTGTGCGCATCTAGCGTGGTCCATCCGCGCTGTACGTCCGCTCAAGGCCACGGTGTTGGATGTTGCGCGCATCTAGTGTGCTAGATGTCATTGGATGGACGTGATTTATTTATTTAAAATGTCACCTATTTTATCAAAATGCAAAAAATTGGGAGTTCTTCGGATATTGTCAGTAGCAACAGAAGAGAGGAAAAAAATAGGAAGAGGTTTTGGATGAACAAAATTTATCATAAACGTGTCGTCCCTGTGGACGAACTGGCATTAACTTTCTTTAATTCTCTGAAATAATCGTTTCTAATAATGTCTATTTTTTTACGCTCGGTACCTATCAATAGTTGGAGCTTCCCCTAAAATAGGCACCAAATCTAATAATGCATTCATTCTTTTTTGTTTGGGCATGTAGTCTGCACTAGAGACATTCCACAGACATTCGTAGCACTTATATCGTTCGATAAATCTTGCTAGTGTTTCGCGATCCATTTTGACGTGCGACTGATACAAAATAGATAGATAGATAGAATATACTTTATTGTACACCAATAATTGAATCACACTTAAGAGTCCCTAACAATTTTACTGCCAAAAAAGAGAAATTACCTACTTTTGTAGAACAAATATCTCAATAACGGCATAAAATATCATTATTCTTTTAAAACAGCGTTAAACATTGTATATTTATCTAGTATGTGGTCAAATTATAATTTAAATATCTACTCAAAATAAAAATAAAAAAATAAAATACAATCACGTGTTTTTACGAAATCACGTAAAATACCAGGTTTTACAACTGCTTTTTTAGCTTAATGGGGGTGAATAACAATCTAAAAAAAATTTCTGACCATTGGACATATAGTGCACTAGTAAGTTAACAAATTATTTTTTGAAAAATAATGTGGTGATGTACTTAAAAAAAAATTAGTAAACTCAGAAAAAACTCCATAAAATCCTTTGCAAAACCGTCACTTTTGAGTAAGAATCCGTTATTGAATAGAAAATTAAAAACTAATTCTGAATAATACAGGTGCAAGCAAGATGGACCGTGTATAACGGGCTTTAGTTACTTCCTATTATAATTAGAAATATGTTTTGAAATCCATCCAGTACTTCTATTTCTCTAATCAAATCTAATAAACCCAAATTCATGCGTAGGTACCATAATAAAAACTATAAGTACCTAACCGATCGTTGAGCTTGCGCAAGTGTACGGCACGACGGACGGCACCCTAAAAATCAACTTTTCCATTAATTTCTTGTTGAGTTATGCGAACATCAATTTATTATGGAACAGTTATGCGAACATCAATGTATTATGGAACAGCCGATTTTTTTCACGATTTCAGGTTTGGTCTTATAGGTGGTTCAGAATGATGAGTTCAGTGTTCTATATTCAGGTTATGAGTTATTTTCACTATACTTTGATTTAAATTCCAGGATAAATAGGTAAATATCACAATTTAAAATAAAATAATAACATTTATTGCACCAATAAAACTAACAGTTGGAAGTAAATTTCTCAGACCTAAAACAATAAAAAGAAATTTAGAAAAAACACAACGAAATTCTTATATAATAAAATCTGCGCGAAATCATTTAAAAGCGAACTTTTGATACCTACTATCCTTTGATGTCGGCCGATAGTTTCCATGTAGGTACTATCACGGTCTTTTCCGCCTGACCTGTTAAAAATATTTTCGCCTAAATCATGCGGAGGCGCCGAGCCACGCCCCCTTAAAGTTTGGGCCTATTAGGAAAGCTTCAACGTAGTTAGTTGCAATCTGCACTGCGCAGGTTAGTGACGTATCTTGTGTACACCTTTTTGCGAATTTTACGGACGAATTTTTTCGCGCTTACCGGACATCTCGAATATTGACTATTGCTTTGTTTACCTGACTTTTGATTGCATAAACGTTAACCTGTGCGATAATATTGGACTCCTGTGAACCTGTGCTAGAACATTTTGTGCATAATGTCTTGCAGAAATCTCATACAAGAACGAAATGAAATTATCATTTTGCATGGACAAGGATTTAACATCAATCAAAACGCTGAGCAGCTGCATATGAGCGTAAGTAATAAATTATTTTAATTATTGTTATGATCAATTTTGTTATTTTCAATTACCTTAATTTACCTATAAATAAAACTTCATGCAAATAATTATCATCTTGTGTAAATAATTAGATACTTTTTAGCTTGTTATATACAAGAGTAAAAGGTTTTGATAAATATAATTAAACTAGAAACAAACAGAAAAAATATTCTGTTATTGGTTTCAAAGTTTCAAATCTTTGCCATTGTGTATCGTATAAAAGTATTTTATTCATTAACTAGCGACCCGCCCCGGCTTCGCACGGGTGCAATGTTTATATTAAATATACTATAGAATGTCTTTATATACATCGTTGACAGCCTTTTTGTCATTCGACATACATGTTCTCTTTAGTAATTACTTTTGAAAGTACGACACATAATTTACCATGGGAAAAACATTCAACGCTCAAATATAAGCAACATAGGCACGCGCGCCGGGCCTCAGCTCCGCCGGCAATGCGCCGCAACCGCTATGTCCTTGCATTTTAAATCTATAATATCTTTGAAACTATTTATTTAAATTATATTTTGTAAAGGGAAATATTGATTAATATTAAATGCACAATGTATTTATGGTACTTAATTGGATAAGGATTAATGCTGTATTGCTTAAAATCGCTTCGTAAAATATGCTCGTATTTCTCGTAATAAGTAAAGGATAAAAAATGGTTGTTGTGGGTTATCTATAACAGATAGACAGATGCAATTCAGGACTTTTTTGTTGACCTTTTTAAGGTGTACAATACTGTAGTACATTATTTTGATATACCTCGCAGGATTCAGCCAGCGTTTGCAAAGCAAGCGCAAAAAATGTGTTTATTTGCGACATCACATTAGAAACCTCAAAAATTATCAGTGTTTCTCTACTATATTATGCATGTTATATACTTAAAAACCTTTCTATTGAATCACTCTTTCTATTGAAAGAAACTGCATCAAAATCCGCTGCGTAGTTTTAAAGATTTAAGCATACATAGGGACAGACACAGGGAAGCGACTTTGCTTTATACTATGTTAAGATATCACAATTTTATTTAACACTTTTGGTGGCAAGCGCGATCTAGCTAAACGTCGTTATACGTAGCTATAGATGATTTGTGCTCATGCCCAGGGGCTAAGATGACCGATTTGGCAAAACTATACTATGATATGAATCACGTTAGTAAAATTCTTAAAATATTCATAAACTCAGTTAATATTATAAACTGTCAATTAGTGACTATTTTTCGAATTGTAATGTAATTCATATTATTATTCTATTATGATTCTGCTAAAGCGGCGATTTTAGGCCCCCAGGACACGACCGCGGCCCCGGAACTTAAGGGCAGCTTAAGGAACAGGGTGGGTTTTTAGTCAGTAGAAGTCTGACACTCCCTTCCGCTAAACCCAGAGCGAGAGAAGTAATTCGATGATTTTCCCACCCAGAAAAAAAAAGGACACGACTAGCGAGACCAAATAAAAAAACTAATTATAAGTCTTATTAGGGTTCCGTAGCCGAATGCCAAAAAACGGAACCCTTATAGTTTCGTCATGTCTGTCTGTCTGTCCATCCGTCCGTATGTCACAGCCATTTTTTTCCGAAACTATTAGGACTATACATGTGAAACTTGGTAGGCAGACGTCCTCTGTAAACCGCTTTCCAATTTAAAAAAAAAATAAAAAAATATTTAAAATAATGGACCCCATACATGGAGCTGAAACTGATTTTTTTTCATGAAACTTATGCGTGTGTGGTATCTATAGACAGGTCTTTAAAAACGACATTGAGGTTTTTAAAACCACGATTTCATAAAGTTAATCGTTTAAAAGATATACGCTTCCAAAGTGGTAAAATGTGTGTCCCCCTCTAACTTCTATAATAATGGAGTAAAAATTTTTAAAATATATGAGTTGTAGATCTTAATGTAAACTTTCAACCAAAATTGGATTGAACGAGATCGGGTTAGCAGTTTTTGAGATACAGCATATTTTCTAAAACCGCAAATATAACTTTGTAATTCATACAAACACTATGCAAAACAAAGTTATTTGGCGTAGTTACTACGGAATCCTTCATGGGCGAGTCTGACTCGCACTTGGCCAATTTTTATTTTCATTTTTCAATGCCAATAGAAGTCATCTCTCGTTACAAAAAGATCATTCATTGTATCTTGAATTTATTTATTTATTTAAGGACAACCAAGCATTTAAGCATACACCAATAAACAAGTTACAATATTATTACAAACAATAGTGTAGCCTTAATTATAGGCTGCCACGGCATGCACAATAAGCGTGAAGGTAGAGATAAAACAAAACAAAAATTACTAACATTGCAATTGAATTTCGAGTGAGCTTCAAATTAGTTTGAATGCAAAACGATATAGTAATAATTTCTTAGACAAACCCGAAATCCTATTTTTAGTTACCACCTTAGTATAACAAAGCAATCAGAAATAACAGAAACCATACCTTTGCCGACGAAGTTAAAAGAGTGACAACAAAGAGCATTATTATGTTTGTAGTTTTAATTCTTTGCCATAAAATGCAAAGGGTGCCCGCGCTTTACTATCTTCTTTGTTTCAAATTGCACGCCGAAGTAAAAACATGCTTTGTTCTATAATATCTCTAATATGACAAAAAAATCGGGCCCAAGCCGCAGTTTTATTATCTAAACATAAATAACACCATTGACAATTAAATAGGTATAAATAAAGGGCAAAATTTTGTTCTGATTAAAAATATCAGGTTAACATTTTTGTAAACTGGTATCTGTGACTTATGAGGTTGTTTATTGTTTTAGAGCAACACTGTGCGGCTGTGATCAGACGCCAGGAAGAAAAGAGTGTCTTAGGATAGACCGCGGGCACCACGTCCATATCTGATATCAGAAGAAAACGTCCAACGTATGGTGAACAGGTGTTCACCTAGATCAACAAGAGAACGCGTTCACGCCGACGAGAGTGTTCTAATGACTTTGTTTCTAATTTTCTTGACTTTTTTGCCACCGACTTCCGAAATAAAAGTTATTTTACACTTTTTGTGTTTGTTTTAGAAGTCAGTTTAATTTTTTTTTTAAGTTTTGTATTGTAGTATTAAGATTGAGTGGCCATTGAATGATTATTGTGATAACCTTGTATTTATTAAGGTATAGTAAAAAGTAATTGTTATTTACAAACTGTTTATTTAATTTTAGAGAAGATATTGTTTATTGTATATTTTTTTTTTTTTTTTTTGTATTTATTTTGATTTATTGAATCATTTTAAATAGAAAGTCTAATTTTAATAATAACGAAAATGAAAATAAATTAATTATATATGCACGGATATTATTGTTTTGTTGTTCGAGGCGAACTAGAATACTTTCTCGCTTACTCACGCACTATTTGTTTCATTTTCTTAGGTAGGTTTTAAAGAAACAATGCTTGCCACCTGTATAGATATAAGTATTAACTTAAAAAATATTTGCAAGTAATTATAGTTGACGGAAATTCGTTGTAGTATTAAGATTGAGTGGCCATTGAGTGATTATTGTGATAACCTTGTATTTATTAAGGTATAGTAAAAAGTAATTGTTATTTACCGACTGTTTATTTAATTTTAGAGAAGATATTGTTTATTGTGTTTTTTTATTATATTTTTGTGTTTATTTTGATTTTCTATTTAAAATGATTCAATATCATTTTAAATAGAAAGTCTAATTTTAATAATAGCGAAAATGAAAATGAAATAATTATATATGCACGGATATTATTGTTTTGTTGTTCGAGGCGAACTAGAATACTTTCTCGCTTACTCACGCCTTGCCACCTGTATAGATATAAGTATTAACTTTTTTTTTTCTTTTTCTTTTTTTAACTTGGTAAAATTATCAAATAAGTCCTCCCACTCCGGGCAGGGTGGGAGGGACTGTCAGACTTTTACTGACTAAAATCCACGGTGTTCCTTCAATAGCCCTTTACGTACCGGGGCCACGGTAACGGGATGAGTCCCACGACCCCGGCAGGCTTCGGCCCTCTGTAGAGGGGGCCTCGTCATGTTGCTGACGCTCTTTGAGGCGCGCGTGGAACACGACGCGCCGTCGACCCGGGCATGGTCCATGGTCGGACAGCGAGTTGCCCTTTACTCGCTGTCCGCATGCCCGCGCCTACGGTGGCCGGAGATCGTCGGCCGACGTCCGACGCCGTGGGCGTCTACCACTGCGGCTGGGCTGGAGGGAGGACGCCATCCTCTCCCTCACGCGGCCCGCCTCCTCCTTAGGAAGCATGACTGCTTCGCAGAAGGAGGCGACCGCTTCCCACTCCCTCTCGCCCCGCAGCATGGCCTCGACCAATGCCGGGCGCGAGAGGTCTCCGCCTATCGCCGCCGTGAGGACACGTCGGTGCTCTGCCCAGGCGGGGCAGTCTTGCACCGTGTGCTCTACGGTGTCCTCAGGGCGACCCTCGCAGTGGTGACACCCAGGCGTTTCCTCCTTTCCCATCAGACACAGGTACCTCCCGAAACTTCCGTGTCCGGTGAGGACCTGCGTCATGCGGTAGGTCAGGACGCCGTGACGCCGATCTAGCCACTCCTCAAAGAGGGGTCTTACCGCCGCAATTGCGGCGTGCCCGGCCGTCGGTTGCGACAATCGTTCCCTCCATACTGCCCAAAGATCGCGCCGGAGCTCTTCCCGCCGCGCCTCGACTTCTCGAGGCAGCGGGGATACGCAAAGGCGCTGCGCCTCCACGCGCCATTCATAGACGCGCTGGAGGGCAGTCGCCTCCAGATCCCAGGGCAGCAATCCGGCAAGGAGGTTGGCCGATTCGCCGGCGATCGTGCGGTATCCCCGGATCATTCGGATAGCCATGACCCTCTGGCATGCGACCAACTTTAGTGGTCGCGTCCGGATGCACAGGGCCCACACTGGGGACCCGTAGAGGGCCATGGACCGCACGACGCCGGAGTACAGCCTTCGGCAGGAGGCGTTTGGCCCGCTGAGATTAGGCAGGAGTCGCCTGAAGGCGGCTGCTGCCCGGTTCAGCTTTGGGGCCAAACTCAGGAAGTGCTCCCTGAAGTTCCACCGGCTGTCGAGGACGAGTCCCAGGTACTTCATCGTCCTCCCGACGCCGATGCGAACCCCCTCCACCGTTATCTGGGACTCGGACCGTGGCGCGTTCCGACCGCCATGAAAGCACATGGCCTCGGTAAGTATTAACTTAAAAAATATTTGCAAGTAATTATAGTTTAGGGTTGACGGAAATTCTGTTTTAAATGGAGCTTCTTTTTACGGGAATTACTGATTTACCTACCTTGTTTTTAATATTTAAAAGGCAATAGAAAAAATATGATTTACCGACTGTTTTAATTCTACCAAAGTTTTTGCTTATGTTATCTTTTTTATTATATATTTTTAATACTTACTTACAGATAATTTTGATGTTTTCATATATGCAAAATATTTAAGTATAAGTTCTGATAGGTATTTGTGAATGCTTTAATCTGTAGATATTTTTGATTTCTAAAAAAAATATTTCTTTTTTTAATGAGAATCAGCAAAAAGCCAATTATTTTGCATATTTGTTTATTATCACAGCTTTTATTTATTTTTCAAATTTTATTATTTCATATTTGAATCTACCACCAACAGTAGATCGTAATTTTGTAACGAATTACATCAATCGAATAACTGTTGTAGGTATATTAAAAAAAAAGTGTTGCTTGTAGTAATAAGGTCACAGGAAGGGAGGTTTTGTAATTCTTTAAACGGTAAACTATTTGAAGTTCGTTCTATTACTTGTTGTTTGATTTTTAGTGTTATACCTATTTACTGATCCAATTTCTATATTGGACCTAATAAATATTTTATGAATATCTGTTGGTTTTATTTACTTTGGGTAGTAATATTGATAAACCTTTAAATATTATTACTTTTACTTGTCGTACCAAGCGCTTCTCTTCCACATTTATTGTGCGCACAGCCAAGTTGTGGAATTCTCAGCCGGCTTCTGTGTTCCCTGCCACTTATGACCTTTCAGCCTTTAAAGCAAGAGTAAACAGGCATCTTCTGGGCTTGCTCGTCACACCGTAGACCTCATCTATCGCTTACCATTAGGCGAGATCGAGGTCAAGAGCGGGCTCATCCGTAATAATTTTTTTTTTTAAATGTCTAAACGATAATAGAATTTAACAAATCAAAGTTCTAGTTAGAATAAATATTATAGTTAGAATAGTTTAAGTAAATCTGGGCGACCGAGCTCCGCTTAGGACAAATATTAACACGCAATGAATTTTTCCACAGACGAGATCTAGCTAGATCAACTTTCCACCTCCTAAAGCCTCATTATATATTTAAAAATTTTACGAAATCGTTTAAGCCGATTTAGAGAACGCGCTTAGAAACTCTAGCTAGCTTACCTATTGCCTGTTAGTGGTATAGGATTTTATAAGATTCCTATAATAAATTAAAAGTTAATTACAGGAATCCAGGAATCTGTGAATTTACAATTACCGACAAACGTATATCAATAGTAACGTAAGACCATTTTAACAAAAAATTAAATATCACATTTTAGTAACGTATGCCTATTTCAATAGCAGTTTGAAAATAACAATAACTCGTTTAGCGTGCGTCGCCAGTGCGCTCGGCTGCTCGGTATTGTACTCCATTCATTATTTCTATACAAAGTCAAGGGGGCGGGGCTAGAGAGCGTTACAATGTTGTAAGTGCAAGCAAAAATGAGCTTAGTGGTGGTCAGGCGGGAGTGTCCACGATAGTACCTATTTTGAATGTTCGTAACTTTTATACAAATATTTTTTGGTATATATTTTGTTGAAAATTGCCAATGGTAGGTACTAAAAGATAGCTCAGTACTGCCATTGTAGGTATATTTAGCATCTATAAATAAATATTCTAACGAGATACCACAGCCCCGGATCGGGGTGGAGAGGAAGGGCGTGGCAAACTCCTCGGCTGACTAAAAACCCCTCTTCCTTCGGTTGTATTTGCGTTCTGTGGCTCGTTAGACCGTTCCCGCAACCCCGGCGAATATCGTTATAGTTTTTTTTTTTTTTTTTTTAATTCTTTTTTTTTATTTTTATTAGGGGTTTTTATCCACAAGGATACGTCAACCCCATTGTACCTTATCCTATATTTTTACAATACTATAATACACACACTATACTTATAACTATACTATATTATCGTTATAGTTGGTCTATGCGTTCTCACATCGTTCACTAGATTGACTACAGTATTATAATTACTTATAAGTGTTGTTGGTACTTAGGTGAAAATGTTAGGCCATTTTATAAATGAACTAGCTTTTACCCGCAGCTTCGCACATGTTGTCTAAGTGTAAGTATCTTAAATTTTTCAATCTCTACATATACCAAATCAACTACCAGTAAACTTACTGCGAAACGGCGCCGATAATGTTGTGGCGCGTTGGACGCTGGCTCGCGGAGCTAATTACTTTTAGGTGGCGTATAATTTGAAATCTATAATATAGGCGGGAATACACATGCCTGTAAAATGGAGCAGTAGCTTGCATGCTAGTTAACGGCATGTTCAAGTAAATGGCACACTGTGGATACATTTGCAAGTAATACAGGCATGCAAGTTGTGCCCTTGCATGCCAGTATTACCATCGCGTATACACAGGACAGTTCGTGAGTCACTCGTACCTATTCTTGCACGTCTAAAATGGATAACAATCGAAGTGAATTAAACAAAATCGTGTTGTTACTAGCAATTTAATGTGTAGCTAAATTAATGAGAGATAAAAAGAAAAAAAAGGAGACGGATTTGGGTAAGAGATTTTATTTATTTATTTATTTATTTACACACACAAGTTATGACAATACAGACAGAAAATACTATGCACAAAGTAACATAACACAAAAACACTTAGCAATGGGCCCCAAACTAGGCACAGCCTGTATCTTGGTGGCCCAATATTAAAGCGGAGGTTGACAGAAATCTACTCGTTACTCGGTTCAGAGTGATACAGCACAGCCCGTTAAAAAAAAAATCTAATTAAATATTAAAAAAAAAAAAACAATAATTGACATAATAATTCACATTAATAATTATCCATTTTTGTAGCACAAATTTAACAAATTAAGTTAATTTAACAAGACAAATTAAAGAAAAAATAATAATTGTAAACAAAAAAGAAATATAGTAATAGTTAATGAAGTTAGTGAATTTGAATTGAATAAGATTGTGTCGGTACATCAATGTCGTAATGATATTATTAAGTGGATAGTGAAAGAGTGATTCAGTGTTAGTGAGTAGTGTGTAGTGCTTTTGCAAGTGAGTGTGTGTGTGTGCGTGCATGTGTTTGTGTGTGTGTTATTGCGAATGAACGGGTGATTTAAAAAAATAGACAATAGACAGGGAAGATCATATGAGTCGGTTTCTTGGTTTTAAAATTAATTAACAGGGCATAGAAAATTTTCTGTTTCGTCGTAAGTTAGGTTCCGAAGCCATGCCTTTAGTATAATCTTAGCTTCGAAAACATTTCCAGGGATTCTAAGTGTGGATTTGTTAACTTTATTAAAGACTCGAACAGGTAGAAACAGCGAAAACCGGGAGGCAAATATTGTTTTTATCCTTGGGATTGGAAGACTATCAGCTCCTACCCTCCCTCTTCGGGTGTATGTGAATTTCCTCCCAGAATCAGCAACAAGGTTAAGTAGGGACCTCAGGATATAAAGTTGTCGGACACGCAAGACGTCAGCTTCTTTATATAGATCGTCTGTGGGATATCGTCGCGGTTTCCCTAGGAAGACTTTAAGAACAGCCCGCTGAGCACGTTCGAGCTCAATCAAATTGGACTTGGCTGCGCTACCCCAGACGCTTACGCAGTACTGCAGCAACGAGTGACAAAGTGCTAGATACACTTTTCTGCACATGTCTTTCGGAGCACTAGCACGAAGGGATTTCATTATATAAATGAATTTACGTACCTTTCTAGAGTGTCGAAATATGTTCTTTAAAAGATAAATTCTGATCAATTATGATGCCCAGGTACCTGATTGATTTTACTTTGCCAATACTACTACAGCAGCACTGTATGGCTTGACAATTTATTTCATGGATTTTAATGAGTTTAATACCCGGACAACTGGGACGGCTAATGTGGAACGTTATAAAATTAGTCTTTTCTACATTAAGAGTCAATAGATTTCGATTGAGCCAGTTCGATATAATACGCATGCCTTTTCTGCGGCGTCTAATGCGTCCGCCCAAGTATCACCGTGGAATATGATAGCCGTGTCATCTGCGTAACAGATCATATCTGATCTAGGGATCGTTAAGCTCAAGATGTCGTTCATATACACATTGAATAATGTCGGACCGAGAACACTGCCCTGTGGCACGCCAAAAGTGACTGCAAGGCTTTCGCTTACAGAATCCCCTACTACCACAGACTGCCATCTATCCGTTAAATAACTTTTGAACCAATCCCGAGTGACACCCCTTACACCAAAGTAGTCCAGCTTTTTCAAAAGCATTTGAATTGAAACCGTGTCGAATGCCTTGGCCAGGTCAAGAAAGACACCAATAGCTCGTTTCCCCTCATCAATCTTTGAGGAAACAATATTAGTCAGAAGTCTTGTGGCTTGTTCTGTGGATTTGCCTCGTCTAAAACCGAATTGGCGTCCAGACAATAGGCTGTGTTTCTCCAAAAAACCGACAAGGCGGTTATTTACGAGTTTCTCTAAGATTTTGGATGTAACACATAAAAGAGAAATAGGCCTATAGTTATTGAGACAGTCTTTGGCTCCCTTCTTATGAATTGGTGTTATAACTGCCATTTTCCAACAGCTGGGGAAAGTACCCGTAGACATACTCAGGTTACAGATATGTGCTAGGGGGTTCAAGATATATGGTTTGATGAGCTTGAGGAGAAGTGGACGAATACCATCAGAACCAGGTGCACTATCGTTTTTCATGTCAGTTATTATGCTATCGATTTCAGAAATGTCAGTAGGGGGAAAGAAAAGAGAATCTTTGGATCGATTTACTAGGTTGGCATCACTGCATAGTCTACTCTCTGTTGTGTGGAGTTTGTCCAGGGTGTTGCGAGCCAAGCGTTGACCCACTGAGACAAAATGGCGGTTACATTCATTGATAGAGGAAAAGCCATCTTTTTGGATTCCTAATAATTCCTGGTTGTCATTTGTTTTTTTGGGGAATTCGCAAATGTCTTTAATGACCCGCCAGAGTGTTTTTGGGTGATTACTGCGACTTTTCAGCTGTTCACTCTCATAAGCCGCCTTGCGTTTATGAAGTATGTCGTTGCAAAAGTTCCTGTATCGTTTGTATACGCATTTTAACTCCAGACTAGATGGATTTGCTTTTGATTGAGCATGCAGCAAGTCTCGGTGGCGCATGCACCGAATCAAGCCGGGAATGACCCACGGCTTTAAGCTGAACTTTGTACGACTGATTTTTACCTGTGTCGAGTGTTTTTTTATTTTATTTAATCATTTATTTTCAGGTTACAAAGACCCATAGATATATACCTTAACCTAAAGTATACATAATATAACAACAATAGTGTTAGTAAATAAAACTTAATACTATGTTAGTATCACTAAATTGCACTAGGTCTTTGTGCATTCCGGTGGCACTTGTCCGTGAAACCGGCGGAATACCACATCCTGCGGCCAAAAGCTTTCTTCCATCACCTGAGGCAGGAAACATGTTGGTATGCGCACCACAAATGCCTTGAAGTTGACATTGCGATGCGACTCCAGCAGCTGCACTCTCGGCGCGTATTTCAGCCTTTGGCGTACGTACGTAACGATGTCTTCCGCGTCAGTGGTGTAGTGAAGACGGGAAATGTACACCGGAGTATTCGGCTTCGCAGCACGGAGTTTCTCGTTGGGCTCCGTAGGAGCCTTGCCGCAGCGGTTCTTACAGCTAATCTGACGGCGCTTCCTTCTCTGCACCGTCACGAAGCCGTCATCAGCCCGATCCACTTCCTTTATAGGCTCGGGCTTTGCAGGGGGAGCAGATGGGTTGCTCATAGTGACCAACGGGTCAGATTTTGTAGTCAGTCGGGCAGCGCTGCGGGGAGGAGCTGCGGGGACAGGCACGGGGCTACGAGGCACACTTGCGGCGCGCACCGCAGACTCAGCAATCGGCGCCGGCGACAAAACTGCTGACGCGAAACTCGTGACCGATGTGTCTAGGTAACCGACACCTCGGCGCGTAGTTACATTACTTACACGCGCCGGTGACTCAATTAACGCCACAGTGTTGCGCAACTCATCGAGCTCTGTGCGCAGATCTGCGACGGTTTTCTGGGATGTCTCTGTGGCTCACCGGTTCTGGCGCACCACCGCTTCTGGCGCAATCGCGGTCCAGGGCGTTTCAAACCTAAAAAAAAAAAAAAAAAAAAAAAAAAAAAAAAAAAAAAAAAAAAAAGGTTTTGGGGTCCGCTGATCACGTTTCTGCAATCCGTTTTCGCGTAAGATGCATGGTTCCGGAGATACAGAAATCAATTAACAACAATCTGTTTCATTTCCGGTGACCCGAAACCCTCATTATCGACTTTCATTGTTCGCCTTTTCTTATCTATTGTCCGTGCGTCCGGCCGCTCACCCTCATTAGGATTGCATTGACGTATGCATGTATTACTCATTGTTACTGCTACTGCTATTGTATACTTTTATTGTTCATAAACCATTGCTTACTTTGCTATTCGGGGTCATCAAAACGGAATCAATAAAACACATGCGTCATTAACAAATTTTATTTTTATCTACAAAATATGAGCGGAACATCTCATCCACTAAAATATCGTTGTACAGTGTGTTCCCTGTAAATATGTTTGTAAAACTATGCATTGAACATCCCTGAAACTTATATAGCAAATACATTAAGCAATATTCACCACAAACTGAAGTCCAATCATTCTGAATCCTATCAATACTCCAGCCCCATCTTTTACAATTCCTTTTCAAAAACTCGAGATGATATCGCGCAGGTGTTCGCCCATAAGAATCAAAATATTGACCGATGCCATTCGTATCGATATGTACAGCTACCCAGTGTGAACCTGGCTTATCATCCGCATCCAAATTGCATATTATATACGTTGGTGCATGGGTATACATAGGGAGTCTATTAGCAGCATAAACATTATTTTCTAGACTGGGATGAATCTTTTTCAGATGTTTTTGTACTTCTAGTGTATCCATGATATAGCATATTATTACACTACCAATCTATTCAATGGTTGTCATAGGAATGTTCAATTATAGTGATTTGTAAATATTAAATCGCATTATTTTGTAGCACTCACAAAACAGGTTGATGCCAGCAATGTGAGATAAGTTTGTTGACTCATAGAGTTACTATCAGTTTCCGGAGGAACGTGAGATAATTTTGGTGATTCATAGAGTTACAATCAGTTTCGTTGTATTTAGGAATTTGTTTTAGATAAGAATGGTGCTATATAAGATCCTACAATTGCAGTCATGCAGTCAGTCTATGGTCGTTTGACCGCAGTGGATTGTATACGTCTACCAATACTACGTTTGTGTTACTTCAACGCATCAATGGCCATGGAGGTAAGTGTTTATTCTATTGACAAACTTACTTGTATTCTTGTTGTTGTTTCCTAACGTGTGTGATTAAGTGTAAACAAATTGATATTAACATGATAACTGTCTTGTTGCAGAAATCATTCAACTTCGATGAAAATACCTATAAACAGTATTACTACTCACCGCTCTCCCCTCAACATGAAGAAGAGAACGATGACATCGTTATTAATAACACATGTGATGGTGGAAAAAGGAAATCACAACCGATTGATCATTTTTTTGAAGTGGCACCAAAAATAAAAAAGAAGAAACTGTTATCGTCAACCGTGGCACGAGCCGCTAGAGATGGTGTATCATACATTTCTAGTAATTCTGACGACGGAGACCAAGCGACGCATCTCATTAAAATTGAAATGTACGATATGAAGAAGCTATGTAAGATTCCAACTACTGATCATTGGAAACACGCTACCACGAGGATTAAATATTATGTAAAGAATAATAAGGATAGCATCTACGACAGCACAAACGGGCTCGTATACAACATTACAAAGACAATAGCAGAAAGTGAAAAAGTTAAAAAATACTTTTTTAACAATGACACCCATTAGTTGATTAGTGAATGTGATTCTGTTTACTTAAATTACTTCTGTGTACTCATTAGATTCTACCTGACTCGTCATTAATAACACATGCGATGGTGGAAAAAGGAAATCACAACCGATTGATAATTTTTTTTTTGAAGTGGCACCAAAAAATAAATAAGAAGAAACTGTTATCGTCAACCTTGGCACAAGCCGCTAGAGATGGTGTATCATACATTTCTACTAATTCTGACTACGGAGACCAAGCGTCGCATCTCATAAAAATTGAAATGTACGATATGAAGAAGCTATGTAAGATTCCAACTACTGATCATTGGAAACACGCTACCACGAGGATTAAATATTATGTAAAGAATAATAAGGATAGCATCTATGACAGCACAAACAGCCTCGTATACAATATTACAAAGACAATAGCAAAAAGTGAATAAGTTAAAAAATACTTTTTTAACAATGACACTCATTAATCGATTAGTGAATGTGATTCTGTTTACTTAAATTACTTCTGTGTATTCATTAGATCCAAGGAGGTGTCGTCTTGTGGTGCTGAGAGAAAAACAAGATTAGAAGGAAGAGATGAGTGTGGCATACGTGAACAGATCACTTCATTGAAAAGCAAAACTACAAAACTGATTGGAGAAGAAAAAGTGAAGAATATGCAGTACCCAAGAGCTGAATATCCATTTTTCAGTTCAAAATCTAGACGGTTGTTCAGTTTCGGAGACTGGCCACTCGTTATGAAACAGAAGCCTGAAGATCTTGCAGAAGCCGGTTTCTTTTATACTGGTCATGAAGACAGGACCAAGTGTTTCCATTGTGGTGGCGGTTTAAAAGATTGGGAAGATGATGATGATCCTTGGCAGCAGCATGTTCAGTGGTTTAGTCAGTGTGCTTATGTAAAGTTTAAACTCGATCAGTGTTCTGTATAAGATTGAATAGGGTGTTTATAATGAAATAAAAAAATAGTATATTGCATATAATTTGTTTTATTTAATTTTATAATGTTTCCTTTAGTTACATACACATAACCTTAACTACTATAGTCTACAGTAACATTTCTATTTTTATCTATTTCAATAATATTATCAAACTCAGCATAAACAATACAGTTAATTGTTTGTATTAGTGAGGATTCAAATCGTACTTCTAATCTTACACTACCATGCTTTATGAGATTCCAATGAGCTGATGAGTTAGCTGATAAATCAGGAGTTAAATCAAATGCTAAAAGACAGTAACCTTTAGCATACTGTTCACGAGAGATTGCATTTCCTTCATTTAGAAAGTGAATACCAGTCCCCGAGAATAGAGTATGATATGCTGATGTAAATATATTATTATTAAAAGATGGTTGCAAAGCTTTTGAAGGTATTTGTTGACCATCAATATATAAGCTGAAAGAGTTAATACCATAGTTTTCAAAGTTAAATGGATTTTTAGTAAGCGAACCATTAAATGCAGAATTGTTTACAAATCCAATAATACATCTTTTGGGTACCTGTCCTAAGAATATATTATCAAGAGTTTTTCCTTGAACACCTGATGGAATTGTTAAAACTTTAACTTCAGCACGAGTAATAGGATATTTAGCAGTGGTAGAAGCTAAAACTTTCTGATGTGCGAGTAATACACTTGGATTAATTCGTGCTCTTCGAACAATAAGAGTTGCGTCTGTAATGCAAACTTTAAACTTTACATCATTTGACCCAGCAATTAAATTAAAACTCTCTCTTGATCGAACTAATTTTACACTCATTTCAACGCCATTCATTAAAAATTTATCTTGATTGAAAATGTCACCATGAAGATGACCAATCATTTCTATTTCCCTACTTTCATTAACTAATTCCTGTCTTTTAACAAATCCTATGTTTTTACCATCTGTGGAATCCATTTTTCCTGCTGTATCCTCATACCAAAGGCTACAAGTAAGATGAGATTGTTTAGCAGCAGGAGCATAGTTTAAAAGAGTTTCCATGTATGCTCGATAGGCATAGGTATTATTAGGTGGTGATACAAGTTTTTGGTTTAAATAAACATCAAGTTGACTAAAAAGTGAATGCAGCCAATTATTTACAGGTGCTACTGCGGTAGCTGATATCAAGTTTGATGAATCTTGATTTAATACTTTTGCCTTTATCTGGAGTAATGTATGAGACAAATCTATGTAGTCATCGCCTGTTCCAGGAACTTGAAACTCGATAGGTCCATCATCAGCAAGAGACGAAATTGGTTTATAGTGAATCCACAATCCATTTTCAATGCTTGTTTGTGTAGACGGTAATGCAAATAAATCTAATTCTGACTTAACGCACTCACAAGAATGATTATGAAGGAAAGACATATTTAATTTGAAAATATATCTTCGATGTTTTTTGGTTTTAGACCAAGTTTTTTCGTAGCTTTCACTTTAGCAGTTAGTGGTGGAATGAACGATGCCAATCGTTTTCTTTTAGTTATATATCCAGATCCTGTCATGTTAAATCGATCAATTTTGTTATCAGCCTTTCGTTTTAAGTTCGTACTAACTTGTTTAAGACGATCTTTTATTGAGGCTTCCATAGGACGCGCTTGAACCATATCCGATAAAAGTCCTACTCCAGCGTTTAATGCCTCCTTACCAACCACTCGAACACCACTTGAAAGTAAAGGTAAAACTGATCTAAATAACCCTCCTAAGAAGCTCCCAATACCATGACCGCGTTGGTATGGTGAACCCTTATAAATTACACCAACTCCTGATCCAGCTTGATGTGAATAATAATTTTCATATGGACATTTATGATGATCATGAGGAGAATACATTATTATAATTTGTGGAAATGTAGTTTAATACACACGGTTCCAAACTGGAATGGTATTTTTTGTCCTGTGCTCGATCTTATATCTATTTCCAGCGTATCGAACTCTCTTCGCATTACAGGTAAGTAGTGAGGTGGAGAGAAAACGTGCATTTTATTCGCACCATAAATGTATTTTGAAGGATCTAATGAAATGACTCTTAATAGCGGAGTCATAACATCACCCACAATCTGAGGATCGATAATGTCACAATATAGAAATAGTTGAGATGGTAACCCTAAGTGTAAATTAGCAGGACACTTCCCAAAATTTCTGTCTAGAAGATTTGTATTTGGTTCATAACCCAGTTGTAAACTTAATTTGGGTGATAATGTTACGGATGTTATATTTTTATCCAAAACAGAAATAGACACAAATTTTGTTATTTCATCATAACGAAATTTCAAGTTCTCTCTGATACCATTTAACGCTCTTAAAATATGTTCAACGTTATCATAGTTGGTAGCCGGAATATGTTTTTTGTAGTACACTGTTGATGGTTTATCTTCATTAGGCATTAACATGGTTTTTGTAATGTACACAACATTTTCATGATCTTGAACAGTAAACATGGTGCATGGATATTGAAACTCGACAACTCCAACCGACCATTCACCTTCTAATTTCATAGCTTTTGGTAATTTTGTTGAAAAATTTGTGGTCTTGTTATCAGGAAAGTATTCCATTGAACTATTGCTGAGCAAAGTTAAATAAAAACTTTCTTTATTCATATTTCTTTTAAACTAGAAGCTAAAATCCAACTGTTAAATTTATCTGGATAACCTTTCCACTTCACTAATACTTCTTTTCTGTTACCCGAATAACGAGTACCAATTATTTTATCTATTTTATATTGTGAGGTGGGGTTGTAAGTGACCTTCTGTAATTCTCTTTCATAAAAAGTACCAACTATTGCTTCATCTTGTAAATCTGTTATTGTATAAACAACCCATGGAGATCTATCAATTATTGAAGATATAATAAATATTTCATCACTCCAATTTGATTCATATCCTTTTTGGAAAACATGTTTATATTTAGTTATTCGAACATAATCACCCACATTGAAATTTGGTTTTGGATTTTCTAAAGAAAGTTTGTTTGATCCTCTATTATAAAGATTAGTCCAAACTGTCATAATATTGGCGGAACTTACATCACATGGGCACATCTTAATACTAGAGTGAATGCTGTGATTATAAGAGTATATTAAATCCTGTAAAACATCTATGTATCTATAAGTATTGTTATGAGTGAAATAACGCCACATTTTCATTTTTAGAGTTCTTTGAAATCGTTCAACAATACTAGCCTTAATATCAGGATTGTTAGTGGTATAGTAATTTATCTTTTTGGATTTAAAGTATTTTTGTACATCTTTTGAAACAAATTCTGTACCTTTATCAGATTGTATGTGAGTAGGTGTGGAATTACTTTCAGTAAATATACTTTCAAAACATTCTTTAGTAGTTTCTGAGTTTTTCTTTTTCATTGGTCTTGCAAAAGCATATTTACTAAATACATCAATAACACAAAGTATATAGTTGAAACCATCATTATATTGAGAATAAGTTCGCATATCACTTAAATCAGCTTGCCACAGTTCATTAATATTTGATAGAATGTACCTATTACGTGGAAATTTTTTCCGACTGGGTTTATGTAATGTATATGTTTCTTGTGATTGTAACCATTCCTTTACTTGCTTTTTATCCATTTTACCCTTCATGGCTTTTGATAGTTTATCAATACTACCAAAACCAGCGGGGTTAGATGGATCATAATAAATCCTGTTAATTTCTTCTAGTACGGGGTCCATTTTTCCCAATCGAGCTTTTTACGTATTTTAGTTATAGATCTTTTATCTCCACTGCTCGGTGTAGAAAACTCTTGAACTTCAATCTCAGAGGTTTTGTTCAGATCTTTTGCTTGAAGTTGGTTAATAAACTCACATCTCTTTGGATTTCCAATATAAGTAAGTGGTACTTTAATATCTTTTAATGCTTTAGCAAATCTATCCCACCCTATCGGATCACTTCTTTTTAAGGGTCTTAGTGAATCATTTATTAAATCAACAATATTACTTCCAGGAATTTTTTCATTATCAATTATGACTGTGCCTTCATTATCCCAATGTATTTTACTTTTACTTGTTCCAATTAAGTTTAATAATGACTCACCTTTTTTATTATATGTTTTTGGTATTAAACTGAGTATTTGAGTTGGTGTGTAAAGTGGATTTGTGTCATTTTCTTTACTTTTAATGGATCCTTTCTCATCCAACAAAGATTCAGCATCAACTGAACTTTTTAGATCTCTATCTTTATTTTTAAAACCAATTTTAGATTCATTTGAATCTTCATTAGATGTATCAGAATAAATTGGTAATCTGAGTGGTTGACGATCCTCTTCGGTAAAGTGAAGGTATCTTTGTAGTGTTTGTAAATATAACATCCACTTCTTGCGGTCTTCCGTCTTACTATTCATAATATTTTGCATTTCAATATCTAATCGAGACAAATTACTATTAACCTTATTTTCTTGTTTTAATTTTTCAATCAATCCAGGTTCAATAAGTATCATTTTCTTTGCATTTTCCATGTTAACTGGCTAGTCCACTTACTAATCCACTCAATATTGCACCTAATATTATTGGTAAGAAAGCCCCTCCTTTTTGTATGATTATATTTTTTCTTAGTTTATGTTTACACTTATGCACCAGTTTACGGAGTATATTTTTGTGTTTATTCAATTTTTGTTTATCTTGATCTTTAAGAGGTACCTTTCCTTGTAAAACGTTATGAATACATTCACAAATACAGTTTATTTCTTCTTCATCACATGTTTTAAGTAACGCTCTTTGATATTTTGGTTTAAGCGTATGCAAAGCGCTTAGCAAATGTTTATGCGTTGTGAGTCGACGATGCATCATTTAGAAATGATTTGAATTGTTTGATTCTTGGTGTATTTAAACTCTTTTGTGGGGACGTAGACTGTACAGTGTCCATTAAATGGGAAGACATTTGTCTTGATACGACAAAAATCATTGGTATTCTGTTTTAAATCAACCATTAAATATCCATGCGCTTCTAAAGTTGCATCCCTATAGGCATCTTCAATGAATTTTGGGTTGTCTGGTGACACTTGTCGTGCTAAATATCTTATTTGAGTTTTATCTCGAGGGTTTTTAAAATATATTATATAACTTGAGTTTAAAGAAATGTCTCTTTGACCTTTACCCTGATGAAATAAATTTTGTGTTAAATAAAATACACTCAGATTCCTGTGATGACTACCTTTTGTAAATATATCCACAATTCTTCCATCAGACTCTCTCATTAGATCATCAATAATAACAAGATGTGGGTTTTCACCATCAAACATATTAAGATTTGGAATTCCTTGATGATAGTTAACATTTGGTAAATTATATAAAGGTTGCATTTCATCAAAGCACCATGTGATCTGATTAAAATCACAATTACATATTTCTTTAACTGATTTTATGAAATTTGTTACAAAATTTGACTTCCCACATCCACTTGGTCCTGCCACAATAGCAGTAAACGGATGGATAAAGTGAAACATTTCACACGTCTAGAGTTCAAAGGGAGGAAATAAAAAATGAAAATTATGTTGTAAAAATTAAATATATATATATTGCTAAAATTATTACTTATCAGAACTTTACAATCTTCTCAAATGTATGTTCACCGTTTTATTATTACTTAGATATCATTATTTACAATCGAATAATTAAAACTAACACAATTAGTACATCAGAATTTTACAATCTCAAATTTAAACCTACAAATAAAAACCACAATTTTCTTACATTATTTACAATCAAACAATACATTTTAAATATGTAATAAACTATTATATAACATTATAGTAATATCATAATTTTACAATCAATATAAATTTCGTATAGGTACAGAAGTAAAAGTAAAAAGTATCAACACTTAACGTAATTTATAATGTCCCCAAGCCAATGTATCAATGTTGTTGTCCATAATACATCGTTTGCTATCATTATATGATAAAGATGCTTTATTTATTTTTTGTGTAAAAATGGTGTGTTTGATTGACTTAAACCGAAGCATACTACAATATTGCACATTTTTATTAAACAAACACGATTTGTAATTTTCCATATTCATTTTTTTGGTAACACTTTTGTTAACCCCTTTTGCCTTTGCTATAAATTTATCTTCTACTTCCAAGGCATACATTTTTGATCGCAACCCTACAAATTCCTTCAACACTTTACCATTATTCTCGTCTTTAAAAAAACCTAACTTCTTTTTATTTAATTTTGGATAATCATAAATATTATTTTCTGGATAGTCTGATGTATCAAAATAGTGAAGTAGGTCAGGTTTTATATCCTCATACAAATTATCTGTAAAAATTTGATATATCAAACTATCGGTATCGGTGTACAATAACTTAATTTTGTTATTAAACTTTTTAACCATGTAGTTATAATGAAATTCGTACATAAGGGTCTTAGATATATCTAAAATACAAAATCCTAAATAAATTGGCTTATCATAAATCAATTTTGTTTTTCGTAATTGTATTGCGACTAAATGTTCTGAAAATATTGATAAACTATGGAATTCTGGTTTTGCAATCAATTCCTGAGCACCTAAAACTTTACCACGATTATCCCAGTGAGTTAGTAGTTTAACGTTTACTCTTTTTTCAATATTTTCCATTGTCTTACCGAAGACAGAATTGTTCATTAATTTAAAAAAGTCTTTTTCAAAGTTTGATTTAGCTAACGTTCTCAAACTAGTATTTAAGTCTATGTATTTCTTTAGCCAAGAACTCTGTTTAAATTTTAAAATTCTATGTACTTTAATTAATTTAATTCCCATTTCAATGCATTGTTTTAAATTCCTGTAGTGAATGATGTATTTATTTTTATTATTTAAATTAGGAACTAATTTAGTTTCTTTAGTATTACCCACACATATGTTTTCAGGACATAATGGAAAGTCAGAATGCAAATTATGAAGTTCATCAGGATATTCCAAATCAACTTCTAAAACATAACCAAAATCAGACGTATCCAACACATTATAATCTGTATTACAATTTATCCATTCGAAACCACCAACAGGAAGGGATTGGGACATTGCCCAACCATATAAATTATTCGCATCAAAATATGTTAGATATGAATTAGGTTTTTCACCATCATAATCCTCCATGAATTTATTATTTGCTCTAGCAAAACGATTGCTACACTGAGATACACCCCCTCTAATACCAGCTTTAAAAAAAGCAATTTTGTCATAGTCCGTTAACAATTCTAATTCTATTTTCGTAAATTTTAACATTGCATCCCAGCTTAAACCTGGAGCAGTATAGTAATGGGCAGGATCTAATCCATAAGTTTTAATACAAAGCTTTCTGAAGTTTTCGAATATATCGGTCAAAAGTAAAACATCAGTTTTTAAATACAAATCGGAATAATCAGACATACTACTACACTTAAAATGTTGCCAAATATCTTTTGCATGATTATAATCATCGTTTGAAATATTTGAATCTGTGAGTGAACTATAAAACTGGTGTTGATCAGGAAGTGACGGATGTTTCAAGCAATCACTATTACGCATAAATTCATAAGGATAAATACCTTTCCGTCTTAAACGTAAAAAATCTTCATTAATAGGATAGTTTCTTTTTAGTTCTTTAAACTGATCGTCATTAAGATTTTTAGCTAGCTGATCTAAACTACATGATAAAAATTTCAATGAATCTACGAATCTTAAACTTACAGGTTGATTATTTATTGTTAACTGTTTTGAAAATGATATGTATCGTTCTTTATTTTGTGGAATAACTTCAACTTTGCCATCATCGAGGTTTAATGCATGGACAATAAAATGAGCATCGTAGTGACCGAGGTTATGTAAAAATATTGGAACATAACGAGGGGTTCTGTACTTAGAACTACACACTTGATGCGCAACACCCCTAAAACTGCCAGTGTACCAATCAAAATCGTAAAAAGGATCTTCATTTAACTGAGTTTCACAAATATGACAAATGTTTGAATTTGAAATTTTAATTTTATCTTCATCTGATAATGGAACGGGACATTTTTGGAAACAATTTTTTTTAACTATTGTTTTCACATCTTCACAAAGGCGATTCATAAACACTTGTGCACAGTTTGGCCCACTATACGTCTCATATTTTGATAATCTGTCATCATATGAACATTTAATGTAATATCCGAAACTATACACTTCATGTTTTTGAATATTAATTGTACTAGGCTTGGATGGATCGTTACTACATGATTCTATTGGGTTCAAAAATGCTTCAAAGTCTGCATAAACCACAAAAGGCATTTCCAACTTTTTCACGAATTTATCAAATTTTATTTTATTATTTGATGTTGCTTTACCGAACCAATCCTTTTTGGAATCCTTACCGTTTGGTAATTCCGTACAAATGTGAGCGCAATCATATTGTTGATGGTTATTAAGTCTTTCCTCTGATGGGAAATGAAGTAAACATGAATCGCATATATAAACTGCGTGATGATTACTTGAGATTTGTGAGCTAACTAACCGCGATAACTTTTTAATATAACAGTAATGATTGTTAGTACCATTCGATAAATATAGTAGGTTGATATGATTAGGTGTACGACATTTTGTTAAATATAAAGGACCTACAACTGAATTACACTTTTTTTCTTTATTATACTCTAAACCAAAAACATTTATACTAATATTGTTTAATTTCTCTACTTTTGATATATCTACAATTTTAACCGGAAAAGAAATACCAGTAAATTTTAGTTTATTTTCATGAATTGCGTATGATGTTACGCGATCTACACTTTTACATACAGGATATAAACCGGAGAGTAATGCCCATTTGAAACACATATTATCATTATTTTTAACATTGATTACAGCTTTTTTTAATTTAATATCCTGAGGAAGATCGATATATGAACTACCACGTAAGGGGTTGAATTTGTTAACATTCATATCTATGTATTTAATTTGATTAAGACTCCAACCACTATCTTTTTTTTCAAATTGACAAATTTTACCAACAACAGTGTCTATTAATGATGAAAAAAATATATTTAAGTCATCACCCTGACAAATTATATAATTAAACGTTTGAAAATCAAATGTATTTTTAATATCTTTAGTTTGTTGTATGAAATCAGCATGCAATATGAAGTTTATTTTAAAAATTGTATGTTGTTGAATACATTCATTGATTAAAAATAAGATATCAATTTTTAATGAATTTAAAAACGATTCCGGTGTTTCAAAATATTGCCCCGATTGAATTGTTTTACTATTAATTCTATATGTTAAAATTCGGTTGCCAAAAGCGGTTTCAACAACTGTAACATTTGCTAGTGAATTATGTGATTTTAAAAGATTATTTTTGTGAACATTGCTTTTTAAATGGTTATTTAGATACCTTTTATTAATAAAAACATGACATGTGTCACATTCCACCTTATTGTTGTCCACGTTATTTGTTTCAGTCGATGATGTAGAAGCTCCTTCATCAAATTTTGCTTTCTTGGGAACCTTATTTTCGTCAGTAGTGATACCTCGTTTGATACCTCTTCCAACTTGTGGTTGACTGTAACAAAACAGCAAGAAAATTATTAGACAAATCTTAAAATAAAACAATACAACAATAATCTTTCTTATTGAGTTTGTACTTCTAATACTTACATCAACGCTGTTTCAACCATCGCACAGTGATTATACAACTCATCATCATACGATGAATCAAACAGTTCACACTTCTCCATTTCATCACAAACTTTAGGCAGCTCCTGATCGAATTCGTTGATGAATAGTTCCATATTCTCTTCCATGGGTGCGGAAAAGAAAGCACTGGTACACACTTCACTGAAGTTTTCCATCTTTATAGCAAAGAAGAAATTAGGTAGCACAGTAAGTAACAGTTAAGTGTTGGTAGACAAACCGATACCCAATTTCAAATAATGTTCATTACATAGAGTCTAGCAAAGGATTAGAAAGTCAGGTAGAATCTAATGAGTACACAGAAGTAATTTAAGTAAACAGAATCACATTCACTAATCAACTAATGGGTGTCATTGTTAAAAAAGTATTTTTTAACTTTTTCACTTTCTGCTATTGTCTTTGTAATGTTGTATACGAGCCCGTTTGTGCTGTCGTAGATGCTATCCTTATTATTCTTTACATAATATTTAATCCTCGTGGTAGCGTGTTTCCAATGATCAGTAGTTGGAATCTTACATAGCTTCTTCATATCGTACATTTCAATTTTAATGAGATGCGTCGCTTGGTCTCCGTCGTCAGAATTACTAGAAATGTATGATACACCATCTCTAGCGGCTCGTGCCACGGTTGACGATAACAGTTTCTTCTTTTTTATTTTTGGTGCCACTTCAAAAAAATGATCAATCGGTTGTGATTTCCTTTTTCCACCATCACATGTGTTATTAATAACGATGTCATCGTTCTCTTCTTCATGTTGAGGGGAGAGCGGTGAGTAGTAATACTGTTTATAGGTATTTTCATCGAAGTTGAATGATTTCTGCAACAAGACAGTTATCATGTTAATATCAATTTGTTTACACTTAATCACACACGTTAGGAAACAACAACAAGAATACAAGTAAGTTTGTCAATAGAATAAACACTTACCTCCATGGCCATTGATGCGTTGAAGTAACACAAACGTAGTATTGGTAGACGTATACAATCCACTGCGGTCAAACGACCATAGACTGACTGCATGACTGCAATGGTAGGATCTTATATAGCACCATTCTTATCTAAAACAAATTCCTAAATACAACGAAACTGATTGTAACTCTATGAATCACCAAAATTATCTCACGTTCCTCCGGAAACTGATAGTAACTCTATGAGTCAACAAACTTATCTCACATTGCTGGCATCAACCTGTTTTGTGAGTGCTACAAAATAATGCGATTTAATATTTACAAATCACTATAATTGAACATTCCTATGACAACCATTGAATAGATTGGTAGTGTAATAATATGCTATATCATGGATACACTAGAAGTACAAAAACATCTGAAAAAGATTCATCCCAGTCTAGAAAATAATGTTTATGCTGCTAATAGACTCCCTATGTATACCCATGCACCAACGTATATAATATGCAATTTGGATGCGGATGATAAGCCAGGTTCACACTGGGTAGCTGTACATATCGATACGAATGGCATCGGTCAATATTTTGATTCTTATGGGCGAACACCTGCGCGATATCATCTCGAGTTTTTGAAAAGGAATTGTAAAAGATGGGGCTGGAGTATTGATAGGATTCAGAATGATTGGACTTCAGTTTGTGGTGAATATTGCTTAATGTATTTGCTATATAAGTTTCAGGGATGTTCAATGCATAGTTTTACAAACATATTTACAGGGAACACACTGTACAACGATATTTTAGTGGATGAGATGTTCCGCTCATATTTTGTAGATAAAAATAAAATTTGTTAATGACGCATGTGTTTTATTGATTCCGTTTTGATGACCCCGAATAGCAAAGTAAGCAATGGTTTATGAACAATAAAAGTATACAATAGCAGTAGCAGTAACAATGAGTAATACATGCATACGTCAATGCAATCCTAATGAGGGTGAGCGGCCGGACGCACGGACAATAGATAAGAAAAGGCGAACAATGAAAGTCGATAATGAGGGTTTCGGGTCACCGGAAATGAAACAGATTGTTGTTAATTGATTTCTGTATCTCCGGAACCATGCATCTTACGCGAAAACGGATTGCAGAAACGTGATCAGCGGACCCCAAAACCTTTTTTTTTTTTTTTTTTTTTTTAGGTTTGAATCGCCCTGGACCGCGATTGCGCCAGAAGCGGTGGTGCGCCAGAACCGGTGAGCCACGGGATTGGTGCGCCAGAACCGGTGAGCCACGGGATTGGTGCGCCAGAACCGGCAAATCACTACTACTTCGACATGGTCGAAAGTGACTGGCGGTATAAAGTTTTGTTAAATAGAAGCACCGCGTCATTAACTTCAGTTTTAGACATTACTTCGATCCAGTCGAGTTTGCTTACCTCATTTGCGATCTTAGAGTAGTCTATTTTTGTTCTAAACCTGTTACGGGGTGGATTGTTGGCTTTTAATAGGTTCGTTCCTAGGATAACAAGGTCATGGTCAGTTATTGAAGATTTACAGACTACTCCTTGTGTTGAACCTTTAGATCTAATAAACGCATGGTCTAAGCAAGCTTCGCCTCTAGTTGGTTCAGTTATTGAAGGCAGTAGCCTGTGTTCCGACAGAAGACACTGATAGGCGATAAAATTGGCGTTGGGATTACTATCAAGAAGGTTTATGTTCATGTCCCCTGTAACAATCACGCATGGGCTACTGTTTAGAACGTTTAGCGAGTTTTCTAGTGAGTTTAAAAACCCATCAATATTGCTAAATGAGGGAGAGCGGTAGATTCCCAGAAGAGTAACGTCCGTGTTAATTTTGACAATAAGGCAGTTGGCATCATCAAATTCCGGCTCACATACTGAAACTGTCCAAGTATCTCTCACATATACAGTAACTCCACCATTTTTGTTGATAACCTTTTGAGTGCGATAGCAATTGTACCCTGGTAACTGATTGACTATAGAGTTATCGTTGAGCCAACACTCTGTTAGCACAATGACGTCAAATTGGCAGTCAAGACGGTGAAGTACCGTTACAAGCTCAGGAAAGTTCTTTTGTAAGCTCCTTATATTGCAAGTCAGTACTTTAAAGTCATTTTTTATAAGTAAATCCCGACATAGCTCTGGACTATCAATGATACGGCTAGGTAACGTCAGTGTTTCGTCGATTTCGTCTAATATTTCTACTTTATCCGTTATCTAATAATGTAGCAAAAATATGAAAATATAGTGCAAGATGAGTTGTTGCCGCATTTGTACCTATGGTAATGGATCTAACGGGTGTGTGATGTAAGTGAGTATGTGATTGGGTGTGTGATTCGTAGTAATTCTGGGTTCGTAATAGGTAATGTAAGATCTTGTTGAAGTGTATTGATTGTTTTTGATTTTTTGTGATGAGTGTATTGATTAGTTTAGTATTTATTAAAGTATGTAGGTGAACATTAGTATTATTATTAGTATTAAGTACAAAAAGTCGTGATTTATATCCACCATCCCTGTTTATAAAGCTACATGTTAACTTGTACTTATAAACTACATGTTTCATATAAATAGAAATAAAAACATAATAACATAAAAAAATTCGTATGAACACATCTCGCACGCCTAGGGACTTTTCACAAAAATAGAGTTCACTGTATAGTCTCGGGAAAGGGAGGTGACGCTGAGGTGATCGTGCCAAGAAAGTGGTCCAGGTCTCTAGTGTTCCTAATTTGAATTGCTGCTTTCCCTTCGACTTGTCGAATGAGTATTTGGCCTCTGTTCGTCCAGCAAAATTTAAATCCAGCGTTGCTGGCTCGCGTTCGCGCTTCACGAAATAAGATCCGATTTTCCTTAGTGAGATGTTCATTGATGTAAATTCTCCTATTCCGGCCTTGTATTTCTAGGTCCTGTGATGATAGATTGCGTCTCGATTTAAATGCTTTTATTAATTCATCTTTCTTTGATCTTCGCAGGAGTTTGACTATTACCGGCCGGGGGAAGTTGTAGTCTGGGTTAGAAGTAGGGCTTTTCTTCAGACCTGCACGTGCGACCCAGTCAATATCCTCCAGCGTTAAGCTGACCCCTATTTTAGTGGCTGTGATCAATGCAATATGTTGAAGATTTTCATTACTGGTTTCTTCCACTCCCATAATCTCTATTTCATTTCTCATGGCCGCCTGAGACTGCTGATTTAATTGGTCTTGTAATGAACATATTATTGCGTTACTCTCTGCCAAATTAGTGGAGTTTTGTTCAAGAGTGGCGATACGCCCCTCAAACTGGTCCAGACGAGCATTGCATTTATTCATCCCATCAAATAATTTCGATACAGTAGATTTTAACTCTGCCATGTCTGACCGCATGAGATGAATTTCCAGCACCAACTCAGAAAATGAAATAGACTCTTCAAGGACATCCCGGGTGGGTGAACCGAGTGCCATACGCTTGTATGCACGAGATTGCAAATTGACGTGCGAAACGTTGAGCTCAGGAGTTTTCGCAGGTGGACAGACAGGCGTGTTACTGTTGTTAGCCGGGGGGGCTTTAGCGCGGCAAGAAGGGCAAACCCAGTCCTCATTTCGCTTTGAAGGGTCAATGGTTACATTGACACAGATCGCGTGGTAGTTTTTCTCACATAACGTACAAGATATTAATCGATTAGAAGTTATATCTTGTTTACAAGCATCACAAATTGTATTCATTTTGAATGAAGCAAAACAAAGCTTCAAGAACAAAGGCGGTGACTCAGCTGACTACTACGGCGAGGAGTACACGCATACAGCGCGTGGTACGGGAGCGAGCAGCAAAGCAACAGTTCGTGCGCGTAGGAGTAACGGCGACAGCGATAGTGTAACAGTTAGACTAGTCGGCGCATGCGATGACTCACCCGTGACAAGCAGCTGATCAGTGTTTATTGAGTTTTGGCCTCACTTCATACCGTGATATCTTCGTAAATATGGGTCTGATTATGATGAACACTATCACAGAACACAGTACTTTTCTTGAGCTTTGTATTGATGTAACTTTTATGTTTACATGTAAACTTTATACCACTTATTACGAATATAAAACACGGAGAACGTTAGCTGTGCTGCACACATGAACGAGTCAAGCGCGTGTATCAAGATAGTCAAGTAGATTGGATTATTAGAAGGGAAAATTTTGGAGCAAGTAGTTGTCTACTTAAAGAAATGCGTCAAGAAGATCCTGATGGTTACAGAAACCATTTGAGAATGCTCCCAGAAAAATTTGATGAATTGTTAGGAAAAATTGGGGACAAAATAACAAAGAATGATACTCACATGCGAAATGCCATCCCCGCAAAAACCAAATTGGAAATAACATTAAGATTTTTAGCTACAGGTGATTCATTTGTATCTCTAGAAGCATTGTACAGAGTAGGAAAATCGACGATTTCACAGTTCGTTCCAGTTGTTTGTAGTGAAGTAGCTACTGCACTAAAGGATTTTATTAAAGTGAGTAAAACAATTTTGAATATTTTTTATGTTTTTTATTTATTTCAGCATAGAAATTAGGCGTCATTCCAAGCTTGAGTAAAAATATTTTGTCCTGATTCTTGAGCAAAAGTGATAGTGTTATCTTCTGTAGTGGTTGACTGCGTGTTTGGTATTGTGTGTATGAATCGACCATCGGCAGAAGATGTTGCTATTTCTTCAGAATGATTAGAATAATCAGATGTATTAGAATACAGAGTGGAAGGCTGAGAATATGAAGTGAACAATCGAGACCTTTCTGTACTTAGCAAAACTTGAATTTTGGATTGCATATCCTGAGCGTTATTTGATGGCAATGATCTTAACTGAGCAGCAACACTTTGTCCGAAATAATAAAACTCATCTTTTTCATTTGATCCAGGGTTATTGATTGCAGTAGCAATATTTTCTAGGCGTTGAAGTGCAGTTAAGGTTTCGATTTGCTCTACACGTTTTCTCTTAGTCTGACTAGTTTTGTGTGGTCGGTTGACTGCTGCAGTGCGAGAAGAGGAATGCTGGTCCTGGAGAGAGGGTGATGGTGCTTGCTCGTTAGTAGTGCTTGCTTGAGTGAATGAGTGTGATTGGTCGACTGCGACAGTGAATGTTTCGTTGTTTGGTGGGTTGACTGTTTGAGAGGAGGATTGCTGGTCTGATGCAGTACCTCTTTGAGGGTGTGATGATGGTGTTTCTGTTTCAGTGCTCGATTGAGAAGGCTGTTGTACCTGCAAAAAAAATCTATTGTTGTAGGTAGTATTCGTTACTTTATGTTTATTATGTATTAACAGACATTTTGTTTTCAGATTCCTACGAGGCAGGAATGGAAGGAGATAGAAAATGGCTTTCAAACCAAATGGAACTTTCCAGGCTGTATTGGAGCTATCGATGGCAAACACATAAATATTATTGCTCCTGACGATACATCAAATTATTTTAATTACAAAGGAAGCCACAGCATAGTGCTACTAGCATTGGTAGATGACGATTACTGTTTTTTATATAGGATGCAACGGCAGAGCTTCAGATGTAGGAGTGTTTGAAAAATCAGGTTTGAAACAAGCACTAGAAAATAATTCTTTAGATATTCCTGAACATTCTGTTATAGCTGGAGATGCAGCTTTCCCATTAAAAAAAATATCTCATGAAACCGTTTCCTACCAGGGCCACCCGACGAGAAAAGGTTTTTAATTATCGGTTGTCAAGGGCCAGGCGAATTGTCGAAAATGCATTCGGTATCCTTGTATCAAGATTCTGTATTTTCGAATCATTCATAGCTCTAAAACCAGAAAAAGTTGATGTCATAGTATTAGCGGCATGTTCTTTGCACAATTGGTTGTGGAAAACCACAAATACTTATTTATTTATTTATTGACACACCAGTGACATATTCAACTTAAAATAAACATGGTTTGTAACATATATTCTTATATAATATGAATATGACTATTGAAGGCGTGCACATCACTTGTATAACAAATTAAAAGAAACATTACAATTTGAAGGAAAAAAAAAATAATGACAAAACTTATGAATTAAATCGATTTACAATGGCTACGCTTTCGCAAATTATTGGTATACTAGAAAGAATAAGTGAAGTATTTAAATATTATAGTGTTGGCTAATATAGTGAACTTGATAGTGAATGCAAAAGCACGATGTCCTTATGAGAGAATACTTATGAGAAAAAAAAATATGACAACAGATAAGCATGTAAAAATAAAATTGAGTAAAACAGATCACACAAATTTATTATTGAACACTTAGGAACCAGGAACCGTTATATTACGTCTGAATTCCATGAGTTTGTTGGAAAATATATCTAAACTGTTTGTGCGTGTGCACAGCTTATTGTACGCAGACAGAAATCGGTTTAATGGGGCGGTGGAGCCTAGTTTAGTTCGACTTTTTGAGACTTCAAACGCGTTTTATTTATGACTCGCTCTGTAGAACGTTTTACGTGGCACGGTTATATTTATTTCCGAAACTAGTTCCTGTACATTAGCCAAGTTGTGGATTATTTTGTACAGCAAGATCAGGTCAGAAATTCTTCGTCGTTGCTCCAGTGAAGTCATCTTAAAGTGAGAAAGCCTTTGGGAATAATTAGCGTCACGATCGCAAGATTCTGACCTGTGATTTAGGTACCTCGTGAACTTTTTTTGAATACGCTCTATCCTGTCTCTATCACACAAAGGTGTGTGGATTATGAAGATAATCAACTCGGTACTATTATTAATGGCTCCTGGCGTGATCAGTTACAAACATCTTCACGGAATTTATCAGGAACACGAAATAATCGATCGTCTAGAGAAGCGATACTTATTAGAAATAAATATGCAGATCTTTTTATTACAACAGAAGCAGAGCCTTGGCAAGACCGTATTATTAATATTTCAAATGAATAAATGTAATTGTCAAGTACTTTTGTTTAATAAAACTTTTGTGTCAACTTTTTTTTACATAATAATATATAGGTAAAAAAATATTGTATAAAAAAACAAAAAATAACGAACTTTTAGAGCGCATCAAACTAGAAAATAAAAATTATTTTTAATATAAGTTGAAAATAATAATCACACTATCACACTAATATTATAAAGGCGAAAGTTTGTGAGTATGTGTGTGTTTGTATGTAGGTATGGTACGGCCGTTCTAACTTGGCGAGCGTGAAGTTAGGCTCTGCGAACTTTAGCGCTTGTGCACTCGTACAAAAACAAAGGTTTTAAAAAAATAAATGCCAATAACAGTTGTTAACAGGAATAACAAATGCTAATGACATTTATTTTTTTAAAACCTACCATAACGTTGCACCATAGCGACGTACTCCAAAATGCAACAATTGTAATGACGATCCATTGCACTGATAAGGCGCGCTGCGCGTACGACATTCGCGGGACAACTAATTTCGCCGCTACACAAAAGCAATAGGTATACAGGGCGCGGCTTCGTTTGTAATTGTTGTTAGTTTGTAGTTTATGCCGTATCACTAAACACGAGAGCTTATTTTGCTTTGAACATTTAAATCTGTATTTTCTTTGTGGAGTCGATAACGAAAATGCCGATTTTTATTTTGTATTTTATGTTGTTGCATGCAAACTAGTTTATCCCGTATCACTACTTGCGAAAGTTTATTTTGCTTAGAACAGCTGTTTCCTTTGACGACGGCGCGTGCGATTTGAGTAGTACCTACAAGTTACCTCTAGTGTTACTACGGATTCTCACGTTTTCGACTTGATGAATATTTTTTTTAATTATTTTAAAACCATAATAACATCTTTATTTTTTTACTTTCACTCTATGGTTCAAAAGTACTCCTTATGGCAAGTTGCTGTGCCTCGGGAAAACATCGATTGAAATTTCACGGTGTATATTACATGGCAGAGCTAACAAACGCATTTATTTAGATAAGGATTAATACAGAACAGCAAAAACCAGTCTCGAAAATGACGTGATATTTTTAATTTAAATTTTGAACATAAATGTAGTTATTGTGAGTTGACCATAAGAGATAGAGACATGCTATTGAGGACTTTTCTGTAGTATTTTTGTAGGTAAGCGTAAGTAAGCGGGACTTTACTACCGCGCAACCTCTTCAACATTAATCTTTATATTTCAGCCAATTTACATAAAACCGTTATGTAAATTGTATGTTTGTACCCTCCTCAAGAATCGCACTACCTTTTTAACCCACTTCTGAAAAAGGAGGAGGTTCTCAATTCGGATGTTTGTTTGTTTTTTTTTATGTTTGTTCGGGCATAGCTCCGTCGCTTGCCAACCGATTTGAAAAATTCTTTTTTTGTTGGAAAGGGTATACTTCCCAAATGGTCCCATGAAAATTTTATTGAAATCGGACAAGCCGTTTCTGAAAAATCAACAAAAGTAAAAAAAACAATATTTACATTGATGATCTTTTCGTATACTCTGCATTGTGTTTTTTGTTCGCGCGTTTTTAGTTTTTTGTAGTTGACATTTTGGCTTTTATAACTAGATTAATTACAAATTGACCCACTAAAAAGCGCGAAAATAAAAACTTTTTTGCAAAAAAAATAAAACCGACTTCCATATCAAAACACTACAAAGCCAAAAATAATTTTAATTTCGGAAGGCGGTGTGAAAAAAAAGAAAATACAAAACCAATAACACCGACTACCGAAATTAAAATTATTTTTGGCTTTGTAGTGTTTTGATATGGAAGTCGGTTTTATTTTTTTGCAAAAAAGTTTTAGTAAAAACCGTATAAAAAGCGTTCAGTGCTTTTTTAGAAAATCAATTCACATAATTTATGGTACTTACGTACATAACTTTATTTTGAATAAATGTTTATCAATAAAAATATTTACAGTAAATAACACGTTTTTTATTTTATGAATTTTTAAGTAAGTAATAAAGTCCCTAATATCATACTCGTGATCGGCAAAGCCACAGTATAAACATAAGTGTATATCTCGGCAGCAAGTCTCCGAAAGTATGTAGGTACATTTCTCTATAATGAAATAGCGAATCCAAATTCGAGCGTAGTTACCGTATAAATAAATATGTGTAACTCGCGATCGCCTGCATTTATCAATGAGCTTGCGCAAGTATGCGGCGCGACGGCACTGTGCAGTGTGGCGTGTACTACACGGGAGTGTTTGTGTGCAAGCAACAGTTTCGTCCCACTCATCACTGAGTCTATCTCTTTCTCGCACGATGTTAGGTGAAATAGCATGCGAATGAGCCACGCCCACCAACGATTTCGCGTTTCTAAACAGTGGACTCTTAAGCTGAAAACCAGCGCGTAGCAACCAGTACCACTAGCAACTTAAGCATAATGCTGACGTTTGAACCTTTTGCTTCCGGTATTATAGTTTTGTGTATGTACTATCACGGTCTTTTCCGCCTGACCAGTTAAAAATTTTTTCGCCTAAACCATGCGGAGGCGCCGAGCCACGCCCCCTTAAAGTTTGGGCCTATTAGGAAAGCTTCAACGTAATTAGTTGCAATCTGCACTGCGCAGCTTAGTGACGTATCCTGTGTACACCTTTTTACGAATTTTATGGACGAACTTTGGCGGCCTTATCGGACCTTTCGAATATTGACCATTGCTCTGTTTACCTGATTTTGATTGCCTAAACGTTAACCTGCGCGATAATACTATTTTTTATTGCGCGATAATAAGATTTAACATCAGTGAAATCGCTGAGCAGCTGCATATAACCGTAAGTAATAAAATATTTTAATTATTGTTATGATCAATTTTGTTATTTTCAATTACCTTAATTTACCTATAAATAAAATTTTATGCAAATAATTATCATCTTGTGTAAATAATTAGACACTTTTTAGCTTTTTATATACAAGAGTAAAAGTTTTTGATAAATATAATTAAACAAGAAACAAGTAGAAAAAATATTCAATTTTCAAACTTGGTAAGACAATTATTACTTATTTTCCTTTTTCTCGATAAGACACGCACTATCTGTTTTTATTTCTGTTGTTGGTTTCAAAGGAATAATCTTCGCCACTGTGTATCGTATAAAAGTATTTTATTCATTAATATTACAATTTTGTTTAACACTTTTGGTGCCAAGCACGATCTAGCTCGAACAATCATTCCTACGTGAGCCCACAACCCCTCTTCCGAGTCGTCGTCATACGTAGCTATAGATGATTTTTGTGCTCATGCCCAGGGGCTAAGATAGCCGATTTGGCAGAATCGTAATTGGATACTATCATATGAATCACGTTAATAAAATTCTTAAAATAGTCATAAACGCAGTTAATATTATGAATTGTCACTTTGTGACCATTTTACGAATTATATGTAATTCATATTATTATCCTATTACGATTCTGCTAAAGTGGCGATCTTAGGCCCCCAGGACACGACTAGTGAGACCAAATAAAAAAACGAATTATAAATCTTTTTAGGGTTCCGTAGCCGAATGGCAAAAAACGGAACCCTTATAGTTTCGTTATGTCTGTCTGTCTGTCCATCCGTCGATATGTTACAGCCATTTTATTCTGAAACTATTAGGACTCATGTGAAACTTGGTAGGTAGATGTGCTGTAAATCGCTTTCAGATTTTAAGAATAAAATTAAAGATTTAAAATAAAGGGAGACTCCCCATACATGAAACTAAAACTGTAATTTTTTTTTTCTTGAAACTTATGTGCGTGTGGTATCTATAGACAGGTCTTTAAAAATTGAAGTTGAAGTTTTTAAAACCACTTTTTCATAAAGTTAATCGTTTAAAAGATAGGGGAAACGGTATAGTTATTAGCCAGTTAAGCGACTTCAAGATCTAAAATTTCAATCAAAATTAAAACTCTCAGATAGAATAAATAAAAGTCTAGACATATGGTTTCATAATTAATATATTTATTAGTAATGTCGTCTTACATACACTTTTATCAAACATTTAAAGAATAAAATTAATATAAAAACATAAAACTTAAAATTATAGTAATTGGCCATGAGATCATAGAGTAATTGGCCACATCGAAATATAAAATACTAAATTCTGCCAGCGGCTTCACCCGAGTGAAAGTAGATTTTTGCATACAAACTTAGGATCTCCGTTACACCCCTCTCGCCTAGGTTAAAAAGGAAACCTTGTGGAAAATAAAATTATATTTTTTTAACAATTAAAACATATCTTGATGATCTTCATTCTCATAAGATTCACAGTCATCATCATTTAAAAAAAAACATTTATGGCACACAAAATCAGCAAGCTCATCATCTGGTACATGCTCTTCGTGCTTGCTTGGGATGCAATGACGATGATAATATTTATTACAATAATCACATAATAGGGACTTATTTTTAGCAGCTAGACGGTGGCACGTATCACAAGTAACTACTTCTATATTTGCTAATATCTTTGGTTTAACACTATCTTTTTCAATTTCAGTCTTGTTTTTCTCATCAGTATTTTCAATCTCAATATTTTTATCACTTTTAGTTACTTTTTTTGATTTTTTTTCTACACCTTTACCTTTATTTGTCTTCAGAGCATTTCCTTTCTGTGCAGCTGCCTTTTCCTCCCTTTTTCTTTTTGTTTCCATTTTTTGATTCTCTTTTTCTTGCTTTTCTAGCTCTTTATTTTCAATAGTTAATCTAAATTTCTCGGAGGTAATGGCAAAGGGATTTTTTTCCGTCTTTCTAATAAACTTTCTCTTATTTTCTGGGGCATTATGTAGGTAATCATTAATTGACTTGTTGAGATGAGTGATTTCTGTCAAAGTGGTTACAGTAGCAGAAGTCGAAGGCTGGCACAAATTTGTAGTTTTTGTAGGTGTCATAGTAATTTTAAGTGTAGTCACATTATTTTCATTGTTAAGTTTTACATTTGTTGCTGTATTATTATCATATTGTATTTCAATATTGGTTAAATCCTTCTGTAGGTGATTACTTTGAAAAAAGGACCAGAGTTTAAATAATGTAGGAGACGAATCGTTCGTAATGACACCTTGAAATTTTAATGCTTTCATCCTATCATTTCGACTCCTACAATATTTTCAAATTGTGTTAGTGACATGAGCTTGTTTTCATTGTACTCTTCTACATTTTTTAGTGCACCTAGACATTTGGAGTAATCTATTGCATTCTCATCAAAGGGACTCAAACCACATGCTCGAAAACCATTTATTATAATTTCAGGCTTTCAATCATCTACCACAGCTTTTAGAATAATCGCGATGTTTAACTTTGTTACCACCTCTCCAATATTTTCTGACTGAAATTTCCGAACTGCATTTCGGTACATTTTTTTAATAGGCCCAAAGACGGAAACATCTGCTGGTTGAGTGATGCGAGTTGTGTTGGGGTAAAGAGCAATTAGTTCAATTCCTAGCTCTTTACAAGTCAAACTAAGCTGCAAAGTGATATGGCTTTTGTGACCATCTATAAATAGTATAACTGGTTTTTTAATGTTGTTTTCTGTAAGGTATGGAGCAAATATTTCGGTTATGAACTGGTTAAAAACATCCGCCGTCATCCATCCCGTATCGCTTCGTCCTATACCCCATTTAGGTGGCACTGAGGAAGCGATTTTTTCAGGGAGTCGTTTATAGGGAAACACAATTAATGGAGGACAAGTCTTTCCGTCAGCAGAAAATGTAAATAATACTGTCTCATTTTCCTTGGAGTTCCCTAGCTCCACAGAATAAACATTTCTGTCTCTTTTAGCGGCAAGCACGCGACCAGTAGACGGACAGAGCTGAAATCCCGTCTCGTCAGCGTTGAAAATACGTTTTGGATCCTGAATTGCCTCTAAAAGGTTTTCACTCGTGAAGTAGTTTCTTATTTCAAGAAACCATTTTTTTATGTCAGCTTCAGACACACAGGCACTGGCTTTAGTTACTCCCTCGCTGGTTCTTTTGACTAAATTAGGGTGACGTTTTAAGAAAGCTTTTAGCCATCCCTGACCGGGTCGATTATTGACAAAAGGTGTAACGCGTGGATTATCAGTCAAAAACTTTTGAACTGTGTCGAGAACATCATCTGACTTTCTAGGAAAGCCTTTACGAGCCATTTTAACTAACCATTCTGTGATAGCATTTTCTTCTTCAAATGTTTAATATGGTGTTGGCCCAAATTGAGATTTTGAAGTAGGATTTTTTAGTTTAAACTGTAAAGTACCTCTAGGTATATTAAATTTTTTTGCAACTGCTCGCAAAGACATAGTTTTAGTATTGATTTTTTCTAAAGCCTCGTCAAGGGCCTTTTTGGTGTATTGGGGTATCTTCGGCATTATTTTTTCCTCATGAACCTGATATAAAAGAAAAAAATATTTTAAAACTAATTTACCTATTTAAAATGGAAAATATATATATAGTAATTGGCCTACTTTTTCTACATGTTAGCTTTACGGATAACACAGTTATTGGCCTAGGCCATTAACTGCTCATAATGATTTTAAAATTGTAGTAATTGAATAGGATCCCTATTATTATAACAGAAGACGTTTTATTCATTAACAACACTATTTTTTTATTTATTTTTTATTATAGCAATTGGCATAGGAGGCCAATAACTATAAGTTATTCAAATAATTGTGACAGCTATTGGCCACTACAAAATTTTGAGGTTATGATGAAAGTAGGTTATATTACACCCTAAATCTGTTAAAAACGCTTAACAAGACAATATTTCATAGAATTTGAATTAAGGCACTAGTACATATACTTTATAAAATATTGCATTAAAAAAAAGTAGCAGTCTTAACATTTTGTTTAGAAAATTACTTACGTTGTACCTTCCAGCAAAATATCACACGACGAAAAGGACTCAGTTCACCTAGCGGAATTTTGTTAAAACTATTTGACAGAAGATGAAAGTGTTGCCATTAATGCAGTTTTAAATCTACTATTATAAGTAGGCTATTGCTTATTTTAGGCCGACAAAGTTGTAATGGCCAATAACTGTATAGGGGCCAATAACTGTAGTGTTTCTCCTATACGCTTTCAAAGTGGTAAAATGTGCGCCCCCCCCCCCCCCCTTGTAACATTATATTAATGGAGTAAAATTAAAAAAAATATATATATATGGTGAAGATTTTAATGTAAACTTTAAACGAAAATTGGTTTCAATAAGATCGAGTCATAAGTTTTTGAGATACAGCATATTTTCTAAAACCGCAAATATGACTTTGTAACTCATACAAACACTATGCAAAACAAAGTTATTTGGCGTCTGATTCGCACTTGGCCATTTTTTTTTTTCATTTTTCAATGCCAATAGAAAGTCAACTTTTTCGTTACGAAAAGATCGTATCTTGAATTTATTTAAGGACAACCAACAAAGCATACACCAATAAACATTTTACAATTTAAAATACATATTAATACAAATAATACGGCATGCATTAAACAATAAACGTGAAAGTAGAGATAAAACAAAACAATAAAAGATTACTAACATTGCAAATGAATTTCGAATGAGTTTCAGATTAGGTTGAATGTTTTGCATTCAAACTAATCTGAAACTCATTCGAAATTCATTTGCAATGTTAGTAATCTTTATATAATAATATAATATATATAAGGTGTATCTATTCACACACGAAATATTTTAAGAGATATACCTATAGGTGGTAAGGAAACCATAGCAACAAAAAATAAAAATATATCTAGGTATATTATTACACATAATAAATACTGGTTCTTTCTTATTTTTAAACATCCACTACGCTAGTTTACGCTAGTTTAGTTTTAGCAGCTTTTGTGAATATGGAAAATGGAAGATATGTAGATATAAATATATATAGAGAATGTTGTTATTTCTAGAATTAATTAATTATCAATATCTATTTATTACGTATTTACCGATTAATTACCTATTAATCGGTATTACCATGATTACTAGGTGTTTTATAGAAATAATTAGTAGTCTGTATAGCAATATCAGTTTATTAATTTACCACCGGTTCGGAACGTAGTTATCTATGGAGAAGAGCCGGCAAGAAACTCCACAGTTACTCTTTTCAAAACATCGTCACTTTCACATAATTTCAAGTAAAAATTAACACATTATCAAGTCATTTCTATAACCACAACGTGGTTACTTCATAGCATATGGCTATATGTACTTATCTACACATAATCTTATGTTTAATTATTACACAATATTATTAGTACACCGATACAACAACATAATTCTATATATAAAAATAAAACGTACCTTAAGATGCTTACACTGTGGCTGTCCGAGAGAGACTGTGTCTAGAACGACTGAGCGGCGGCTTTTATAGGACAGTGTAAACAAGTGACGTCACATCCTACGATTTTAAAACAGATTTGTTAACCTTTGTATTTTAACATTAAGCTATGATTAAATGATATAAAAATACAGTAGATATGTTGAAATTAATTAGTTCAATTACATATCAGTCTTACGATGACAGAATTAGTAAACAAGCAACGTTATTTTTTAAATAACGTTTAAATATGCTGTTATACAAGACAACTGTGAAAGAACAGTTTTAACTATTGTTAATATCTTTAGCAAAATCTAGTATCTGTCACGCGCGCAGCGGGTGGCGGGGGCGCCTGCTACCCTTCCCGGCGCCCGCGTCTCAGACGCGGCGTCTTGCTAGGCCAGTCCCACTCGTCCCACTCAATCCGCGTGTCGTGTCGCTCGCGCGCGCCTTAGCAGACAGCTGACACGCGTCGGGCTCGCTCGGGCAACATATTAAACAATGCCTAACTACAGGAGTACCAGAACATGGTGGTGTGCTACAATGAGGGTGGAAATATTTTGCTCACAGCACAAGCCCTCTTCTTGAAGCGATTTGGGAGAAGACCATCACTGCAGACCATCCTTGGAGCTGTACATCGGCATATGGACTATAGGATCTACATGCCACCAGCTGCAGACGGAGGAAGGCAACGTGTGCCAGTAAGAATCGAGGACGACATCGTCAACTTCTTTCTGCAGCACCCAATGGCCAGCACATCAGACGCCGCTCGTGCTTTTAACGTGAGCAAAATGACCGTTTGGCGCCTTCTGCGGGATGAGGGGAAGCACCCGTTCCACTTCACTAGGGTGGAAGAATTAAATCCGATAGACTTAAATCCTCGTGTGTTAAACAGCCTTTTGTTGGGAGGAAATAAGGTGCGCGCTTTCAACGGTTGGGTCATGCCGGTGTTGATGTATTCTTTCGGCATACTCAAATGGACTCAAACCGAACTGGACGCCCTGGACGTGTGTCGGGCATGCCATCGTCCTAGTGAGTCCATCAGACATATTGTCTCCGGTTGTTCTCGTCTAGCTAACGGCGAGTACTTGCATAGACACAACCAAGTAGCCAGAATTATCCACCAGCAACTTGCTTTGAAATACAAACTTGTCGATTCTGAGGTACCGTATTACAAGTATGTGCCCGACCCAGTTCTCGAAAATGACCATGTCACGTTGTACTGGGATCGGTCTATCATCACTGATAGGACTATTGTTGCCAATAAGCCTGATATAGTGGTGATAGACCGATTAGTGCGCCGCACAATGATAATCGATGTTACCATACCACATGACGAATCTCGTGAAAGCTGAGAAAGAAAAACACATTAAGTATCTCGACTTAGCTCATGAGGTTGTTGACATGTGGGATGTGGACTCGGCTGTCATTGTGCCGATTGTCATATCAGTCAATGGGCTGATAGCTAAAAGCTTCGACGACCATCTGTCGAAGCTGGCTTTGCACAGCTGGAAAAAGGGCCTGATACAGAAGGCAGTTCTCCTCGATACAGCTCGTATTGTGAGGAGGTTCCTTTCTCTGGAGACCTAACCACCGGTAGCTTGGACCCCGTTCCCGATACCAGTGGACTGCCATTTTTTATATTTTTTAATGTTTTTTTATTGTCACTTTTTTATAGAAAAATATTTAAAAATGTAATTTTTGAGAGGTATATAAAATAAAGGAGATAATAATAAAATTTTTATTTAAATAGTAAGATAAAATAATTATAGGGGTAATTTTTTGTCAGGTTATTGACTTAAAATTATTAAATCATGATAATCCTTCAATGATATTAGGAAATCAAAGGTGAAAGGGGGCTCTTCCTATTTTTATAAGTATAAAAGAATTTATTATGATAGAAATAAAATTATTTATTTCAAAGTTTTTTATTAATATTAATTTAATTAAAATTGTAAATAAAAAATTAATTGAGGCAATAGATTGAGTTAAAAAATAATTTAATGATGCTTCAGTAGATAATAAATTTATAGGGTTAGAAATTAGGGGGATAAATCTTAAAAGATTAATTTCTAAATTAATTCAACATCCAAATCAAGAATTAGATGAAATAGAAATTAAAGTTCTAAAAAATAAAATAAATATAAAAAATATTTTATTTGAGTTATATGTAAAATAAATTTAAAATAATTTTTGAGGAGAATTATAAATTCAATTAATATATTTATATATTTTAGTGTAAGATGCACCTATTGTGCATTTGGATACTATTAGGTATAGTTTAAATCTATAAAATATAATAAAGGTAAAAAATTACTTAATTTATCCTATCAGAATAACCCTTTAATCAGGCACATTATTTTAAAAAAAGGTATTTCCTTTATATTTGGGGTACGAACCCAAAAGCTTATTTAGCTTATTTTTAAATTATATTTTTTTTATATGAAAATTTTATTAGGTATGGTTTTGAATAAATTTAAATAAATATTTATATTAATATATATATACATATATATTAATTTTTATTAAATTATTTTTTATAAATATATTAATATACATAAATATTTATTAAATAAAATTAATTTTAATTATATTAATATCTTATTATTTTTATGAATATTGATTGTTTAATTCTTAATTCTAGTTTTTAATATAAATATTATGAAAAATAAAAGAGAAACTATTTAAAATTTAATAATTTATATTAAATATTTTAATATATAAAGGAAAATCTACTTGAAAAATTTATAAATATATATATATACATATATATTATATACATTATTTTTTTAAATTTATTTTTATAAATATTTTAATATATATAAATATATATTAAATAAAATTAATTTTAATTATGTTAATATCTTATTATTTTTATGAATATTGATTGTTTAATTCTTTAATTCTAGTTTTTAATATAAATTTTATAAAAAATAAAAGAAAGACATTATTTAAAATTTAATATTAAATATAACATTAAATATTTTAATATATAAAAAAAAATATAAAAATTATAAATATATATAAATTTTTTATGGTTTAAAAAAATTAATTTAAATTTATTTTACATATTAATTTGAGTGTAAATTATAAATTATTTTAATAATATTTTATTTAATTTATAATAGTAATAAAAAAATAATATTGAAAATTTAAGAAATTAAGATTTAGTAATATTTTAATTAATAACAAATTTTGTGCCTGCAGTTGCTGTTATACAAAAGTTAAATTAAATTTTATTAGTAAATAATAATTATAATAAATTCATATATATATATATACAATAAAATTAAACTATTAGGTGAAATTTTAAATTAAATTTTATTAGTAATTAATAATTATAATAAATTCATATATATATATATATATATATAATAAAATTAAATTATTAGGTGAAATTTTAATTTAATTAAATTTTATATAAAAATTATGGTTTAATAAATTTATTAAAAAACTAGGATTAGATACCCTGTTCGATCCTACAAGCCAGCCAACGGTAACTGGTGTGTCCGAACAGTCCACGGTTCGTGGAGCCCTAACTACGTTGCTTTACCAACAATAGGCAGCCTCTTAGGCTTTACTAATAAATAGGTAAACTTATAGCCTAGACTTACCCTCTGAGCTGGGACGACAGGCTTCGACCTTCCTCAGGCCACGTCCGTGATGTGTGTGTGTGGGTATGTAATGAGTAATTGAAACGTGTAATGTGGGCAAGTGTTGATGGACGAAGGTTCCCAAAGATGCAGGTCCTCACAATGCGGTCCGGCAGCAATCACAGCACCACTCTGCTACACTTTAGCACCAGATTGGAGCTATTTATCACCAATTCACAATTACTTTCAACAAATTCGCGTGCCATTCGGTCTGGCGTCAATACGGCGTTATTGTTCAAAATATCCCAGGTTTTTTGTCAATTCGGGATTACAATTTCAACTTATCGTTAATCGCGACCAAATTATCGGTTACAACAGGCGATTCACCCGGATACAATTACAAATCAATAAAATCGATCTCAACAACGAGGCGCTTCCCTTTTAACAGTAAGCAAAAGGCTATCTGTCAAGTGAAAAAAATCAAAGACAACAGATAATAATGTTGCCAACCAAAAAGGTGCGTTCTGTTTCACGTTGGACGGAACATCTACCCCCGGACGGGCCTACCCGTCCGCTAATCAATTGGAAGCCTTGACAAGGTTGCGACCGCTCTCTTTATGATGGATCCGTCCACCAAAACCTCAGCAAAACGAGGGACCCCGTCGGTGCCAGCCACTAAATTGAGAATGCGCCCCCTGCGCCAATACAAAGGCTTAAGGTTGGCATCCTTAATCGGGACGAGGTCTCCGATCTTGGGCGGATGAGTTTTATCCGTCCACTTGACGCGTTGCTGGAGGATGTGCAGATACTCTAAGCTCCAACGCTTCCAAAAGTTCTGAGCGAGCTGTTGCACCAACTGAAACCGCGAGAGCCGATTTTAGCTCACATCAACAAAGGGGTACTCCGGCAAGGCGACAAGTGGCTGTCCAATCAAGAAATGGCCCGGTGTTAGAGCCTCCAAGTCATTCGGGTCCGAAGAGAGCGGGCACAATGGGCGCGAATTTAACACAGCTTCAATGCGGCAAAATACCGTAGTTAGTTCCTCAAAGGTGAGAACGGTGTCTCCCAACAATCTCCGCCAGTGTCAAAAATTTCCCCCCAATGGGGGCAGGCTGGCGGGTCAAACAACTAAGTGACCCCTCGGCGGGCCAAACTATTACCAATGTCAACCTGGCTCTCATTAAGGAAGGCGTATACCTCCTTCAAATAGTTACTTGTACCCTTGTAGTTCGTACCGCAATCAGACCTAATCAAAGAAGGTAACCCACGGCGAGACACAAATCTTTCCAAAGTCGCCACAAAGGCCTCTGTCGAGAGGGAGGTTACCAGCTCCAAGTGTACTGCCTTGGTTGACAGGCAGACAAAAACACACAAATAAGCCTTAACAATCTTACTATTTCAAAGTGTGGACGTCTTCAACGAAAAGGGACCAGCAAAGTCCGTTCCGACGCCAGCAAAGGGCCTCGCCTCATTGACACGATCAGCCGGCAAAATCCAAAATTCTCGCTGCAGAATGGCCAACAGCGCATTGCAACCGGCATGCGAGTTCTTAACGTGACGATCAGTCACCAAAAATTGAACCAAGCGGCCCTCCTTGGGCAACAAAGGGGGGTGACGGGCCCCATAAGGAAGGCTAGAGTGCCGCAACCGTCCTCCAACACGCAAAGACCCGTCTTATCCAAGAAGGGATTCAGCTTACTAACAGCTCCCGACAACTTAACCCTACCAGACTTCAAGACCTCGATCTCCTTCTCAGTGTGCAGCCTGCACAGAGCGGACCCAAAGGAGGAGTGAGTCCTGTCGCTCTTGAGGAGAGAGAACCGGTGACAGGCGCTTGTCCCATGGATTCCTAGAATTGTGACCAAAACGCCTGATCCACGAGGTAACGTTCAACAATTTGTCGAGGGAGCTGTATCGATTCAACAAAAAATCAGGATCAAACGGAGGGTCCTTTGTCCCAACAGCGAACACCTTAAGTCCGGGCAAAGGATCCGACATCAAGACTGGCGTTCCAGGCCAATCGTCCTCGGGGCGAGTCAGCCAGTCCAGTCCCCACCAGAGGGGGTGAGCAATCAAGTGGGGGGCCATGCACCCGCGTGATGCCACGTCGCCCGGGTTCAGGTCACCAGGCACGTGCCTCCAAATCAAAGGCGTTTCAGAACCTTGAATCTGCGACACTCGGTTCGCAACAATGACCTCCAAAGAGTGGACGGACGTCTTCAACCAACACAAAACAATTTGACTGTCCGTCCAGGCGTAAGAAGCCCGAATGTCAACAGTTCCACCCAAAGTGTGCGCAACGTGGTTTAGGAGACGCACAAGAAGCACCGCGGGGAGTGCGGATACAAATTGGAGCCAGTCTTCCAACAGGGTTTCCCGAAGTGGCTCGTCCCAACCAAGTTCAGTTATAACAAGGGCAGGAGCACCAATTTTAGGGTACAGACAACTGACAGGGGTGATTTCAAACCAGGTCCTTCCCTCAACAGTGGTGACAGCCGTTTCGCCAATTCCCCGAATCTTGCCTGAAAAGTCATTCACCTCCAGGCCCACCTGTCCTGCTAACCAAGACGACAAAAGGCAACCCTGGGCTCCCGTGTCCAAAATGGCACGGACCACAATCGAGTCACCCAAGGGTCCCCAGACCCTGACTGAGGCCGTTGGCAACAAAACCGTCTTGATCGGGGGGGGTCCTTTAGCGGGGCAGGCGCCAATTTCTTAGCGATGCCTGGGCAGCGACCGATCGCCGCATCCAGGCTGCCCTCGTTCACGACGAGGCCAACATTCAAAATATTCGTCCGCGCGGTGTCCCGAGCCGCTCGCCATCGCTGGAGGGGCATATCCCACCGGATGCCTGAATGGCGGAGGGCGCGGCTCCAACCGGGGACGTTCCGCCAACGGAGGGGAAAGGCAGCGGTGCCGGTCCGGCCACTGCTGCCTAGCAGCCAACGCGCGTTCTCCCTGACGAGGGGAGACCAAATGGCGCTCGCGGGGGTCCCGTTCAACTTGCGCGGGGGTTGGAGTACGGCGAACAGAATTGCGGGCCTCAGCCCGGTGCTCGTCTCCGGGGTACCCCCCCTGCGCGAACCCTCCTCAGAAGATGGTCTGCTGGAGCGGTTCGCGTGGGCGCACAAAATCTCCAAGTGGGACCTTTTACAAATTCTACACGGACGGGGGTCGGGCAGTCCCGATGGAAGTGGGCCCCCAAACACGAGAAGCACAAACGGCGTGCGTTGACAATGCGGCGGCGGGCACTTACGTGCAAATTCAAAAAGGCCGGGCAACGCGCCATGACATGCCCCGTTGCCTTACAAAAGTCACAATGATGAGGATTCCGGGCGCCAGCAAAACGGGGGGTGGGGCGAACATCAACAGGCCCCCTAGCCCTAGTCCCTCCCTGGTCTTTAGGCCGAGAAGGTAGTGGGGGTGACCCCGTGGCGCCACGAGTGTTATCCAAAAACCGACACTCGTCTTCCAAAAATTTGAGGAGGTCGTCAAAGGGGGGAAGATGGGTGGCACTATCCCCACCATACTTCTGCTCAAAACGTGACCTCAACTCCGCGATGAGCAACTGCAGCACTACATGCACCAACAAGTAGGACCAATGTTCTACCGGTAACTTCAAGCGTCTCAAGGCGTTGGTCGCTCAGACCAACGGGTTCAGCAAGTCAGTGCGCAACGTCGACGTGCTGGCAATGGCCGGTAGCCCCAAAATCTGACCGATGTGCACATCAGCCAGGCAGCGCTTGTTCTGATACCGTCGGGAGAGAAGCTCCAGAGCGGTCGGGTAGGAGGAATCCGTCACCGGCAAGTGCTGCACCAAGGCTCTGGCTTCGCCCTCCAAAACGGACAACAAATAGGCCAACTTCTGGGCAGGTCCGAGGTCCGAGCGGGCATCCACAAGGCTCTCGAAGAGATTAATGAAGCCCAGCCAGTGGTCCAAACGACCGTCAAAATGTGGCAGCTCCAGGGTGGGCAGACTACCCAATAGTCCAGGGCCCTTGACAACGGAGGTCTGATGCTTGGCCTCCTCAGGCACCCGGCTCCTCAAAATTTCCCGGGCTCGTTGACTTATGACATCCCCCAGGTGGACAATCTCGTCATAGTCACCCAAAACCTTATCGCGGGCTGCCTGGTCCATCACCCCGAAATCCACATTCATGATGAACTCATTGAAGCGTGTGAGCACAGCATCAACCGACTTGAGCCTCTCATTCAAGTGCTCGTACCGAGCAAGGGTGAGCTCTTCCAAGTCCAAACGCTCAACCGTTGCTGCTGCCGATGTGAACCATCTCAACTGTGAGGCCAATCCGGCAGCAGACTCCCTGACTGCCTTTAATGAGGCCATTGCAACAAACAAATATCAATACCAACCAGTCTAAATTAACTAAACAAACAAACAATGACTTGTTTGCCAACCGAACAATTTCACCAAAATAAAAACTTAAATTCAACTTATTTCAAGTCCAAATCCGACCCTGTACTTATTCCAAGTATGAATCTAGATTGCTACAGATGGCTAGTTACAGAAAAAATAACAATTTAATGTATATATTGTGCTGGATCAACACCAATTAAACACAACAATTGAATGTACAATACTGTGCCGGACAATCTCTAACAACACAATCCAATAAATACTATAAGCAATAAATCAATATACACAATTCAAGTCTTGTTATGTTAACAAATGTGTGATTATTATTTAGATAAACTTTTAAATTCAGATCAGCGACATTAAATTATTAATTACAACAAATATACCAAATTATGTACCAAATACAACCTAATAATTCCTAATTTCACAAATAAATCTTACTTGTCAGTACAATACAGGGACTACAGTACAACTACAAGTACAATTTGAGCCCGGCTGACAATAATAATTCAAACTTATTAAGTTATTTTTAACAATGTTCAAACTTCCAATTTACTTAGTGGATCTTATATTATAAGACCACGCTTCTGCTACCAGTTAGTTCGATCCTACAAGCCAGCCAACGGTAACTGGTGTGTCCGAACAGTCCACGGTTCGTGGAGCCCTAACTACGTTGCTTTACCAACAATAGGCAGCCTCTTAGGCTTTACTAATAAATAGGTAAACTTATAGCCTAGACTTACCCTCTGAGCTGGGACGACAGGCTTCGACCTTCCTCAGGCCACGTCCGTGATATGTGTGTGGGTATGTAATGAGTAATTGAAACGTGTAATGTGGGTAAGTGTTGATGGACGAAGGTTCCCAAAGATGCAGGTCCTCACAATGCGGTCCGGCAGCAATCACAGCACCACTCTGCTACACTTTAGCACCAGATTGGAGCTATTTATCACCAATTCACAATTACTTTCAACAAATTCGCGTGCCATTCGGTCTGGCGTCAATACGGCTTTATTGTTCAAAATATCCCAGGTTTTTTGTCAATTCGGGATTACAATTTCAACTTATCGTTAATCGCGACCAAATTATCGGTTACAACAGGCGATTCACCCGGATACAATTACAAATCAATAAAATCGATCTCAACAACGAGGCGGTTCCCTTTTAACAGTAAGCAAAAGGCTATCTGTCAAGTGAAAAAAAATCAAAGACAATAGATAATAATGTTGCCAACCTAAAAGGTGCGTTCTGTTTCACGTTGGACGGAACATACCCTATTATTAAAATTTAAAATTATAATACTAAAATAGTATTTAATTATTTATTGAAACTTAAATAATTTGGCGGTATTTTAGTTCATTTAGAGGAATCTGTTTAATAATTGATAATCCACGAATAAATTTACTTAATTTAAAATTTTGTATATCGTTGTTAGAAAAATATTTTATAATAAAATTAATATATTATAATTATTATTTTAATTTAAATAAGATCAAGATGCAGATTATAATCAAGAATATAATGGATTACAATAAATTTATTTAAATGAATATTAATTTGTAATAATTAATTGAAAGTGGATTTAAATGTAATTTTATTTATTTTAATAAAATTATTAAAAATTAAAATATGTACATATTGCCCGTCGCTTTCATATAATTATAAATTGAAATAAGTCGTAACAAAGTAGAGGTACTGGAAAGTGTTTCTAGAAAGAACAAATTAGAGCTTGAAATTTAAAGTATTTCATTTACATTGAAAGGATATTAAAATTAATTAATTAATTTGAGGGGTAAACTTAATAAAATCAATAAAAAAAAAATTAAGTAAAAATATTTGGGGGTTATAGTATTTTTATTGAAAAAATTAATTAATTTATTAGTAAATGTTTATTCACATGTTTAATAAGAAACTAGTAACAATCCCGCAATATATATACATATATACTAAACCTAACTATGTACATAAAAAATTAAAATAAAAAAATAAAATAAAAAAGAAACAAGCTTAGGCGTCAAAGTACTCCTCCTCATCGCTGTCGTCCGGAAACGTACCCAGAAGACTGGCAGCATTGCCACGTTGTATGGCAATGCTTATTCTAGTAAATAAATTAGTATTAGTAAATTAGTATTGTAAAAGAATTTTGAAATAAGATTAAATAATAAATTAGATTAAAGTAATTTTAATTTAGTGTATCTTGTGTATCAGAGTTTATTAATAAAAATTATTAAAAAATAAATTCTCGAATTTAAAAGAGATAATTAATTAATTGAGTTATTGTTGCATAAATATTTAAAATAATTAATTTGAAATGAAATGTTAATCGTTTTTAAATATATCTAGTTTTTTTAGAAAAAAAAAAATTTTTATATTAATATAATATATATATTAATATTATATTTTAAGGGATAAGCTTTAATTTAAATTTATATAAATATTAATTTAAAATTTATTTGAAATTTATATAATTTATTTTGTTAAAAAAAAATATTATAAATAATTTCATTAAAAATAAAATTTTATTTTATTTTATATTTTTATAAAAAAAAATAATTTAAAAAATAATAGAATGATAAAATTAGTATAAATAAAATTAATAATATTATATTTTAATAAATTAATATAAAGGAATTCGGCAAAAATTTATATTCACTTGAACTTATCAAAAACATGTCTTTTTATTAATAATTTAAAGTCTAATCTGCCCACTGATTTTAATTAAAAGGCTGCAGTAATTTGACTGTACAAAGGTAGCATAATCATTAGTCATTTAATTGGTGACTTGTATGAAAGATTGGATGAAAGATAAACTGTCTTTATATTATAATTTAGAATTTAATTTTTTAATTACAAAGTTAAAATAAATTAAAAAGACGAGAAGACCCTATAGATTTTTTTTTTTTAATGAAAATAGGTTCACGTTTGACCACTATCTCACCTGATGGTAAGTGATGATGTGATCGAAGATGGAGCACGATAGAGTACATAGAGAGAGCACATAGAGTTTTATAAATATTAAAATTGAGATTATTTATAAAATTAAAATTTAAATTATTATTATTTATTTCATTGGGGTGATGAGAAAATATAATAAACTCTTTTTATAATTTTAACATAAATAAGTGAATTTTTGATCCAATATTATTGATTATAAGAAAAAAATACCTTAGGGATAACAGCGTATTTTTTTTAGTTCATATAAAAAAAAGAGTGCGACCTCGATGTTGGATTAAGATAAAATTTAAATGAAAACGTTTAAAATTCTTGATCTGTTCGATCATTAAAATCTTACATGATCTGAGTTCAAACCGATGTGAGCCAGGTTGGTTTCTATCTTTTAAATAATAAAATATTTTAGTACGAAAGGATCAAATATTAAAATTAAATTAAAATGAATTTTATTAATTTTTATTTTATAAGTGAATATATATATATATATATTAACTATTTTGGCAGAAAAATGTAATGATTTTAGAATTCTTTAATATATAATTAATTTATATAGATAGTAGATGTTTTTATTTGATATATATATATAATTATAGTTGGGTTATTAATTTTAATTATTGGAGTTATAGTGGGGGTTGCTTATTTAACTTTATTAGAACGTAAAGTTTTAGGTTATTAAATTCGTAAAGGTCCTAATAAAGTGGGGTTTATGGAAATTTTACAGCCTTTTTCTGATGCTATTAAATTATTTACTAAAGAACAAATTTATCCTAATTTTTCTAATTATACTTGTTATTATTTTTCTCCTGTAATTAGATTTATTTTATCTTTAATAATTTGGTTATTAATCCCATATTATTTTAATTTAATTAGATTTAATTTAGGAGTTCTTTTTTTATGTTGTATTAGATTAGGGGTTTATACTGTTATAGTTGCTGGATGATCTTCTAATTCTAATTATGCATTATTTGCCATTATTAGGGGGTCTTCGATCAGTTGCTCAGACTATTTCTTATGAAGTTAAATTAAGATTAATTTTAATATCTAGAATTATTATAATTATGAATTTTAATTTATTAATTATTTTTTTTTAATATTAAAATTTTAGAAAACAAACAAAAAACTTTAACAACAAAACCTTTTCCCACTCAAGCAAATGAAACTGAAGTTAGTTGCACTCTCGGATGTCGGGAACTACTCAGTGTTGTCATTTAGGCAAAAAAAAGTCGCCAGGTATATGAAAAATCTAGCTAATTTTTTTTTATTTTTAAGATATTGCTTGAATACAGTCAAAATCTGTTATCCAAGGGACCACTCATATTTGGTTGTAAAAACCGATAGTCGTAATAACCGGTGATGTTTTCAAGGTACAAAGTATTTTGTACCTATGATTTTGGTCTATATAACCGGTATGTTGTTCTAAATGATGTTGTTGTAAACGGTTTTGACTGTATTTAATTTCGTTATTTTAAAAGTCGCTAGTTTTTATTGTTGCTAAATGTTAAAAAAGTTTCCAAACTCGTTAAAAATCTCCAAGATCTTTCAACGTGTGGCTAAAACGGCAACACTGCAGAGTTGGCAAGCTGACAAGGTCACGCATACGCATGCAACTTCATACCAAAAGCCCTGCTTAAATCTGCCATAGTGATCGATTTGTTCTATGCACAAGGCCTAACTCGTTATACGGCACATCGCTATAAGTGCGAAAGTGACAGATATAGTATTTGAAAGCCCGGTAAAAGCCGGTGCGAGTAAGCGAGATAGCAATATGTAGATCATTAGATGCTACAAAAGCGAAACTCTGCGCGCGAACAATCGCAATGTGTAGTAGTGTAGCAGTAGATACATTGTGTTATTTTGATAAGAATTAAGCGCGCGAACTTTTAAATAGTTCGGGTTTGACATTGATTCTCTATCGAGCATTTTTTAATAAGGCTTTTGGGCTTATATGAAGGTACCGCCACTGGCATTATTAGGGGGTCTTCGATCAGTTGCTCAGACTATTTCTTATGAAGTTAGATTAAGATTAATTTTAATATCTAGAATTATTATAATTATGAATTTTAATTTATTAATTTTTTTTTTAATATCAAAATTTTATTTGATTTATTTTTTTAATATTTCCTTTGAGATTACGTTGATTGAGTTCTAGATTAGCAGAAACAAATCGAACTTCTTTTGATTTTGCAGAAGGTGAAAGAGAATTAGTTTCTGGGTTTAATATTGAATATAGAAGAGGGGGGTTTGCTTTGATTTTTTTAGCTGAATATTCTAGAATTTTATTTATGAGAATATTATTTGTTTTATTATATTTAGGGGGATTTAATTTAAGAATTATATTTTATATAAAATTGAGATTTATTTCTTTTATGTTTATTTGAGTTCGTGGAACATTACCTCGTTATCGTTATGATAAATTAATATATTTAGCTTGAAAAGGATATTTACCTATTTCTTTAAATTTTTTATTATTTTGTTTAGGGTTTAAAAATTTATTATAGTTTAATTATTTTTAGTATAAATTAATAGAAAATAATTCTTTCTTAAGTTTTCAAAACAAATGCTTTTTATTACAAGCTCATTAATTTAATTAAATAATAAGTTATCTCAATACTTATTTATAATTGGGTTTAAAATAAAATAAGAAAAATATAAAATTGTTAGTAGTTGACCTGTAATAAATAATATAAGGATCTTCTACAGGTCGAGCTCCAATTCAAGTTAATAAAATAATGATTGTTACTATTATTCAAAATATAATTTGATTCATGGGGTAAAATTGATTACCTTGATTTTTTTTATTGAAAGTAAAAGGTAAAATAATTAAAATTAGAATAGATATAACTAATGCAATAACTCCTCCTAATTTATTGGGAATTGATCGTAAGATTGCATATGCAAATAAAAAATATCATTCTGGTTGGATATGGACTGGAGTTACTAAAGGGTTAGCTGGGATAAAATTATCAGGATATCCTAATAAATATGGGTTTGTTAATGTTAGAATAGTTAATAAAAATAATAAAATAATTGCCCTAATTAAATCTTTAAAAGTAAAAATGGATGGAAAGGAATTTTATCTAGGTTTCTGTTTAATCCTAATGGATTATTTGATCCTGTTTGATGAAGAAATAATAAATGAATTATTGTTATTATTAAGATAATAAATGGGAATAAAAAGTGAAATAAGTAAAATCGAGTTAAAGTTGCATTATTACTACAAATCCTCCTCAAATTCAAGTTACAATTTTTACCCCTAAAGAAGGAATAGCTGACAATAAATTGGCAATTACAGTTGCTCCTCAAAAAGATATTTGTCCTCACGGGAGTACATAACCTATAAATGCTGTTGCTATTAATAAAAATAAAATAATTACTCCTACTATTCAAGTATATTTTAAATTAAATGATTCATAATAAATTCCTCGCCCAATATGAAGATAAATACAAATAAAAAAAGAAGCTCCATTAGCGTGTAAAGTACGAATTAATCATCCATAATTTACATTTCGGCAAATATAATTTACTCTATAAAATGCTATTTCAATATTAGCTGAGTAATATATAGTTAAAAATAATCCTGTTAAGATTTGAATGATTAAACATAAAGCTAGTAGTGATCCAAAGTTTCATCAAGCTGAAATATTAGATGGAGATGGGAGAGAAATACATAGCTTGTTTACCTTTTCATAGTTTTCATTTGTTATGTCCATTATAACCCTTGATGGCCCTGGTACAGATTCTATTGTATAATCCAGTTCAGTGACATCTTGGTGCTAAAACAATAATGTTAGTGTTAAAATTTACCATAGTTGGTTTTCAATTGCATGATTTTGTGATTCAAAGAAATAACTGCAAGTGAATGCATATTTTTGCAGTCTTGTAGTGCATGTACATAACACATTTTGAGCAGCTTTATAGTTACAAACTATAACAACATAACACTATAACGCGAACCTATTCTAAATAAAAAAAAAAAAAAAAAAAAAAAAAAAAAAAAAAAAAAAATAACAACATGTGGCAGAAAACTTATGAATTAAGTACTTTTAGGTGATTAATGTAATAGTAATAATCATGGCATAAACATACTATAGGTATATACTTGTCACTAATTCAACCGTCACTGACCATCACGCTGTCCTACTTACCGTAAATTTAACGCTGCCTAAGCTAAATCGCCGTCCAAGTCTAAACTAAACATAAACAGACTCGAATATGATTTATGCAAGATTGACTTCAGGGACGTCTATAATACCTACTGCTGACCCAAATGTGTCATTATCGTATATTATAAAATCTGTCCAGCAAGCCATATTAAATAATACAATAGAAATACCAATAAATAAGAAATTGTATAACATTAAACCATGGATCACTCCCGGGCTTATTCGAAGCATAAGGCACAGAGACAGACTACATCAAAAGTCTAAGAAATACCCTAATAACTTAATTCTTCAAATATCATACAAGAGATACAGTAACTTCTGTAACAATTTATTGAAGAAAATTAAAATTGATTACGATAAAACCAAATTGTATAGCGCAGGTAAAAACACTAAGCAAATCTGAAAACACATCAAAGACGTCACTCATATCAACACGAACAAAAAACAGCAGGAATCACATTCGAGTTCACTATTAACGAATTCTTCACCGCTTTCGTCTGCCAATGACGTAAATAACTATTTTGTTAACGTGGGTAAAAACTTGGCTGAAATGAAAACTAACCTAACTGGCTATCAGACAACTCCACCTTCGCACAGTTCGAGCACTAGAGCTTCATCTTTCGTTATGCTGGACACAGATGAACACGCAATAGCGCGAATTATCACAGGGTTAAAGGACGACTGTGCTCTGTTGGTTGGGATAGTATAAGCAATAAGATCCTGAAAAGATTCATGCATATTTTTGTTCCTCCTTTAACATATATATTTCAAATCTGCCTCTCTGAAGGTATCTTTCCTAAATTCCTTAAAAGGGCTGTAGTTATCCCTATTTATAAATCCGGTAGCAAAGATCTAGTTGCTAATTACAGACCAATATCATTACTTCCGTCGGTATCTAAAATACTTGAAAAGATTATAAATAGCCGACTAGTTAACTTTCTGGAGAAGACACATTATCTTTCACCCTTCCAATTCGGGTTCAGAGCCAAATTATCAACAGCTGACGCGGTACATAGCCTGACTAGTTATTTGACACAGGAATTAGGAAGAGGTAACCACACCTTAGGGATCTTTCTTGATCTAGCCAAGGCATTTGACACTGTTTGTACGACTTCGCTCTTACACAAATTAGAAGCTCTTGGTGTAAGAGGAACGCAGCTAAAACTTTTTGCGGACTACTTAGATGATCGGCATCAATGTGTTATGATAGATAATATTACGAGCAATTATCAAAATAACACTGGATTTGGTTTGCCTCAAGGAAGTATTTTGGCCCTATAGTATTTGTTATTACAAATACCAAATAAGTAAATGAAATCAGAGCACACTTGCCTGGAAACTAATATGAAATTCAATATCAAGCGAAATGTTCACGCTGCCGACACGAATAATTTAATCTTTTAATGAACTTATTTTGCTCTGTTAATTTTGCGCTGAATTTATGCCACTCCAACATTTTCCCTATGCAAAATATGGGAATAAGAATTTTGAGCATAATAAGTTACCACATAAGCTATGGAGCTTTAAAACTAAGCTGGTTCCCCCCTTATTTTCTAAATACGTCTAATAAAACAGTAAAAAAAGTGTCTCCGTACATTGAACAAAAGTAATTGCAAAAAAAAAATTAAAGAGGTTTAGAAACAAGCAAGAAAGCAAAGCAAGAATTTAAAATAAAACGTGTACACTCTAATCTCTGGAACTCCTTGACAGATTCGAACGAAACTTTTTTTTAGTAGCTATTATGTCTTGGCAACATATTGTAGGCTATAATTGATTTAGGGAACTGGTTATTGTTCTGTGGGAACTCTGACTGTGATTTAGACAACACAGTCACTTGCTGCTTTTAAAAGCTCTGTTGTCAATCATTTTTATATATCCCTATGATTATACCTTGTATTTCTCTCCCTATGACATTAAAACACATACTTATTTATGTATTGTATTCTATTATATATACATATAGTATCTACTTTAGTTACATTTTGCGTATGTTATAGGCTTGAAGTAGGAACACTGACTTTCCCCTCCCCTCTTTGTTCTATGTTCTTAAAGTCCATCCAAAGGTTGTCTGGAAGATATCGCTATCAGCGATAAGACTGCCATTGTAACCATAGAGTAATATTATGAATCAAGTGTGTGTTTAAATTATTGGTGTGCAACAAAGACTATTCTATATATCTATCTGTCTAAACCTGATGAAGAACTTTACGTGCGAGTAAAGCCGCAGGCAGCAGGTAGGCAAAAAAAGCTATTGTTTTGGGGCCGGATTTCATGGAGAACTTACATTATTGTGATCGTCTCTTCGAGTTTTATTTTGATCCCCTATTTGGGAAAGGACGACTCCACTTGCCTGAAGGCGATTTACAGTTCATTCATAGAGCTTTGTTGTTCGGCACGTTGGAAGTATCTAATAATTGGGACTGGTATCTTTACCACAGGTTATTTGGTAATCTAGCTAAGATGCCAGTTGCGATATTTACTGTCACTGTAAAACACACTCTCAGATTTTATCGAAGAGGTTTAATAAATTATGCTCGAATATAACTGGCTGATCAAATAACTGGCAAGATGGACTATTTTGGACTCTACAATTTGAATTCTGGTACAGAATGAGAATGGAATGGACTTTGAACGCTGAGCTGGGTATAAAAGGCGCTGGGGGCCATCTCCTGGGAGTTCAGTCTTAGACCAGTTTTTAGAAGAGTTTAGTTCTCGACGACTTTTGACGAAGAGGAAGTGCAGTACCCGCTACCCTGACTCCTTGCTGGGAGCCTGCTGCCTTGACTCCTTGCTGAGAGCCCGCTATCCTGACTCCTTGCTGGGAGCCTGCTGCCTTGACTCCTTGCTGAGAGCCTGCTGCCTTGACTCCTTGCTGAGAGCCTGCTGCCCTGACGCCTTGCTGAGAGCCTGCTGCCTTGACTCCTTGCTGAGAGCCTGCTGCCCTGACGCCTTGCTGAGAGCCTGCTGCCCTGACGCCTTGCTGAGATCCTGCTGCCCTGACGCCTTGCTGGGAGCCTGCTGCCCTGACGCCTTGCTGAGAGCCTGCTGCCCAGACGCCTTGTTGGGAGCCTACTGCCAGACCGAGTGGCCTGCCAAGCCGTCCCGCAAGTACTATTTTCTAAACCTCCTCCTCTTCTCTCCTGAGAGTGTGTCAGATAGGTAGGTAGGCCGGTTTCTAGGATAGGTAGATAGGTAGGCAGGTTTTTTATAAAATACTGTTTATTTATACTACATTAAATTTAATGGTACATCTATTTTACCCTCTTTTATTGGAGTAGTAGAAGGTATCGTTACAGTTTTGTTATTACAAATACCAAATAACTTACGTTTTCTTTGTAATCATAATCCATAATTCATCCATCAAAACAAATATTTTCTTGTCATGACATTTTTTACGTCAAGGCTGACAAACTGTAATTTTTCCTTCTTGTAGTCACTTAATGGCTAATAGACTAAAAAGGTTGTTCATACTTTTATTATATAATTGTTATTCACTTTTATCGATAGGACTAGCTTAATATTGTATACTATATTGTGGTTGTCTACTGATTAACGGCATTTTAAATTATAATTATAAATTTCTAAAACACACTCTCAGATTTTATCGAAGAGGTTTAATAAATTATGCTCGAATATAACTGGCTGATCAAATAACTGGCAAGATGGACTATTTTGGACTCTACAATTTGAATTCTGGTACAGAATGAGAATGGAATGGACTTTGAACGCTGAGCTGGGTATAAAAGGCGCTGGGGGCCATCTCCTGGGAGTTCAGTCTTAGACCAGTTTTTAGAAGAGTTTAGTTCTCGACGACTTTTGACGAAGAGGAAGTGCAGTACCCGCTACCCTGACTCCTTGCTGGGAGCCTGCTGCCTTGACTCCTTGCTGAGAGCCCGCTATCCTGACTCCTTGCTGGGAGCCTGCTGCCTTGACTCCTTGCTGAGAGCCTGCTGCCTTGACTCCTTGCTGAGAGCCTGCTGCCCTGACGCCTTGCTGAGAGCCTGCTGCCTTGACTCCTTGCTGAGAGCCTGCTGCCCTGACGCCTTGCTGAGAGCCTGCTGCCCTGACGCCTTGCTGAGATCCTGCTGCCCTGACGCCTTGCTGGGAGCCTGCTGCCCTGACGCCTTGCTGAGAGCCTGCTGCCCAGACGCCTTGTTGGGAGCCTACTGCCAGACCGAGTGGCCTGCCAAGCCGTCCCGCAAGTACTATTTTCTAAACCTCCTCCTCTTCTCTCCTGAGAGTGTGTCAGATAGGTAGGTAGGCCGGTTTCTAGGATAGGTAGATAGGTAGGCAGGTTTTTTATATAATACTGTATATAAATAATATATTAAATTTAATGGTACATTTACCCTCTTTTATTGGTGAAGAAGAAGGTATCGTTACAGCCCCCACATTGTTCTTAATATATATTAACGACCTGTTCAACATTAATTTAGATCAAGGCAAAATAATATCATGCGCCGACGATACCGCACTTGTATTTACCGCCACAACTACTGACTAACTATATGAGAAAGCGCAGTAAGGATTTAATATAGTAAATAACTGGTTGAGACATAATTTACTCACATTAAATGCTGACAAAACAAAATACATTCATTTTGTCATGCGCAGGCCTCAATACGCTGCATCTAACCCTCAGCTATACGCCCACGAATGCATGACACCATCTCTGAACATGTGTAACTGTCCTACTATATTCCCTACTAACAACATAAAATACCTCGGGATTACAATTGATGATACACTTTCCTTCCGACACCATATTAAAAACTTAGTCAGTCGAGTCCGTAAATAAATATTTGTGTTTAAGAAACTACGATCAATTGCGGACTCCAAACTAATCACGCAAGTATATCTGGCCCTATGTCAATCTATAATTCAATATTGCATTACTTCATGGGGTGGCGCTCTGAAAACAAATATACTGCCTCTTGAACGAGCACAAAGGACGATCTTAAAAGTAGCAACCTCCCGCCTTTCTCTTTCCTACATCCCAGTTATAGGTATAAATCCTGTAATGTACTAACAGTCCGTCAACTTTTTATAATGCACATAGTTTTAAAACAACATACAATGCTTACCTATAATGCGCACATTGCTAACAAGAGGCAGAAAGATATAGTCTGCGTCTCACATCCGACCTCAAAATTTATCTTTACAAATCGATTTTTTTCGTTTCTAGGTCCACTATTGTATAATAGATTAAATAGAATCTTAAATATATATATATAGCTTAAATTATTTTAGTTGTAAAAAAGCAATATGTAATTATTTACAAAATATGACATATGACCAGACGGAAGAGTTATTTGCAATATGCAAATAGAATCCCATAAAAAACAATACTTGTCAAAAACCCAAGTCTCGCAACTTAGTTGTTCTACCGTAAAAAGTTGTGAGATCCATGTAATACCAAGTCGGTTATTAATTTATTCAGTCCCTACTTAAGGGACCTTCTGTCTTAAGTTGTTACGTAATTATCTAACCTAACGACATCTTATAGTGACCATATCAATATTAAAAATCTTTACCGTTTTAAATAAATAGATTGACTCGGCCATCGCATGAAAACACAATATATCTCACAAGTAATACATATATAAATTAAATTGTTTATTGCGATTGCCAAGTCAATCTATTTATTTAAAACGATAAACATTTTTAATATTGATATGGTCACTATAAGATGTCGTTAGGTTAGATAATTACGTAACAACTTAAGACAGAAGGTCCCTTAAGTAGGGACTGAATAAATTAATAACCGACTTGGTATTACATGGATCTCACAACTTTTTACGGTAGAACAACTAAGTTGCGAGACTTGGGTTTTTGACAAGTAATGTTTTTTATGGGATCTCATTGCTTTTTGTAGAAAGTCCTACTTTTTTCCTTTCCGGTACCTTCTACTTCTTGTATACCAACAACGAATTTTCTTAAAGCCCTCTCTCTGTCTTATGAGCTTTTCTTATTTTTGTAGGTAGCCTTCCTTTTTTTATTTTCCGGTACTACTTCTTGAACTTCAGCTAAAGTTTTTTTCAAAGCCCACTCCCTGTCTCTATGGGTTTTTTTTGCAGGCTTTGATACGCACATATGGATACGCACGTACGTCTTTTCTATTAGTTATTAATAATTAATGCCGCACGCGTCAAACGTCTCGGTTAAAGTTAATCCATAAGTAAGTAATTATGCAATTTCGGGCAATTTACTCTACTTAATACTCCCCAATACTCTTAATACTTTTCGTTTTTTTATTCCGTTGACCATTTAACAAGTTACCTTTGAGCATAATTATTATATCATAATTATTATGTCGAGGTGTGCCCTGCATGGGTGGAGCACCGTCGTATCCTCATAGAGGCGATCGGCGGCGGCGACTTCTCGCGCCCTGCTCTGGTTTAGACCATGGTGCGAAGCGAGAGGGAATGGGATGCAGTCACCTCCTGCTGCGAAGCAGTCATGCTAGCGAAGGAGGAGGCCTAACGTGCGAGGGAGAGGCAACTCTCTTCCTCGCGCCCCAGCCGCCGGGGGAGACGCCCCGGGCGTCGTGGATCGCGAGTCGATTTCGGGCCACCGTAGGCGCGGGCCTGCGGATGGCGAGCAGGGGTCGCTCACCGTCCGGTAAGGACCAGGCCCGGGTCGGCGGCGCGTTGTGTTCCACGCGCGCCTCAAAAAGCTGTTAATTCCAGTGACGGGGCCTCATAGGGCCATTGCCTGTCGGGGTTTATGGGAAAGTTCCATCGAGATACCGCGGCCCCGGAACTTTAGGGCTTACGAAGGAACAGGGTGGGTTTTTAGTCAGTAGAATTCTGATACGCCCGAGCGGAAGAAGTCATTCGATGATATTTTTCACCAAAAAAAAAAAAAAGTACCCATCTACATCTATTATTTCATTATATTATACAGGTACACTGATTAATTAACTGCAAATGTAACTTTGTAATCCTATATATTGATATGGGATTACAAAGTTATTTATGCAGTTGATGTATCTAGAAAACTGGAACGAAATCGAAAAATATTATAGTTTTTCCTTGATTCATATACTAAACACTAATTGTATTCTAAATTTGAAGCTTCTATGTCTGCTAGAAGTGCTTTAGATTTTGATGATCGGTGAGTCAGTGAGTGACAAAATTTAAAATTAAGGAACTTTGACTCGTTATAATTCTTAAACTACTGGTTCAAATTGAATGAAATTTGAAATATACCGTGTTTATACAATGCCTGTTTGGTTACTGAAATTTCAGGCTTCTAGTTTTATCCACAACGAAGTTATAGGGGGTCGAAAATGGCCTGAGTTGCTTCGAGAAAAGAATGGTACGGCCGTGCCGCTTTTTTGCTCGACTTGGCGGGGGCACTGCCGTGCCCCCAGATGTTAAACACTAGGAACACATATTTAACTATTATTATCTAGATTTAGTTTTAGTTATTTCATGGATTATGTACACCTACCACTTAAGATAGTTTGTACTTCATCACCTGAAGCACAGGTTTTTAACCTAGTACAGGCAAATATGTTAATTTTCCTTAATTTAATTCATTCTTAAGACTTATATTGTTGTATTTTGCACTATTTCTTAAATAAACAATTTATTATTATTATTTATTATTATTATATACTTCTTTCATACCTTTGAAACTTGAATGTTATTGTTACAAAGTTTTTTCATGGGTTGTGCTTCAATTTCCTAAAAAAGAAAGAAATAATGAAATAAAAAAGAAATAATAAAAATAATTCTGCAGGTGAAGTATGCAGTGTCTCATTGCCAGTAATCACTCTCATTAAGTCGAAAATAATCGTTTTCAATTTAGTGATGGTAGATTTTCTATTATTCCCAATTTTTATTGCATAAACCAATCTAAATATATCTCCATTATGGTTATGGTTGAGGGCTCTCTGTCACAGCAATAACAATTTGGATTTTCGTTTTCTCAACATATAACCATGTATGATGAAGTGCACAGCAATTTTTAAAATGCATCTTTATAACTTATTTATTTGGTCTGAGAATATATACAACACATTTTTTGTGATAATATTACTAACTGTAGGTGATTATAAAAATATTCACTTACATCAGTGTTGGTGGTTTGTGTTTGTTTTGCTGTAGACGTTTCAAGAATATTGACAACAGTTTGTATATTTTTTATGTCCCCAAAAGATATTCTTTGAGATGGGCCAGCTTGTGGTTTAGTCGAATCAATAAGTATATGTTCAGTCTGAAACAGAAATTATTCCATTAATTAAATTTTAGTTTGAAGCACCAATACATACAATACAATTTTAGTAACAAGTATTGTCATTGTAGATAATCAGTTATTAAAATATTCACTTACATCACACGGAACAGCAGTTCGAAGTAACTGCACCTTTGTGATGTCTTTAAAGTCTGCATCTTTAAAATGCTTTTCACATAGCATTCTGTGATCATTGTACAATTTTTTCTGATTTTGCAATGAACTATACTGCCCTTCCGGAAGAATGTACTTTGCCCACAGCAGACAACTGAAAGTAAAAAAAATTACATGTTCATCAATCATCAATAGTTCTGGCAAACTGCTCAAATATTTTTTCGAAATAATATAAAGATTAATTTAAGACAAACAAGACAAATGAAACAGGATAGCTCTTTTTTATGTGGGGGAATGGCAGTGCCCCCGCCACGTAAGCATACCCTTTTCAATTTTTGTCACTACATCTTCTTTTAAACTGCACCATTGCCTTATCTCCTCATTCCTTAGCCTATTATTCATAGTCACACCACACATGCTTCGCAAGGAACGCATTTCCACAGCAATTATTCTACTTACATGCTTCTTTTGCCACACCCAACATTCACTTCCATACATAATCTTTTGTTTCAATAAATAGATTGACTTGGCCATCGCATGAAAACACAATGTATCTCACAAGTAATACATATCATATTAAATTAGATTGTTTAGTGCGATTGCCAACATTAAAAACATAAAAGATTTTTAATATTGATATGGTCAATAAATGATGTTGTTCGGTTAGCTAATTATGTAATAACTTAAGACAGAAAAACGGTAAAAGTTTAGTAATCGGCTGTAGGAGGAGGGGGTGGAGGGGGAGGGGGTGAGGGGGGTTCTGTGCCCTCTCCTCCCTGGCACCACTCTCATGAAAAGGTAACTCACCATTTCCGAGAAAAATGACTTTTTGTAACCTAACCTCTAAACACTCAAAGTAGCCTAAAAAGCGTAGTGAGAGCCCCGCTGCGCGGGGCTCAAAGGTTTAAAAAAAAAATAACCACGAAGGGCATGGCGAGGTCTGCATGCTCGCTTCGCTCGCTCACTAGACCTCGCCATCCCCTTCTAACCTAATCTGTCCGAGTCGGGGTGCCCTAAGTTCCGAGCTCGCTTCGCTCGCTCTATGCTCTGGTACACACATAAGATCAGCCTCAAAACACTCAAAAGTTGCCTAAAAACGAAGTAGGAATGGTTTCAATGGTTTGAAAAAAAATAACCCCGAAGGGGATGGCGCATACAGAACACATTCATGCAACTCGAAGAGAAACGCATTATTACATTCTCTTTGGAGAAACGGAATGACCGAAATCGAATGAGACATTTGACTGAATTTGACACGAACGCGTCTTTTTTACGTTCCGTTTTATCAATTTTGCCGTAGATTTTGCATAATATTTTACACCACAGACAATATATTTGACAGATTTGGTTGTCAATCACCCATTTTAACATTCCATTTTCGCTTTTAGCTGATTTGAGGTTAGAAACTACTTAAAGTTATTTTGTAATTTTCTCGAAAAATTTGCATTACCTTTTAATAAGAGTGGTAGCGTTATAATCGGGGGCCCATGCCCTACCAGTTTTAACCAGTTTTACCCCCCGAATCCTGCAGCTGGTTTCTAGATCCAAGCCCAGAAAAACCCTTAAGTAGGGACTGAATAAATTAACCGACTTGGCATTACATGGATCTCACAACTTTTTACGGTAGAAGAACTGAGTTGGGAGACTTGTTTTTTTTTACATGTTTTTGATGGCATTAGTATTGTATCCGCTAAAAACAAGCATTAAATTTTTTTATTTGTTCTATAGAATGGGGAGTAATTAATAAATAAATAAAGCGATATTTTAGTCTTAAGCTGAGACGTTTTTCAGGTAGGTAAAAGGAACGTGTTAGTACTTACCGAATAAGGTTTCGAACTCCAGGTTTAGGAAAGCGAAAGAGTTTCACGTTATGTTCGGCTGGTGAACAGCCGCACTTGAAACATTTCCTTTTATTTTCATCCATGTCACAAAGTTTCAAATCTCACAACTAAGTTAAAGATCACAAAATACACTGTCTCAGAACTCGTGAAATACGATTAACTGCACCTTACATACACTAAACGGAGGAACGAAAGCTCAACTTGACGTTAAAAGCAATACAAAGCACAGAAATACTGAATTTAAACGAAATAATCTGCTACAGTTTCACATAAATGAAACGAGAAAACAGAATGCATAATGAAAATGAATCTGACATGACATCATGACATTACATTTTTTTTTTTTTTAAATCTTTATTCATGACCATAGCATGACATTACAACCATTGCAGTGCTACCATAATTAATCAATAATAACTACTACATTTTCAGTTTAATTTAATTTGAGACATTGTATTTTTTTGTTTTACATAATAAAAATTTGCATAACTTCAATCAGTCATTATTTATTTTTATGACATACTAAATATTTATATTTCAGTGGAACGTTTCTAGCTTAAAAACTACTATTTAGAAAGAAAAAAAAAACTAGTCACATACAATGAGCCTGTGTTACAATTTTAAAAATAAGTATTATTAGGAACCTAATTTTGTGGGTCCTTCATAATGTTTTTAAAGTTGGCAATGTTATATTTCTGCCCCGGGTACAGTCGCCAGCACATCAAGTTACTACACTTTGACCTTGAACGCGTTTGAGTAACAACAGCGAGAATCGTGCGAAAGAGATGTATAGCTTTTTGTCAGTTCTTACTTGTAATGTTTTGTGCTGCAGTGCGTACTTGAGGATGTTTGATAATTTTCCACAAAGTGGTACGACTTCTGTTGAAGAAGCGAGGGAATTACTAGTAGTTTCTCGAAGGACCGTGGCGGGAAAATAACTTGGGGGTGAAATATTGACCACACACAGTAACGAGCTGACCAGGGGTATGAAGAAAGGTTGTGAGGGACTTACTTGGATATCTTAAGGTGCACGTGGATTGAATCACTTTCTTCTTAGTTGTTTAAGCACTTCACTTTGGTCTTTATTTGTCACACTTGTGTATGGCCAACACGGATATTTGATAGTTTTTAGATATATAGATATATTAGCAGTATTTAGTTAATCTCGGCTCGACGCGGGGTGATAACTTGCTTAGCGGACAAGGCGCGGGGTGGTAACTTCACGATGGTTTCTTCTGGAAGACTCCGAGACACAATATGGCGGGGGTAATTATACCCTTCCGACCACAGTATCCGTACGGTGATTGGCCGGCGTTGAATCAGCCAATAACCGGCGCGTGCGACGAACATTTCTCCTCTCATTTGTGGGAATTAGATGCTAGGAAGGGATATGATTGGTCAACTCAAAAACCGCGGTCAAAATATGAATCTGTATTCTAATATGCGATACGTTCGGATATATGTTTGTAGAAAGTTACAAACTAAATAAAACTTGCGCAAGCAACTTCCTTTGAATTCTATCTCGTTTCGCATTTCATGCAATAACTTTGTTAGAGTAGGCAATTCCTTTTTTACGGCATAAAATTCATGTATTTTATGCCTTATAGCACACCGTTCGAAGTCATCCAGTTCGATTCGTTTAGGCCGGGGACCACTTTTGCGTGGTGTTGAAACCTTAGTCGACGTGCTGGCTACGACCTCACCTTCTTTGGTGATTTTAGATACGGTTTTTTCAGATACACCTAAAACAAATATTTCGTTTTATTTGTATATTATCACAGTCACACATATTCCACCCGTCGCAATCATAGTCAATAAAAAAAATGGCAGTTTAAATGAGGAAATTATTATCTGCTACTGGTAACCCTATTTGACTTACCTGTAATGGCGGCGACACGAGCTTGAACATATTTTAAAGGAATTAACGGGGCCTCATTACGTTTCTCACGTTCACAAAAGTTCTTCACCTTTAACACCATAATTCTTTCACCACTTTTCAAAGTTTTGGGCATGATTTCAGTCAAAAATCTAATGAAATTTAACAAAATCTGCGAGAGCGTCTTCTCGTATCAATGACTTTGACAGACAGAGACAGGCCCTGTCAACTTTGTTCTAGCGGTTTGGATACCTACAGGGGCTGAATTTTTTGTGTTGCCGTAGTAAAAATAAATTTACACTTGTCAATTATGTGGTATCATTAGGATATTATGAAAAAAAAAAAAACAATGTCGGCCATTGATATTTGATGTCGCTTGTTTGTTTCCCTGTATTTTTAATTTAACTTAATAAACGTCGAGTCGAGCTTCTGGTCCTCCGTTCTATTGTGTTATATTATAAGTGCAGTGATACGTGTTTTTTGAGATAGTGACTCTATTGTGGTCTGCGTATTAGAAACTTGTTTCGAGTTAGGACTCTAATAATGGCTGATAAAGAAAACTCAAGAAAGTGTTTTAAATGTGGGTGTTCACCAGCTGAAAACAACATTAAATTGTTTCGATTTCCTAAACCGGCTATAAGGAATCTGGACCGGTATGTAACACAATCATAAGTTATCAAAATAACCTATAATTTAGTAACTATCTACACCCTGAGTTATCTAGAAGATTGATCTAAAACTTAAGCTAATTATCATAAAAACATGGGCATGGTTTATCGTATGAGTGATATTAATGGAAAACGAGACACATGGTTGAAATCTCTTTCACATGATGCAACTGAAAAACTTGCAGAACTTTTCCTCACTATTATTCTTTGTCTGTAATAACATTAGTCTGGAATAACCATCTCTCACTAGGAGTCGGGTGTTGATAGCTGTGCCACAGTTATAACTTGCAGCTATCAAGTTTCTCATTGCTTTTTTTGACTGAATTTCAAATAAATGATTATTATTATGACTATGTATATATTTTTATTTTCTGTGCACATACAGTCCATAGTTTTGTACATATGATTAATTAGCTATTATTATTTTCAGATGCGAATTATGGGCTAAATATATTTTCCCGGATAGAAACTACTCTGCAACAACATTGCAGATGAAGTTGCACAATGAACACAGAATGCTCTGTCAGAAACACTTTAATGATGCTGATTTTACTGATGAGTCTAAAACAAAGCTACTTCGCTCTGCAGTACCATATGATGTAAGTTATAGTAGGTTTAAAATTGTATAAATATATGTATATTCTAGAAAACATACTTCAACCACCACAATATTAGTTTAAAACACAACTCTGATCTCTAAAAAATTAGACAAATGTGGTACATAGCCTAGTTCCTCGTAGTCTATATCATTAGTGCTTAGTACTTGTTGCTTACCTTAATACCCTTTGTGTAAACATATGGAATAAAGGCTTACTATTAGTGAAAGTGCAAGAATTAATTTGCCATTTCTAACTAACATCTACCTGTTTCACTTGCATTGCAATAGGCACTTTTTTTATTGATAATAGGCTTGCGTTTGACCACCATCTCACCTGATGGCAAGTAATGATGTGGTCGAAGATGGAGCACGCTTGCCTAGAAGTAACCTATTCACTATGCACTTTCAGTATACTTAGCACTTATGCAGTAATTTTACAGTAAGTTACTTAAAGTTAGGGTAAGTAGCAAGTCCTATGCATTGTCTTTCAAATTAAATGCAAAATGAGTAGTTGCAATATCAATACTAAACTCTATTCTATTTTTCAGTGTGAACCTGAGTTGCCTTTAGCTGTATCATATGGTGTAGAACCTCAAGCTGGTCCTTCACATGCATTTAGAGAAATTACAAATGAGCAAAATCTACCAGTACTAACCACTGAGCCTATTGTAGTAATATCTAAGGTACATATAAAAGGAGAAAAAACTGACAGGGAGAAGATGTTATATGCCAAATGTTGCACATATTTAAAAACAATTTGCCAATTGCGTAATCGTATAAAAAACTTGAAATCCAAAGAAGTTTTAAAAGCAGTTTCTGATGAAATGGCTGTCAAAAAATTATCTGCCAAAATAACTCCAGCATTTGCTTTATTATTGCAAGGGCAGTTAAGAAATTGTAAAAAGAAAATCACTGGTCGAAGGTGGAGTAAAGAAGAAAAAATCACAGCTTTAAGAATGTTTAAAAGGTCACCCACATGTTACCGCTTACTACGAAGGCTGTTTCATCTGCCTTCACCCACCACTTTAAAAACATTACTCAGTAAGGTGCCATTTCGTGTTGGTATTAATAAACCAGTTATTGAATTAATAAAGAAACATATTATGGTACAGAAACCTTCGAATAATGTATTTACATTGATGTTTGACGAAATGTCTTTGAAAAAGCATCTTCATTATAATCCCAAGGATGATGTGATCGAAGGATTTCAAGATCATGCATCACAAGGAAGGTCTCCATTAATTGCTGCATATGCCTTAGTATTTATGATTACTGGGATAAGGCAAAAAGTAAAACAGCCCATTGCCCATTACTTTTCTAGTGGATTTTGTACTGCAGATAGGCTTGCAGTACTGCTAAAGGAGGTAATTTACTATAATATACACTGTAATTTACTATAATATACTATGTATTTACTAAAACATACTATGTAAATTCAGAACAGTTTTTTAAGTTGTGTTTTCTTTTATGCATATCTATTAAAGTTTTATGCAGGTAGATTGATTAACTATGAATTGTACAAATATGCTGACCAATTGTTTTCAGGTCTTACATCAATGCTTGGAAGCTGGCATAAATATTGTAGCCATGGTATGTGACATGGATGGTGCAAATAGGCGAGCTCTCAATATCTTGGGCGCATCTGTTCAGCACCCATATATTGTATTTAAAAATAAAGAGATTGTAACTCTGTTTGATCCACCACATTTGTTAAAATGTTTTCGAAATTTGTTTATGAAATATAATATAGAGTGTTCGCCAGATATTTCTTCGAATGATGTCATAGGAACAGGTAAAGTTAGCTTATAAATTAATTGGCTGCAATTATCAATATTTTATTAAAATGTGCTGTGTAATTATAGTGTGCTGGTTTTTTTTATTTACAGGTGTTGCAAAATGGTCTCACATTAAAGAATTTTATGAAGTGGACAGCACTAATGCAAATTTTGTATATGCTCCAATGTTAAAAAATGATCATTTAAATCCTAACACAAAACAGAAAATGAAAGTAAAATTGGCTGCACAAGTGTTAAGCAGTTCTGTGTCGGGTGGAATGTACGCGAAAATCGCTACAGGTATGAAATTAATGACTATAATACAATTCAGTTGAATCTGATAAGTAAATTACTAAAGAAATCACCTGTTAGCTCGGTTCGACTCTTCATTTTTAGGTTTCCCTTAGCCGAATGGCAAAAAACGGAACCCTTATAGTTTCGATATGTCTGTCTGTCTGTCTGTCTGTCTGTCTGTCTGTCTGTCTGTCTGTCTGTCTGTCTGTCTGTCTGTCTGTCCGTCCGTCCGTCCGTATGTCACAGCCATTTTATTCCGAAACTATTAAGACTACATGTGAAACTTAAGTAGTAGATACATGTATTCTGTGAACCGTTTTCCGATTTAAGAAAAAAAATTAAAAAATATTTAAAATAAAGCTGGGTCCCCATACATGGAATTAGAACTGAAAATATTTTTTTTTCATGAAACCTATGCGTGTGTGGTATCTATAGACAGATCTTTAAAAATGATATAAGGGTTTCTAAAACCACTTTTTCATAAAGTCAATCGTTTAAAAGATATACGCTTCCAAAGTGGTAAAATGACTGTCCTTTAACATAATATATGTCTGTAGATCATCTGTCTGTAAACTTTCAACCAAAATTAGTTTGAACGAGATCGAGTCTGCAGTTTTTGAGATACAGCATATTTTCTAAAACCGCAAATATAACTTTGTAATTCATACAAACACTATGAAAAACAAAGTTATTTGGCATAGTTGTAAAAAATTTAAATAAGCTAGTTTTAAGAAATTTGTAAGGTTCTTTTGTCAAAAACAATACATATTATATTATATTATTATAGTTACTACGGAACCCTTCATGGGCGAGTCTGACTCGCACGTGGCCAATTTTTTATTATTATTATAAACTAGCTGTTATCGATAGTTTCATCCATATCCTACTTTTTGTATATTGTACTTTATGAATTGACAGATGTAGATCAGATAGTAAATTCAACTATTATTGTCTGTATTTTTATAATTTGATAAATATTTTTTTATATTTACAGGAGAACTCACCTCAGAGGCTGTTGTGACTGCCAATATAATAAAACGAATGGATAACCTATTTGATGCGGTCAATAGTGATTCTCCCGACCTACGGCGAGGAAAACCTCACGCTACAAATTTAAGGAGTAATACTCCACACCTGAAATGTTTCAGTGATATGAAATTTTTTTTCTTAAATATGAAATATATTGGGAGTATCCGTAAACCTCCGTCTCAGGAAGGCTGGATATGGACCTTAAATGCCATGGAACGGTTGTGGCATAATTTGGTAAATTCAAATAAAATTGCCAGTTTGGCCACCAGAAGGATTCAGCAAGATGCGTTAGAAAACCTTTTTGGATGTATTCGCAGCAACTGTGGTTGTAACACAAATCCGACATGCGGACAATTTCTTGCTGGACTTAAAACGGCTGTTTTAAGTAATTTGTCTTATATAAGTTTAACAGGAAATTGTGAAAATGATAATTATGAAATAATTAATAATTTCAGCAGTATGATAAAATCAGCTGCACAACCCACACGCATATGTGCAGAGCCTGGATTTAACTTTAGTTTTGAATTACCTCAGGAAATAGAGGAAGCCATTAATAATGATAATGCAGAAATTCAGGCATGTGCATATGTATGTGGGTTCTTATTAAAAAAAATTATGCCCACTTGCGAAATCTGCAAAGACCTTTTTATTTCTAAAGCTATAGAGAAACATCATTTATTTGTCGAGTTCCGGGAGTACAGTGAGATTAAAAAAAGTTTAAATTATGTAACTAAAGAAATGGTTAATGTAGTCGAGTGCTGTGCTACATATAATAATAAGTTTTTAGAAGAAAATGGTTACAGGAATTCTATAAAAAAAAATATAACAGACCAAATGAAATGTTCAATTAATTTTGATTTTTTAAATAAATGTCCAGAACATAAAATATTGAATATAAATAACATTATAAATAGTGTTTTTGCTATATGCACCAAAAGATTTTGTATACTTCAAAATAGAAAATTTGCTGAAGCAGCATCAGCAGCTGCTCTTAAGCATAAAATGAACATAATCATGCATAAATAATAAATAAGCTTATTTTTATATGTAGTAAGTTATTTTATGTTCCTACACAGCGCTGGTTTTTCCGATCACCACCAAAATAACATGATGGATGTTATTCAGTTATTATTGTTATAAAATTAAGTCTCATAATTGTTTACATGTTTTCAAGTATAGAGTATTGTCAGTTTTATCATACATATTATGTACTTTATAACTGTTTGAGAAATGAATTCTGTAATAATGTTAATAGCAAGAGCCAGTTGTACTCATTTTCAGACAAGATCAAAGGCTATTTTAACAAGTGGTTTGGTATTTACTCCTAGACACAGTTATAATAAATTGCAAGATTCTCTTTATACAATAGGTTGTCTGGAAGTATTTGTTCAGTGAGTGGTCGAGTTTTTTGGGTGTAATATATGATTTTTAAATATGTAATATATGATTTTTAAATATAAGGTATGCAAGTTGTATTGTGAAATAAACAAATCTTTAAGTTTTATTTTCGTTTTATTTTCAAATTTTGCGGGCATTTTTACTTGTAAGGAAACACATGAGAGGAACTTATAAGCCATGTGTTTTCTTATAAGTATAAATGCCCACTCCGAAATAATCAAGAAATAGGATTAGGGGGGCCCTACATTTAAACCCACATTTTGAATCTCCCGCCACGCTCATATCGCACGCTAGTTTCTGTGGGCTGAGATAAGAGGGCGCTGTTGAAATCGTTCTCTATTTTTTTGTTCGAAGTTGACATTCTTCTCCTTTAGGAGTATATGTTCTGTGGACAGAGACACACTACACAGAGTAGGCAACATAACGCCATTGGAACTATTCGGTGAAACGCACTCTAGTCCAAGGAACTTGTACCTAAACTGGAATGCGGACGCGAAGCTCAAATCCGTTCCGAAGAGTATACCCTCGAAGGACCTAGCTATCTCTTTCTAGTAGTGTGGATATCAATTCGCGATAAACGTAAGGACAATTTTATTTGATGCAATATTTGCAGGTTTTTTTAGACACTTATTATTAACCTTACAAATGATGTATTTCTGTTACCGCTATAACAAAAAATACTAAAAATTAATTAAAATAAATATTTAAGGGAGACTCCCATACAACAGTTGTGATTTTTTTGACGCTTTTTATAGGTAATGGTTCCGTACCATTCATTACCTACCTATAAAAATACCCTTCATGTGCGAGTCCGACTCGTACTTGGCCAGTTTTTTTCTTAACAACGTATTAAATAGAAAGAAAGAAATAAATTCAATTATAAATACAAAGGACTGTATCGGTCTGTTACGCTTTCACGGTTAAATCACAGAGCCGCTTTCGAAAAAATTTGGCATGGAGATAGTTTAAAACCCTGGGAACTATATAGGGTTCTTTCTATCTCAGATTTTTGAACAGTTGCTCGGTAGCGCGATATAACAGAATTCTACGTGGGCGAAAAGCTAGTTCTCAATATATATATCTGAGGAACTTATATTGAGCGCGCTAATTTCTATAATAAACCCTTCCTTATGCGGGCTAAATGCAAAATTGGTTTTGCAAACTTTATTGCGTTAAATTATAAACTTTCAAAGTGGTTAAGACCCGTGATACAAATACAATTATTGCAGATACAGAATTAATAACAGAATCACCAGCTGGCAATTCTTCGAAGGCTTGGCCTTGATAGGCAGTGGTATAGACGTCCAATCAAACGTGCATTAATTGGTAATCTATGTTTATTCGACACTTGTACGGTTAGAGCCAGTAGACTAAAATAAAATGATGCAATGTTTATATATAATTAAAACTACTAAAACCCTTCATGAAAGACGATGATTATAAATAGAAAGAATAACAGAAGAGATATAATTTATTTCTGTATATATTTATTTAGGTTAACCTACAATTGTTTACACTATACATTTGTATGAAACAGTCATATTACATTTATAAGTGTAAAAATTAATTACAGGCTAACACCACATGTGCTATTTAAGGTTAGAAATCAATATTATTAACATACATAATTCTAAACATAAAGGAGGCAGATCGAATGATAATTATAAGGTTATTATTATTAGGTTGGTTCTATATTTTCTAGTTCCTCATATGTTGCAGCTGCAGGTTTGTTACAAGATTGGCTTGACACACAACCCTAAAAATGTATTACACTATTATTAGTTAAAAGTATGGAAATAATCTTTAAATTATGAATTACTAGCTTCTGCCCGCAACTTCGTCCGCGTAGAAGTCGAAAATATTCCACGGGATCCCGTCCCCGACTTGCTTGACAAAGATCGCTAATATGCATGATATAAAGATAATTTATAGCCTATAGCACTCAGGGATAATGCAGCTACATGTAAGCGAAAGAATTTTCAAAATCGGTTCGGTAGTTTCAGAGATTACCCCATACATACAAACTTACAAATTTTACCTCTTTATAATATTAGTATAGATTATTATTTGTCGACATTAACTAACTGCAGTGGATAAAAGTTAAGTAATTAAGTTATAAGTAATTATTAATATAATAAACTACACTTGTAAGCAAGTTTGCGTAGCTGAGTTTTTGGCCAAAATGATATAAAATATTTTTGCCATCAATTTGCTAAGCAAAAGTAAATAAAACAACTAAAATGTCAACTTTTATGCTCATTAATTTGACTCCTTTCATAACTTTCACTTACCAGATCTTTGAATGTGCCCAGTACAGGTTGTATATTCTTTTCTTTAGTGGGTTTTAATATTATAGTACTTAAAACATTTATTTGTTTCGCTGACAGGAATCTAAAATAATAATAGATTGATGAGAACAAAATTGTAGTATTTATGGTTAAGATAGATTCAAAATGAAAATTCATCTTGCTATGCTCATATTCTACATATTTCGAAACGGTGATCTTCATGTCATTTGTAAAGATTGATAACTTACTTTAGGGAAAATGGACGGAATTGCATCATTTGATCTTGTTTCGAAATGCAATATTACTTCGGGCTTGAAATGGCGGCTACAAATTTTGGAACCGTTTCTGACCCTTTTCTGTGTAGAACACTGAGCCACCGGACTCGAAGATCATCATTTTTAGGAAAGCTTAAAATAACAAAAAATAATATATAATGAGAAGAAAGAAAAATAATAAATAAGAAGAATAAAGAGAAGAACATCCACTTTTACATTGAAAACATAGTCACCCTAAATGCAATTTGTAAACAAAGTCACAAAACTTACTTAAAAAAGGAAATTCCAGACCCGGGGTACCCTTTTCACTCTTGCAATTAACCACAAAACACGTTCTTACCATGGTTACAATAACTTGCACTTTAATATTACGAAAACTCACAAAATTAAATATAATTCAAATTTACAAACATACAGATGTCAAGTAAACGTCAGTCGGCAACGTAGTAATTGCCATGTATAGTATAATATATCACTACTAATTCTTGCAAATTCCATTTTTTTTTTGGTTTAAACATCTTGTGTTTGCATGGTAAAATAACTTTAATTTTCATTAATATGCATACAGTAATAATGGTAATTCATTTTAAAGATAGAATTCCAAAGAAGTTTAAAACTAGGTGTTATTACTACAACAGACAGGTCGAAAAAATTACCATTGAAATAAATATTTTTAATCTGACACACAGAAGAAAGGGACACAGTCCACACACGGCACTGTCTCGCTCGGAACGAATAGTTCCTTCAGTTTTATACGTGCAAGTTTATACTCTATTGTTTAACACCTAAGAAAGACTTTCTGTATTCTTTGAGTCATTCGTAAGCAATCCAGTTAGTAGGTAGAAGATCCTTGCTCTAGTCATAAATGATCGGCAAACTTCGCGCTATCTCAGTGTCTGTCATCGGCTGACGCGCTAGGGCGGTAGAATTCAAATCGACTAAATCGAATTAAAGAGAATTCAACTCGAGTTGACTCGAGTTAAGCCCAACTCGAGTTAGCTCGAGTTGGTAACTCGAGATGATACATCACTGACATCACTATCATGGAATTATTATGTACATACTACGTACAACTGGAAGGTTCATTCAGATTATGAACGCGATCCGAAAGAGAGGTTTCAAAACTTCACCCGTCCTTGTCAAAGTAGGGTAACCATATTTTATGTAATAGGTAGGTACATCGGATTTTACTAGGCCACCTTATATGATTACTCTATACACGCTCGTCGATTCTTGATGCTCTTTATGTTACATGCCTTTTCATCAGCACCTACTGGTATGACATTTTCAATCCTAGTCACTAGGTATATTTTTAAAATTACAGCGATCACTCAAGTCATCATTTTCCATCTTGTCTTTAATCGTCATAAATTATACTTAATAGGAATAGACAGAAGTACTTACTAGCATGTTTTGAATTATCCCCACCGACAAATCACCCTTGGTGGGGATTTAATTTAACATTATTATCCAGTGGGGATTTTTCATGTTTATATTCCTGAAATCCCCTTGAAATTTGATATAAGTCGTGCTGGAAATTTAAGGAAAAAAAAAACATTAAATCGGGTGATTTGTCGGTGGGAATTTGAGAAATAATTCAAAAATGCTAGTAAGTGCTTCTCGCTACCCCTATTAAGTATAATTCATGCCGTGACGTGTTTGTTTCTAACGGAGGCCCCTACCTACAGCGATGAACGCGATGATCGCCTCAATGCGATAGGTGATGGGCCCAACTACCTATAGTATCTAACCCCAGGTTCGCTCCGGCAACAAAACATGTTATAAACAGCTATCTATGTCTATCACTCTTTGAGGGTTTGATTTCGCTAGATAGATGTTAGGAACATGTTTTGTTGTCCGTGCGAACGTAGGGTTGCAAGGGTCGATTTCAAATTTGGGCCCAAAAAAGTGTGAATTGCATGATATTTGAAAAATTTTAATGTTTAAATATCTAGGTGCATTCTGTTTACTGGTGCATTTGGAAACGGTCACACAAATGATACTTTAAAAACAAATAGTTTTAGAATGCTAAAGAAAAACCTATTTTTTAATACCCAGCATTAGTTTTAATATATTCTAATTATTCATCTTTAAAGTGTATACAAAACAATAATACGTTAAAATTTGAATTTCTTCAACGTGTTTTCGTTTTTTAGAGAAATGAAGAAAAATATAAGACTTTGGAGCATTAACACTAATGAGAAATAGGTACTAAATAGTTTTAGATCAATCTCCCTCACAAACTGAAATAATTATTAAACATTGCTAAATAATATAGTCTTATGTAGTTTATGACGTAAAGTAGCTCGGGACGAGCCAATCAGTTTAAGAGATAAATCTTTGGCATGTGATGACATTCTCATAGTTAAATATTTATGTACAATAAATTTCAGAAGGTTGATTTCATGCCTGGTTTCGGTATTCACAGAAGTAACAGGATGTGGAGGATCAATTAGGGTATCTAATTTCTCATAAAAGTGCTGCTGAATCATAATCATAATTTTACTCTTTTTAGTTTTCAACAAAGAATCTGTAGCCATTGAGATAAATACTCTTTCTGTATATTGTACCACAAGAAAAACAAAATTTGAGACATATTTTAGGCCACCTCTGTCTACAAATGACGTAAAGGCTGAATATTTGTTGATATCGACAGCGTAATCGTGTTCTTTACATATATATTTATTGGTTATTAAGCACAGCTTTACAATGTTCACACATACTCTTTTCAAAAAACTTTTTTACAATATAGCCAGCTATGTAATATAAAATATTATTTTTATATTCTGAGAAATTGGTACTTTCAATAAGTTTAAGAAGCCAATCAATTTGTTGTTCCTCGTTCTGTTCGGGTGTGGTATCTGGGTTGTCTATAAAGGATTTGGGACTTCTAAACTCTAATATTGGCGAAGTTTCGAAGTCTGCGTCAAAACAATTTACGTTAACAGTTGGAGTAACGCTGTTTCGGAATAATAATTTTCTTAATGCATATTTCACTTGTAATGCACTTGGGTTGTCATTATGTCCACCTGAAGCTCTCAAGCATGAAAAAAACATTTCTAAATAATCTTGTGAGCATTTGTAAGTTAGACAATATTTAACTATACCATTTTGAAGTAAATCTAGGGCAAGTTGAGCAAAGCTGAATGTGTCTATAATTAAGCCTAGACATTGTGTCTTGCGACGGTCCATCAAACTAGGACAATCGTTTATTTTGAGGCTACTAAGATAAACCCTCGTTTTCTCTAAAATATTTGACCACACCTCAATATTTTCCATGCGCATTGGAGATTTAAAGCCTTTTCCAAAAGGTTGCTTACAGTTGAACAAATCAAATATCAAATATACAAATAAAATAAAGACTGAAGGAACGATTTCGAGCTAAATGTAATGATTTAGAAGGGTCAGTTTAATTGAACCAGATGGCGTTGCCGTCGAAGATTTATTCGATACGATACCTGTCAAAAAGTACTCATTGAGTAAAAGTATCAAATACAAAGTATCAAGTATTAAAGTATCGGTATCGAAACGAAACGTACTCGATACCACAAAGTATCGATTAATTTTTTCGTGTCCCTACTTCTATGTTGGCGTTTTTGACAGATAGTGGGTAGACATGTGTCGTTATGAGTTTTTCTAATAACGTAACGAAGCCGTTGTCCGTTGTCAAATAACGTTGTGAAAACTATCTATTTTGACAACTATCTATTTCGACAACGTCTCGTATAGAAGGCGCCTTATAACGTGATATCTGTTGCAGTTACAATTGATACTAAACATACAGTCAACTTTCTTTCGTACTTATCCAGGCTTAGGCTTAGGTTTTTTGCAATAAGAAAGTAAGTACTTGATATTGTCAAAAAAGTTAGATTTATTTACAATTATTAACACTATAGATGAAAATTACTTATTGTTCAATTCAACACACATACAAAATTTAACGACTTTAGAAAAAAAAATTGGCCACGTGTGAGTCAGACTCGCCCATGAAGGGTTCCGTAGTAACTATAATCATATAATACAATGTGTCTATTTATTTGACGAATAAAAAAAAATCTTAAAGACTTCTTAAAACTAGCTTATTTACATTTTTACAACTACGCTAAATAACTTTGTTTTTCATAGTGTTTGTATGAACTACAAAGTTAAATTTGCGGTTTTAGAAAATATGCTGTATCTCAAAAACTGCTGACCCGATTTCGTTCAAACCAATTTTGGTTGAAAGTTTACATTAAGATCTACAGACGTATATTTTTTTAGATTTTTCACTCCATTATTATAGAAGTTAGAGGGGGGACAAACACATTTTACTACTTTGGAAGCTCATAAATCTTTTAAACGATTGACTTTATGAAAAAGTGGTTTTAGAAACCCTTATATCATTTTTAAAGACCTGTCTATAGATACCACACACGCATAGGTTTCATAAAAAAAATATTTTCAGTTCTAGTTCCATGTATGGGGACTCCCCTTTATTTTATTTTTTTTTCTTAAAATCGGGAAGCTTTTCACAGAATACATCTACCTACTAAGTTTCACATGTATAGTTTTAATAGTTTCGGAATATAATGGCTGTGACATACGGACGGACGGACAGACAGACAGACAGACGGACAGACATATCTAAACTATAAGGGTTCCTTTTTTTGCCATTCGGCTACGGAACCCTAAAAACAATCGTGGAGAAATGGGAAATGGAACACTTGCGGGTATCAAGGTCAACACCAAACTAAATTTTCAAATAATATTTTTCCGTGGCGAAAGTTAGTCATTCAATTATCGACGTTCGTGTTTATAAGATTCGTCACATTATGCAATAAATCATAACCATCCATCTTTGCTTTTGTGCGAACGAGACGCGCTACCTATCCTATATTTTTCTCGCTCTAACCGTTGCGATACCGCTACGTAGCCAACTTCAACTACGATATCTATTGCGTGATTTCTAGAGCGTTGTGAGATAGCTACGGTTATTATGCGCTACAAAACAACCGATGGTTGTTACAGCTGCAGTTATTGTCGTAACGTACGTTGTGAAAATAGATAGTTATGCTTGGTTAGAAAACGAGTGATGGTTGTAAACTCAAATAGATAGTTGTACAACTATTGATGTTACAAAACGGCCATCGCTAATAGTGGGAGAATGGGAGATTCTTAACAAAACCTGGTAAAAACTCCTAAAAAATATATGTGGGACTGGGAAATGCTTAATCCATAGCCTGGTTAAGGGTTAAGAGTGAAAGGAAGACGGTTTGTGCATATTAAATAATAATATTTACTACATAACCTCCAAACATTTTTTAAAGTTGCGATTTTACTCGATATACTTACCTAACAATAGTTTTTGTTTTAAAAACCCCTAAGACGACCCACTGACCAAACCATGAAATACCACCAATACATTAGTTGCTACTTACTCTACTCTACGTTTCTATGCTCTAGGAACAATGTTACTATCAGTAGCTGATTTTATAGGTGTGTCGAAAACATCAGCTTGTCGCTTTGTGTTTGATGTTAGCTGTGCTATAGCACGCCTTTATAATAGATATATTAACATGTTACCAAATACTGAGCAGAATTTTTATAATATATCTCGCTTTCCACGTGTTCTTGGAGCTCTTGATGGTACACATTAGAATACAATCACCATGTAAGATATTTATCTGTATTCTAACAATTTCATTGATTTATCTACTTATGTCAGATTTAGTTTAATTATAAATGTTATCACTTATTACAGGTTCTCAAATTGGTGAAGAATTCAGAAAAAGAAATGGCTACTTTAGCATGAATGTGCAAGCTGTATGCAACACTAATTTATTATTTATGAATGTTGTTGCATGTTGGCCTGGGTCAGCTCATGATGCCACTATTTTTAATAATTCTGAGCTGAGAGGTAAGGGAAATTAATGTGCTGCTTATCCTTTTGGGTAATCATTTTCTTTATATTTCCATTATACTTTTTGCTTGTTTCAGCTCAGTGTGAAAGTGGATTATTTGGTAATAAATGTTTACTTGGAGATAGTGCATATCCACTAAAACCATACCTTTTAACACCTTTACTAAACCCTCAAACACAGAGTCAACATCTTCATAATGAAGCCCATATTCGCACAAGGAACTGTATTGAAAGGTACAAATTTATTATAAGGCTTATTTTTGTTATGGTGATATACATAGGTATTTAACTATTATGCCAAGAATACTAATTGTTTTGGCTTTGTTTTAGATGTTTTGGAGTTGGGAAACGAAGGTTTCCTGTTGTAGCCTTGACTATGCGCCTGAGCCTCTTAAGAGCCAATGCAGTGATTACGGCTACAGCAGTACTTCATAACATTTGCCGTTTGAGAAGCCTAGGTGACATACTACCAGAAGTTGGAATTCTAATTAATTATAATGAAAATTATAATCAGACAGGTACTACAAAAAGAGACAATCTAATCACAGAATATTTTAACAAGTGAGTAATCTAGTAGATATTTTATTGAAACAATTTGTTACAAGTCACAGTGCATTAATTTCAATATTTCTGTTCACAACTTGATATGAAATGTCACTCCTATTACTACCGGTACGACTTTTTAAGATTTGTTCAAAAAAAAAAATAAACTACTTTAGACCCTATGTTATTACATGTCCGATGGTACTATAATGTCTATATTTTCTTTTTAATTATTTTTTTCCCCAAGTACAAGCTTTTTATTTTTATGTATGGTTTTTAACCGACTTCAAAAAAAGGAGGTTTACAATTCGTCTTGAACTTTTTTTTTTTTATGTATGTTACCTCATAACTCGGAGACTGCTGGACCGATTTGAAAAATTCTTTTTGCGTTTGAATGGGTATAGTTTCTAGTTGGTCCCATTATTACGAAATCAGGACGTGATGATGGGATCCTTGTGAAATCGAGGGAACTCTTCAAATATTATAGGCACGCCTATAGCGTTTTGGGTATTTCTTATAGTACCTTGTGCAGATGTTCTCGAAAAGCACCAGTACAGCAGCATCAGTAGCAGTGGAACTGATGATGAAGACCACAGATGGCCACCGAAACTACTCAATAATAAGTATTTCGTTGATTGCGATTAGATTACTTGAATATGGATGTTAAGCACTTTATGCTCGTCACAATGCATATGGTGAAGTAGAGCTGATAATGATGTACCAGGAGAACTCCTCAAAAATTAACGGCTCTGCACCGGGAAAAGCAATATTTTGTTAAAGGTGATAAGTAGTTGACATTTTGGCTTTTGTAACTAGATAAATAACAAACCGACCCACTAAAAAGCGTGAAAAAAAACTTTTTACAAAACTAAAGACACCGCCTTCCGAAATTAAAGTTATTTTTGCCTTTGTAGTGTTTTTATATGGAAGTCGGTTCTATTTTTTGCTAAAAAGTTTTTTTTTAGATTATATTACTAACCCATAGATTGAGTTTTTGTATTTTACTAACAATTAGAACACTGTGTTAAACTGCTATGAATAATAACATATAGTGTCTATATTTACATGTGTGAGCACCAAGTACCTATCTATGAACTAAATTATTTTATCTATCATGTAATAACTTGTAACAATTGTAGTAAAGTATTTTTATGATGTGTGCACTGCACTCATATGTAAATTGAAGGGGTAAGTTGACAAAGGTGTTAACTAACAAAAAAATCAAATTGAGATATGAGTGTTAGAAAATTTTAAATCTTAAAATCAAGGTAGTTATACATTTTAAATGTTTTATCTAAATTGGAAGTGTCAAGTGTCCTTTTTAAAATATAATTTCTTATTAGATTATATGACAGAAATAAAATATTTTTAATATATTTATAAAAATACAGAGAAAACACGAACTTAACTTAACCCCTTTGTATTAAATTAAATGTTATACACATTGATTTTCTTTACAAGAGACACTGCCAAAAATGGTGTGTTGTGGTTATAGTTGGTTTTATATAAATATCTATCATAATCTTCAATGCATATCCATTTAAGATGAACTTTAAAGTTGATTTTGTCATAAATGAGTTTAAGTTTGGTATTACTTTTCCTAAATCATCTTTTTATTTGTTGAAATCATAAAAATGGTTGTTCATATCTTTTATTATTGAGTTATTTTTTTATGCCTTTTTAATTATTTTTCTGTACTGATTACAAGTAAATATTTTGTCATGCTTTCTTAAAAGTTTTTCTATACGGCCAAAGTCTCATGTCACAATCAAGAAAAGTATGACCTACCTCTGGGAATTTGTGTTCAATGGATGTAAACAATTTACGTGTAATCATGTGTTGATACAAAACTATTAGGAATTGATTTTTATTTTGGCCACTACAAGAATCTGACCACAATAATAAGTTTTAGGAACTATCCAAGTCAGCTAGATTATTCAGACAGTAAAAGACTGAACTGAGAACTTCTACACTGCCCTTGCCACCACAGTCTTCAGTCCAAGTGCAGAAATAGGACCTATGTCCATTTTTATTAACGATATGGATACCTTCATTGTAAAACCAGATTTGCCGTAAATAAAAAGCCTTTGATACGGGAATTTTAGGAAGAGGCTGTGTCTGTTGCATGTCAAAACTAATGTATGTATAGTCTTGTCCATTGATACACATCTCCCATTCCTGTTTTTGTAACTGAAATGCTCTTTTTAACCGTCTTCAAAAAGGAGGAGTTTCTCAGTTCGTCTTGAACTTTTTTTAAATGTATGTTACCTCATAACTCGGAGACGGCTGGGCCGATTTGGAAAATTCTTTTTGCATTTCAAAGGGTATACTTTCTAGTTGGTCTCATTGTTACGAATTCAGGATCTGATGATGGGATCCTGGAGAAATCGAGGGAACCCTTCAAATATTATAGACACACCTATAGTGTTTTGGGTATTTATTATAGTACCTTGAGCAGTTGCTTTCGAAAAGTACCATTTGGGGAAGTTGAACTGATGATGAAGACCACAGATGGCCACTGAAACTACTCAATAATAAGTATTTCGTGGATTGCGATTCGATTACTTGAGTACGGATGTTAAGCACTTTATGCTCGTCACAATACATATGGTGATGTAGACCTGATGGTCAAGTACCAGGAGAACTCCTCAAAAATAAACGGCTATGCATCGGGAAAAGCAATATTTTGTTAAAGGTGATAAGTCGTTGACATTATGGCTTTTGTAACTAGATAAATTACAAACCGACCCATTAAAAAGCGTGAAAAAAATTTTTTGCAAAAAGTAGAACCGACTTCCGTATCAAAACACTACAAAGCCAAAAATAACTTTAATTTCGGAAGGCGGTGTGAAAAAAAGAAAATACAAAACCAATAACACCGACTACCGACTACTAAGTTATTTTTGGCTTTCTAGTGTTTTGATATGGAAGTCGGTTCTAGTTTTTGCAAAAAAAAAAATTATAGTTATCAAGATGCTCTTCAGTGTGTGTATTTGAATCACATTTGTAACAAACATCAGTTCTACGCTGTTTAAAAGATAGATTGAATTTCCTATTAAATATATTTCTATATGTGCATTCTTTTATGTAATATTTTGTAGGTTTATTTTCATCCTCACATTATTAATATACATTGAAGAATTATGTCTTCTTCTTTAACTGTAAGTAAAGGATTTAAATACTGTTTGTGAATATTTTGAGTTCAAGAATAATGTGAAATTTCAGATGGAAAACTTTTAATATGACTACATATGTAATTTTCTACCTCAATATCTAGCTTGTGCTTGTAGGAGTGAGATTTCTCCCTTTGATCTGTGAGTGCAGCCACATCATATAATTTAATTTGTGATTGAATAACTGCTAATTTTCTATATCCAATTTGAAACATATTAGAAAATGCAGTCTTACAAACTTTTATATTGGTACCATCTTTTGGTAAAACATAACGACGGTTAAAAGGTAATTGGGCATAAGCGACATTTTGGTCGAAATTGACTTATGAATGCCATTCTACTTAACATTTTCCACCCTTTCGAATGCGCTAACTCCCATTGCTCTGTGATGACTTTTTATCACTTATGCTCAAGCAAAAAACTGCGTTTTGTAGAAAGTTATGTCCATTTCCAAACTTTAACTGCTCTCCTGAATATAGTTGCAAAACTTCTGAAAAATTCCGAATAATTCCGGAATACTTCTGGGAAAGTTTCTTTAAATCAGAATTATTCAAAATGATAAATTCAATTTGATTCATTCTGATTTAAAGAAACTTTCAATTTTTTATTAAGATTTCAATTTTTTTGCTGAAAAATCGTATTTTGCATCGATCGTCGATCGCCGCCGCCGCTGCCCTTTTGTGCGCCGGCCGCTGCCGCCGCGCTGGCGTGGCGCCGGGACGCGCGTGTGCCACGAGTCGTGCGTGCAGGCGATGGCGGTGCGGGGTGCGGTAAGAGGGGAGATGCTCCCCGGAGAAGTTCCCCCCCCCCCCCGCGAGAAAGATTCGTACCCCGCAATCGAATGTTTCCGAATATTTTGCCCGAATAATTCAATGGGAATAAATGTGTTTGCTTGTTGTGTGGTGGGTGAGTTAATTATTGTTCAGTGCGAGAGTACGTACGCTACGAGAATATAAATGTTTATTTTATTATAAATGGGATTGATTAAATATATGTTGATATTTTTATAAGTAGATTTATTAGCCTGCGATTAACAGCATTTTTATTCTTTTGTTTTTAGGTAGGTACTATCGGCCATAGATACTCACTTAAGAAAATATTACTGCGGAAGCGCAGCTAGTGACAAACCACATCCCTTCCTTGTTTCGCCCAATTAGAAATAATATGCATTTTGTGTGTACAGGGCGTGTAACATTATATTAATACTTACTATTACGAACACTACTAAAATACGCTTCGTGCATCCTATTGGTCAAAATACATGCATTAGGCGATCGAGTTGTAAGTCGTGCTATGCGATTATAGCCTTAAATGTCAGTTGTGAAATAAAAAACCAGGCCTAGCATATTTGATTTGCTTTTTGAAAAAGGGTTACCTATGTTTTTGGTTAGTTTGTATGTAGTTCTGTACGCATCGCGAGTATTCGCGAGTCGCATAGGTAGGTATTAATCATTACCTACCTACTTAACGCGTATAATAGCCCAATCAATAAAAACAAATAAATGCAAACCTTGCAAGCAAACACGTTTTGATGCGGTTTTCAGAAAAGTATTTGTTGTACCTACTTAGCAGCAGGTTTTGGTATATTAACAGACTTCAAAGGTCGATTTTCCTGTTTCTTTTGACAGTTGAAATATTCCCAAAGTTTCGGAATATTTCGGAATACTTGCGAAGTATTCGACGGGAATGATTCGGAATTTTTCCCGCCAGCATCTATACTCCTGAACAATTTGATTTTTGTCGCTTATTACCTTTTAACCGTCGATAGGTATAAGTTGTAAGTATATCTCTTCCTTATAGGGTTTACTAATGCTCTTTTGACATTTTCTGCGGTAATAAATTTAGAAAGATACATATTTCTCAGTATTATATTTTTAAATTATAGTATTGAGAAAAGAGAAATGCACAATCAATATCACAAAATTTTTCATAGCACTTATATGTATGTTACTTGCAAAATAATCCTGTCCTTGGGTTTATATTTGCCATAATTTTACCATTCCTTGTAACATATTCTTTGCCTTCCTGCCTTAAAATACTATTCCTATTTTGTTTCCACTCGGCTTCATTTCTTGTTCTTTTCTTAGACAACTTTTCTCTTAACTGAAAAATCTTCCTTTTCTTTGGTTGCAAAATATTGCTGGTCACTTGAGCTTCACCCTGGATTTCATTTTCAGAAATTATATTGATTGATGAGGATGAAGGTACATATTCATTATCAGAACTGGCAGCGCTGAATGGTTCTTCTGGTGCTAAAATGAAATTTATGTATAAATATCTCCTGCTCAACAAATCATACATATCACAATAAAATAATACATAATGTATGCATTTTCTAAAGTGATGGTAATATACAGTAGATACTTACAGATAAATGAATCTGTGTCAACAATAATTTGGTCACAGTCTTGTGTACTATGGTTGTTTTCTGTATCTTCATCATCTGAAATAAATGTCAATTGTATCTTAACCCTTAATAAGGCGCGAGCCTGTGTTAAAGCTAGAAAGTAAGTTAGAGTGGAAATAGGGTAAATTGATAGTGCAGAATTTAAAAAAGTAATTTAAAAGTGGGGTTTGTTTTCCCCCCCTTTTTTGGGTGGGAAATAATGTCCCCTTGCCCGATTATGTATGTGCACTATGTCTCGAAGTGGGAAAATAATTCCCTTTGCCTGTTTAGGATACGAACTTTTGCCCTAGTTTTGTTGTTATTCAGATACTAGTATTTCCCCTGGTTTCAATTGTTACTTTTATAAAGATTTTTTTTTCTAATGAAGTTGGTTATGTGGAATGAATGTTGAGTAGAAAGGAACGTATGTAGAGGAGCGAGTGAAAGGATATAAGAGTGAGGGGAAGAGGGGAACGGGTGAGAGACGATAGACTGAGACGGACGAACGGACGATCGGTTGTGATTAGCTGAAGTTTTTATTTAAAATAGTTTTGCTTATATTTTTACTAAAATATACAAGTGTTTGTAACGGTAATTCTTTTATTTCACCGCCTGATCCCACAGTTATGAGCTTTTATTTTATTTACATAAATATTGTCATGCATGCTAAATAAAAAGCGGTATGGCAATCACATTTTTATTACAAGAATACAACTATTCTTGAGAAGAAGCCTCATGATATAATATAAAACATTTCTTTGCACATAGTGCAACTTGGCATGTAGAACATAATATCTTTGTCCTTTTCACTTCTTTCTTCGTGCTGCAGAATCGGCATCTTTTGTAAGTATTTCCTTCCTCTGGATGATGGATGCCGACATTGAGCAAGCGGATCTCATCTGGTACGCCTAAGTTAGAACCCTTTTTGATTTGAAAACAACTTGGCGAGTTCTCTTGTTTGAGTAATTTGAAATCAGCTCACGAGCCAATCGCAATCTGAAATCTCTATGAGAATGCGTACTTACTACATGCATAGTGTTGTAGGTTATGTAGCTGTTTATGATTGAAAACAGTCTCATCCAGAATTTCCTGCATTTTCTATTAATCGGATATGACGATCTGAAATGATCAAAATGATCGACGCCTCCCATGGTGAGCGTATACTGAGCGATAGCTGTGGGGATGAGAACTTCTTTTTTAGTACCATCTTTCTAAGTTCTCTTTACAAATACTGTGTCAGTTGGATGGTGGGCTGTTGTAAGAATATTGACATCCCTTGTATCAAGCCACTTGATTGCTGTAATTGGTTTAGCAGGTACAGCTGCAAATTGGTTCTTTTCAAGTCTTAGATGTTTTGGTTGAGACTTTTTCACAATATCCGGGAGATCTTTTCTATTTACTCTAACCGTGCCAACGGCAAAAAAAAAATTTTGTGCGAATCTTCCATTAGGTTACAGCTAGTGAAAAAACTATCAAACGGTAGCAGAGTGTTCTCAGGAAGGCCGGCTGAAAGCTTTATAACCACATTGTACCCCAGTCCCTCGTCTTCCGTAATGTCCCCTTTTCTTGTGTAAATTTCGAACTGATACAGGTAGCCGGTTACAGAATCACAACGTGCCCAGATTTTGAAGCCACGTTTGATTGGCTTCTTCGGCATATACTCTTTAAAGATGATCTTCCTTTAAACTTCACCATGCATTCGTCTATTGATTGTTTACTTGAATTAGCGGTTTCCTGCTGGAACATTTTATTGAGGTCTTGTATTATTGGTCTCAACTTATACATTTTATCATATTCCGGTGAGTTTCTATTTGGTTCTTTTTCATTGTCGTTTATGTGTAAATTTGCAGTATTTTTTTTTTTAAGGTTTTGATAAGCATAACTTTTGAAATTTCTGCATTATTGTAAAAAGGGTCATTAGACCAATATAGCTCCATATCAGGCAATGGATTTAACCCCATCATAATTAATATTCTAAGGTAAGCTTTCATTTCCTCTGATGATACTGGTGTAAAATTACTGCTGTTTTGCTGAATCGCATATCTATTTGTTTGTTCTGCTAGAACTTGTACTAAATATTCTGGGAAAAACTTTTCAAAAACATCGATAGGCCGAGTTTTAAGATTATATTATGTTGATTGTGGTAGAATTGAATTGGTAAATTCTGGAACATTGTGTATCTCTGTCTCAATTTTCCACTCCTTTGGTTGTCTTACTGTATTGATGGTTCTGCTTGGCCTTGAGCGTCGATCCAGTTCTGTTACGATTACATTACTGCTTGAAGGTCCTGCACTTAAGTCATCTGTCAGAATTGGAGTATGGTGAGAGTGTTCTTCATGGATTTCATCTAAGCATTGCTCCATTTCAGTTTCTCGTTGGGTGAAATCCAAAAAAAGCTTTCTTCTTAATAGTAAATTACAGTTGCGTTCGTTCTATGGGCTATCTGTCATGTAAAAAAAAAACATTTCTGAAAGTAGTCTTGGTGGGAAATTATATCCCCTGGCCTTATTAACCCTTTGCGTGCCAGCTACGAGATAACTCGTAGTGCGGAATTTCACCATGGTGCCGACTACGAATATACTCGTAGATTTTGTAGGTCCTTCTACACAAAAAAATATTTATTGGCAATACAGGTAAGGTCCGATTTTGAACGTTTGGCATTAGCAAAGAAAACGCATGGTAATTTTAAACTTCAAACTTTTAATGGGAAAACGTTATGATATGACAAACATAAGGTACTGAGTAGTAGTATAAACAAACAAAAGAAGACATAATTCCGTCTTTTCAACAGTAGAAATATAATATTTAGTTGTGATAAGTTTTGAAACAATCAACTACACATAAAGCTGGAGTTTTTGAACACAATGGGCAAAAATACCTTGTTTCTTTGCGAGTCTTATTTTTGGTACACACAACACAGGGTTTAGTTGCCTTGCTTTTCTTTTCTGTACGTGGCATATATTCCAAATAATGTTGAAGCAATACTTGACCACTTTGATTGACCTCTTTGGACTGCCCTGCTCTTTCAGAATAGTCGATATACTTTTGGCCTAACAAGTGGATAATAACATTTTCAGTAAAATTCAGTAGAGGTATTCTCTCCGATCTGTTCAATCCAGATTGACCATTATGTATTTTTGCAGCATTATGTATAAACATTTGAAAAATGTGAATAGCGAACTTTTTGTACCAGTATTTGGTTTTTTCATGCTCTCATAATAGGAAATCATTTGGTCAGAGTGGTCTACTCCTCCCATTCCGTTATTGTAATCAACAACAATATTAGGTTTTAGTTTAAGTTGATTCCTGCGATTTCTGATAGTTATCATTTCAGGATTGTGCATATTTGAAATGGTTAGAACATCGCGTTTGTCTTTCCATTTGCAAACAGCTACTTCCCCCTTTCTTCTCCAAGTCATCTCACCCTTCTTCAGCTTTGCCGATGTCACAACTTTTGGATTACCCTTACGGGTTGATTGCAAATTTCCGCATAAGTAAGTTTTATTTGCACTCATTTTTCTTGTCAGCTCAACGGAGTTATAGTAGTTATCTGTATATACCTTGTAACCTTTATTCAAGTAATCATCTAATAAATCTGTTACAATTTTTATGGTTTGTCCACCTTCCTGACCTTCTAATTTGCCTGTGTAAAGTTTTATCTTCAGTATTACGCCGTTACTTTCACAGAGTTTATATATCTTGATGCCGTATCTATGTTTTTTATTTTTTATGTAAACTCAAAAAAAAAGTCTTCCTTTCCACGACATTACAGATTCATCTATGCATAAATCTTTATTCGGGGCATAAATATCTTGCATCAATTTGTTGAAATGGTCTATCAAAAATCTTATTAACCGACTTCAAAAACAGGAGGTTTACAATTCGTCTTGAACTTTTTTTTATTTTTTTATTATGTATGTTACCTCATAACTCGGAGATGACTGGACCGATTTGGAAAATTCTTTTTTTGTTTGAAAGGGTATACTTTCTAGTTGGTCCCATTGTCGTCACGTTTGGATCTGATGATGGGATCATGGAGAAATCGAGGGAACTCTTCAAATATTATAGGCAAACCTATAGCGTTTTGGGTATTTCTTATAGTACCTTTTGCAGTTTCTCTTGAAAAGCACCATTTGAGGATGTGGAACTGATGATGAAGACCCCAGATGGCCACCGAAACTACTCAATAATAAGTATTTCGTTGATTGCGATTAGATTACTTGAATATGGATGTTAAGCACTTTATGCTCGTCACAATGCATATGGTGAAGTAGAGCTGATAATGATGTACCAGGAGAACTCCTCAAAAATTAACGGCTCTGCACCGGGAAAAGTAATATTTTGTAAAAGGTGATAAGTAGTTGACATTTTGGCTTTTGTAACTAAAGAAATTATAAACCGACCCACTAAAAAGCGTGAAAAAAAACTTTTTAGCAAAAAATAGAACCGACTTCCATATAAAAGCACTACAAAGGCAAAAATAACTTTAATTTCGGAAGGCGGTGTCTTTAGTTTTGTATATATTTACGTTTTTGACACCGCCTTCCGAAATTAAAGTTATTTTTGCCTTTGTAGTGTTTTTATATGGAAGTCGGTTCTATTTTTTGCTGAGATGTTTTTTTTTTTGTAAATACGGTCACTTTCATCAACTTCTTCGTTGTTTGAAAAATGGAAAAATCTGAATAGTATCTGGAATCTATTACGGCTCATCAAACTTCTAAAAAGCGGAATGTCATATAACTTATGCTTACTCCAGTATAGTGGTTTTTGAGGTAATTGCAAGATACCCATATGTAAAACAATAGCAATAAATACCTTCATCTCGGCTTTATTAGTTTCTCTCCATTCTTTCAATCTTGACGAACGTCGCAAACGACGCGTTGAAAGCACTTGGGTGGCGTAACGGCAACGAATTAGGAATTATATAGAAATATAACTCTCTAACGAAGCCCGCTAAAACATGGTTCCAAACTCATACCACTAAACTGATAATACGAATGCAACACGCGCACAAACAAAACAAAATACTTTGCTAAATTTATTTTCTGCGCATGGATCCGTCTATTCATTCATTTGGGGCGCTATTTTATTTAGTAAGATAATGTTAGAGTGAAACTGAAATATCGAATCAAGCGAGTGCGAACGAGATGGATTGTTTTGTGACATCGAGCGGCGAGGATGGTAGTATGCAGTAGGAGTCAGTCATTTATTATGAACTCAAATATTATAAATTAATATTAAACCTCTTTACATTAAGTTTACAAAAAGTGTAAAGCTTCATAAAAGGGAATGCCCGTCGGCCATATAAAAAAATTCCTGAAATGAACAAGAGTGAAATATACGCCAAATGTTACTACAAATCGTAGGTAACCCATTACAATTTTAATAATTATCAAAAAACTAGGTAGAAGTCAGTTACAAACCTTTTTCTGAAATATTGGTCGTAATAAGTCTAGGGTTAAGGATGCCAAGTCATCGTTTAGGCGGGTCCAACCTAAGTCCGTGTTTAAAAATGGGTATCGTGTGCACAACTAAAATCAAAATCTTCAAAAAATGACCATAGTCGTTGCTATACCATAAAAAAGCAATCCGTATGTAACTCAATTCGCAAGCGCTATTGTAGAATCAAGTAAATAAACAAACAATCGAAAATGCAGTAGTGTCAAACTGTCAGTCTGTCAGTAGGTAAGGCAAAGGAGATGTGATTCATACAGCCTACGATACGTTTTCTATTCAAAAAATATTTTATTTTAATTAATATTGACATGCATATATATTTTTTTTTAGATTTATGGTACACATAGGTCGAATTATATTAAATTCATAATTACTGTGCACTAAATCTGCAAACTAATTCGTTAGAAATTATCTTTCGATTCCTGTTTGGCTGAATGCCACTTACTAGTGTCAATAACACTGACCTCCAATAAAAATAAGAATGAATTAAACGGATATCATGTTAAATATTTTAATGATTTCCATATTTATACAAAGGAGATTGCCACGGAGCAGGTCCCGTTTGTGGTATCTTGTGCCTGATTTTAATAATAACCTAAAAATATAATTTTTTTTTTGCGTTCATGGTATTTTTTATACAATTTCTTTCACCCTGGGAATAAAGTTAAAGTTAATTAACAGTTAAACATTACGTTGACATCCGTTTAATTCAATGTAGTCTGTGGTTTGATTGGTATACAAAAAAAAGTTGCCAGGTATCAAAGAATTAAATAACTAATGCCATCTTTTACTCAATTGAGTAATCGTAGTAAAAGGTAGAAAGAAAACAAAGAATTATTATATATTATACAAAATACGCATTCCCAGAATACAACAAACCGCCATATTGTGATTGTTTATTTTCAGTTCAAGAACTGTCACTTTATATTTCCTAAGTAGAATCTGGCAACAGGTCTTTTTAAATAAAGTTGATATTTGTGCTTTATCAAATTATATTTCATTTATGTGTCTATTTCAATTTGTAAGAAGATTTTAATATTTTTCTTAAACTTATCTCCAATTAATGTTACATCAATAATTTTATTTCAAATAAAAAATTTTGTACACGATATAGCGCCATCTGTTGATAATTTAACGTACCCGATAGACAGTAAATAGTACTGGGGCCAACTTCTAGATGGCTTCTACACCATCTATGAGTACCTATCTACTTTTTATAGTACTGCTATTATATGTACATAAAGTAATAGAGACATAATCCCATCCCCATAATGATGTATAGTAGATAGGTAGTAGAAGTAGGTACTTAATCTAAATAGAATTAGGAGGAAATGTCAATGTCAATTTCTAATTATAACCTAGATTTTTACAACAGAAAAACAATGATATCTCTTAAACCAGGGTAAATAAATGAAAAATGGTTTCTGATTATGAAAATACTATGTTTTTACTATTATTTAAAATAAAAATCTTCAGGGCACAAGAATTTTCCACTGGGACCCAACTGTCCTTACAAATCGGGCAATCTCTTTTTATGTTAAAAAGAATTAAGGACTATTCGCAGTTTCTGTCCATTTCAAGCATTTGGACAACACCCTTTGGAAACGAATAAGTTATTTTATTACTTACCTGATACCTATTTTAAATGGAAATCATTATTTCCTCAGGATCTACCGAATTTCATATTTATTAATTTCTTAAAGTACATAAATAAGGTGAGAACTCAATAACTAACGCCCCATCAGAAGATTAAGAAGAATTAGAAACTAGATTTATATATATATATATATATATAATGTGTGAGTAGAGTAAATTTAATATACAAGGTGGTTTTTAAAAAGTACGAGCCAACATTTAAGGGTACTCGAGGTACTCAAAACAATACTTTGTTGTTTAGTAAAATGGACAGAAATATCTCCTAAATATTGGCTCGCTCTATTTATCAGCTCATATACGGAGTGCCGATTTAATGACCTACATTGTTTCAACGTGGTGTAATACCTATTGATAACATAAAACACATTAGACGTGACTTAAAATTTGTATTCTTAAGCAATCCTTAAATTAAGTTATTAGGATTTACCAGAATTTTTCACGAAATGCTGTGCAACAGTACTAACCGTACAAATAGGTACAGCTGATTTTTTAGCATACGATAGCCAGTCCGTGACGAATATATGTCTTCCTTACCAAAATGTATGGAGCAAACCCTACTGGCATTAGTGGTAACCAGTCATCCTCTCTTTTTTCTAAGCGGACTGCTGCAATCCACTGTAGTCATCGAATCTCTTTTTTGGGGAAACTAAAATAAGAAACACACAGGCAAACCAATCCATCCAATTTATAAAACTCTGTAAATATAAAATATATAATAGTTAGGTATTAAAAACTGGCTGGCTACCTGTTGCATAATACTGACAACTCGTGGTTAAAAAAACTGACAAAAGTGGTCGAAAATAAAACACGAAATTATTTTACTTACGAGTGATAAGCTATCCCAGCTAGTTTTTTACTTCCTTCTTTCCGCCTTTTACACCACTTTACTACGCAGGAGGTCATTTTTATCCCTCAGAAATGAGCTTTTTCTTGGATTTTTCACTAATCAACACGATTCTGGCGTCTGTCACTGAGCGCACATCAGACTGAGAGGCGCTTTGATTGTATTTTTTTTCCCCGCCTACTTGATTGTGTTTTGCGTGGAACCATTTTTGAGCGGAGTTCGTGTTCTATATCATTCCTAATTCGTTGCGTAACGGTTAGTTTCCGTAAATAAATTTTTCCAAGAATTTGCCGTTGAATAACAAATCAGCATACATAGAAGGAGCTGTGCTCTTATTAGTAGCTATCTTCGCACCTGGCTCAGGACCCAAAAACGGGAAGTCTGAAATTTCCCAGGGTATATCTATCCATTCATTACTCTTGTTTTCTCCTACCAAAGGGACATTTTCTTCTGAACTTGGCTGAAGTTCTGAGTTAGATGTATCTGTAGCACCACTACTATCTAATGAAGAAGATTGAATAGTATTGGATCGCAATGTAATAGCTTGTTGTGTAGCTTGTGCGTTTGAACGAGACTCAGCATGTTCGCGCTCCGAAAACGAACTATCAGCGCTTGTATCAGGTTGCACATACAATTCGTCTTCATCTGTCGAAGACAAGTCATCACCACTCTCGTCACTACTATCACAATTCGCTAAATCAGATATTTCTTGTTCACTTAATCGCTTAGCCATTTTTTATGCAGATAATTACTTGTTACGACAGCGCATCCTTTGCATTACGTAGCTAAACTGAATAATGTCACTCACACGCAGTGTTGCCAACCTAACCAAAGCATAAAGCAGTAGAACAGACTTAAAAAAAACAGCAGAAAACAGTAAATAGTAACTTTAAAACATTAAGTCTACTACTTTATTGGAATTGAAATTGAAACCCTTAATGAAATTGAAAACACAAGTATATAATCATTATTATTTATTAATTATGTTAAAAAAAGAATAATTGACATATTTTTAAATATTCTTACAAATAATTATTAATCATTTTAAATTTCTTTGTCTTCGATATTTTCTGCCTATTTTTTAATAAAATCATACATATTTTTATTGAATTTATTCACATGTTTTTTAATTGCATTAAATGTATAGCATTCCTTTATTTTTGTTTTACTCATTTCTAGGGTCAACGGTCAAGTCAAAAAAAAATATTATTGTCAATGTCATTATTGTCATTACTGACATTATTTTTGTCAGACTTTGACATGTGACTTATGACTTGTTTTGTTATACATAGATAAAATTTATACGGATACATCATGCATATATCATGAAGGTAGGTATTTAAACTGAAGGGGTTTTATCGTTTTAGACGACATCTCCAGTAAATATAATAATAAAAACAGTAGAAATTAGTACTTAAACAGAAAACAGGGATGTCACGGTAAAAACAGTAAATCTACTGTTAAAACAGTAGGGTTGGCAACGCTGCTCACACGGCACCACACGGTCAGAAGCCACGCCCTCTAACCGGCCGAAACTAGTTGCACAGTGGAGCTAGACACGAACTAACAGCCTTACAAATAAAAATGTGTTATACCGCATCTATTCCATCCTTATACTAGGTATAGTTATATCAGTTATAACTTAAGAATAAGTCGAGAATATTTTTTTACAAATAAACCAGTTATATCTTTGATATAACAACTCCGTTATGTCAAAATGCACGATCTGGCAACAGTGCAACCAAAGAGAAACTACTAAAAAAGTGCAGTTTGTCTATGAATTTCTTTCTTTTGAACTTTGTCAACTTGACGTTTCTCGAGTCTCGACCATATGTTCTGTTCTTTGTCATTATTCATTGTATCATCTTGTATCTGAAAGAGATGGATGAGAAACGAGTTTCATGGAGCAGAACTGATACACATAGAAAATTACTTGTATGAGTAGGTGAAAGTTCTTACCTGATTACGTCCCCAGTACCTCAAAGCAATCATTATTTGCAAAACAGAAGACAATCCACCGCCGCGCGTGTCCATATTGAGATATCTACCAATTAATTGGTCTAAAAACGTTACACCACCTTTAGAAAATCGATATTTTAACCGGAACTGCTCATCTATACTAATATTATAAAGCGGAAAAGTTTGTTTGTTTGTTTGTTTGCTTGAACGCGCTAATCTTCGAAAGTACTGGGTGGATTTGGATGCAATTTGGTATGGAAGTAGCTTGAAGCTTGAGGAAGGTTATAGGCTACTTTTTACGCGACTGCAAAAAAGGAGAGTTATGTTTTTACCGTGATAAAATCCACGGGAGCGAAGCCCCGCGTGAGTACTAGTCGCTATATAAAACAAAAGGATTTTCTCTTTTTTTAAATATTTTAACTTTTCTTTGAACCTGCATTAGATTTATGATGTTATTTACTTGTTCTACTTCTTCTATTGCATTTAATTCCATTATGAAAACTAACGTGAAATACTTAAATGCCCGTAAACAAACACAAACTGTGGTATTTTTAAGGTTATACTAGCTTTATACAAGGGTGAAGGCGTGAATAACTTCGGAATAACGGTTGTATGAATACAACTGTCAAAGTTATACTTGATATAGGCTATTCTTTGTTTATTTGTAGACATTTTGCTTATTCATAATTTATTCTCGAGTATAACTTTTATACCACGTTTATTTGTAAGGCTGTAACAGTGCAACTTGCACTGTTAGTTCGTGTCTAGCTCCCGAACACGAAGCAACCTGTCGTGTTGCTTTCTGTTTTCCCGCCAAATTACGAAATATACGCCGTATACGAATATACTCGTAGTCGGCATAGTCGAAGGGATTTATGTTCTACTATGCCAAGTACGATTTATCTTGTAGCTGCTTATATGTATGACGGCATACAGCATAAACATACCAAAATATTCTGGCGCTGAAAGGGTTAAGAGTAAAAAAAAACATACTTTATCGAAAAATTCAAAAATCTGGTGAATTTCTTACTGGCTTTTCTCAAAGGATTATTATAAATAATTTGTAACTAATGCAAATTATGGAATGTAAGTACTAAAATATTTACATGAATACCTAAGAACCTACTTACATTTTACAACGCATTAATACCCGAATTTTTTTTTTTAAGTAGTTAATCAAAAAGTCGAAAGCGGATAAGATGTTCAAATATTCCTGCATGCTTATGAAATTTTGCACAGTCTAGGGGCGCCGAAGTGGTGGTGTTCAAGCCTTTTCGTCAAATAATTCGTATAACGTAGCAGTATCATGCTGCAAAATGGTTTGTTTCTCAATTTTCTCTGAGCTCGCCTTCTTTATCTCGTTCTTATCTTTAAGCACGGGTGCGATGACCTTTTCTTTTGGCTTGGCTTCCGATTTAGGCCGACATTTCTCTACTGTTACGCTCCTCGCGACGCCGACGCTCGGTAGCGGGGGCTCACGTCTTCCTCGTTTAACAGTTTCATTATATATTGGAAAATTACGTACAATCAGATCCTTCTCCTTTTCACCGCTAGCTTCGGCAGGAGGATCGATCATATATGTTTTAAAGAAGGGGTAGGGTAGGGATAGGGTAGGGTATTGGTAGGGTGGGGTTTGGGTAGGATAGGGGTAGTGGTATCGGTTGGGTAGGGGTAGGATACCACGCGGACGAAGTCGTGGCGGGTCATCTAGTCAACTATAAAAATAAAAAAATATATAAATAAATACGTGATTGTACTGAATGTTACCATTGCAGTGTCAGCCCGCCCGCTACGTAATAGCGGGCCGTTCGCATAGCGCGTCATGTTTAGAGAAGGGACCATTTTGGTTACCCATTGAAAGGGTTTTCGACAGGGTTTTTCTAAGCGGTTGATCAAAAACTCATAAGATATAGGTAACCCTTTTGAATGGCTTAAAGGACCATTTTGGTTATTTATAGGAAGGGTTTTCGATAGGGTTTTTTTAAGCAGTTAATCTAAAACCCATATGATGTAGGTAACCTTTTAAATGGCTTAATGGACCATTTTGGTTATTCAAAAACCCATACGATGTGGGTAACACTTTTGAACAGCTAAATTAAGTCGTTCAAAAGGGTTCCTTACACTTTCAACTCTTTTGAAAACGATAACAGCGTAACATTCCAACTCGAAGCAATGTAATATGATATCTCGATGGTAGGCATACGCTCTAAAATGGCATAGCACGCGTTAAGCGTCAGCGGTGGCGGGGCTCCTTTGGGGTTACTTACCGAGAGCCTTGCAAACAGGGATCTATTATGATCATTATTGCATGTAGTAGGTATAGTTCTTTTTAGCTTTGCTAGGCGGATATCGAAATGACTTATTATTATGATTTTTTCATGTCTGTACTTGTTTACTACTTTATTGTCATTTTTGTTGTTTGAGTTTTTGAAGCCGGACGTCTTTTGCGATATTATTTTGAATTTTGAACAATTAATATTGAAAAAATGCTAAAAACGAAACGAGACGCTGTATATCGCTATTATTTAGGTATATGATGCATCAAATAATACAAGTAAAGGTACTTTATGTGGAAATTTCTTAAAGGTAAGGATACATTCTAATATTTAGTTATCCTGACAACTTACTTATTTTGTGGCGCACACAGGCGAAAAATCAATAAAAGTCGGACAAAACCAAAAAAATTAAAAGTACTCCAAACAAATAAAAACCTGGTTTACCGACAAGTCAGCTAAACAATACACGCTACCTGCGCACGCGGCGTGAACCTTTTGTCGTCTATGCGCCTGGGTCTCACTCCAAAGTTCGACTTGATCAACAGCGGATGTGTTTATGAGTGAAAGTGTTGCTTTTAATTATTACGATTTCTATAATTTGCTTCGTGAACGTCTTTGTTTTTTCGATGGATTCACTTCCAGGAGGTAATAAACTACTATTTAATATCTACTTTTGATAGTAATGCTTGATATTTTATATTAAAAATAATAATGACTGTGACATTGTATTGTTTTGCATATTTTTAAACTTCACATAGGGGTAAAGTGTAACTTCCCGAGAGATCGGGCTTTGATATTAGTATTTTTAGAGAGCTTGGACTTTGCTTTTCAATATGCAATCACAGTTTTATGCGACCGTAAGCGACGCTTTAACAAAATTGTCTTTTTAGTCGACCACTTCTGTATTGGACGAAGTCTATGTAAAACAAAACAATGTCTTGCCCGGAATCGGTTACTTAATTGATACTAAATATTAGTTTGATATTGTTTTAGGATCAACTGACGAGGAAGTGAGCTTTAGCAGAAAGACTCTAATTGCCTACTATAGGGAGGAAACTTCGAAAAAGGAGCAAGATAAAATATCTTATCTGGAAGAAAAAGTACAACGTGCTCTGCAAGTGAATGAACTTAAAGATGAAATAAAGGGGTCCCTAAGAAGATTGGTGAGTGATTATAAGAGAAAACTTCTTCAATCACACAGAAATTTTTCTCGGTGTGTTAACGCCAACAAAGACTGGTTCGATACCTACATTACATTTCCTGTTACGATTCATACTCGAAAGATAAGTGGCAGCCTTGGTGGCCGACCTAATAAGAGCTTTGAAGAATGTACCGAACGCACGAAACGTAGAAAGACAGAAGATGTTCGGAAACAATTAGAACCTGAAGAACTGGCTTTTGCAGCCCAGGTAGAATATCGTGCACGTGGTGATATCCAAACATCTAAAATCATCAAGCAAGTTACTGTGGCTGGTGCCAGTAGCAATTTTAGCGTTCCCAAGACACACGCGAGCCTTTCGTCAGACAAGGCGTTATCGTTGGTGATTGAAGGACAATTGTCTAAATTTCAGTACAATACTTTACGATCTTCAGCAATGGAGATGAACTGCAGTCTGTATCCTAATTATGAGACTATAACTGAAGCAAAAAAAAGGTGTTACCCTGAAGGTATTTTTTGCACCGAAACGAGTGCTAAAGTTCCTCTTCAGAATTTAATGAACCACACTGCACAAAGGTTATTTTTGTCTCTTAATGAAGTCATACAATCGCTTACAAAGGATCAGTTACAAAATCTTCGCCTGATAACAAAATGGGGGTGTGATGGATCTGGCTGCCATTCCGAATATAAACAGAGATTTGAAAATGTCGAACAGTCTGACGCAAATATGCTAATTATTTCTATTGTGCCAGTTCAACTCGTGTGTGATCATGGCAAAACTGTGCTCATCTGGCAAAATCCTCGCCCCTCCTCACCAAGGTATTGCCGTCCGTTGAAGTTAGAGATGGCACATGAAACTGCAGAACTATCAAGATTAGTAGCTCAAAGTGTTCAATCCGAGATTGATGTTTTATCACCAACAATAGTTTTAATGGAAGAAGAATATGTAGTTAAACACAAATTGATAATGACCATGGTTGATGGGAAGATGATAAACGCCTTAACGGACACGAAATCTGCCATGCGTTGCTATATTTGTAAAGTTACCTCGAAAGACTTCAACAGGATAAAATTCTGCGTGTCAAAGCCGATACCTGAAGAAAACCTTAATTATGGTGTTTCATCGCTACATGCCTGGATAAGGTTTGCGGAATTCATATTGCATCTAGGCTATAAATTAAAAGTTGCGAAATGGCAAGCAAGAGACGCACACAGTCAATCCTTGGTAGCAGCTGAAAAGCGCCGCATACAAACAGAATTTTGGCAGAAACTTGGGTTACATGTTGATAAACCAAGACAGGGTGGAGGTACATCGACTGATGGTAATACTGCACGTGCCATTTTTCAACATGCAGAAGAAGTTGCTGAAATAACAGGTGTTAATCATCGCCTCATAAATCGACTGCATACCATTTTAAAAGTAATGTCTAGTGGTTACAAAGTCAATGCGGTCAAATTCAAGGCGTTTTGCACCAAAACAGCTTCTTTTTTTGTGATGAATTACCCATGGTATTGTATGCCAACAACACTTCACAAGGTACTTATCCATGGATCAAATATAATAGAAAATTCTGAGATAGCCATAGGGTTAATGAGCGAAGATGCACAAGAAAGTCGAAACAAAGATGTGCGAAAGTACAGAGAGCAGTTTTCAAGAAAATTTTCAAGAAAATTAGCCCTGGAAGACACTTTTAAAAGACTTATGGTGTCTTCCGATCCCTTTATAACAGGACTAAGGAAACTAATCACAAAAAAATCTGTTTCTATGTGCCCAGACGTTTTAAATCTATTGGATGAACCAAATATTACTGATGATGTATAATAAAAATGTCCAAAAATCATATATGTGTTTTTTATCACATACCAACCCTTATGTGGCTATTTTGTAGAAAAATAATTAATGTTTAGGTTTTGTCCGACTTTTAGTGATTTTTCGCCTGTGTGTGGCGTAGTGGTTTAGGTGGTGGAATAAAAACTAATAGACCACAGGTTTACAGCATTTATTTGAAGGGGGTGGGTTCAGTTCACAGGGGTTCTGTCGAAGTTATTGGATGGTACTGCCCTGAGCTCAGGCCGCGATGCACGCAGACCGGCGGGCCGATCCCGAAGCCGGCAGCGACCACGTGTCCGAAGCAGAGGATAGGCAGGGCAGGCCACGGGAGAGGAGGTCTCTCCTCCTCACCCAACTCGCACGTGGCAGGCGCAGAGGTTGGCAGGTAGACCACGCGACAGCGCGTCTCTCCGGCAGTAGTACGCGGAGGCAGCGGTGACACCCGTCGCGTGGCAGATGTTGAGGTAGTTGAAATTCGAGACCGAAGGCAGTAAAGAAAAACGAAGAAGAAAACCCTGGAATCACACGAAGGGTGCTTCCGTAAGCGTGGTGCCAGGAATCGTGAGCGCCAGCGATGCGTGCGTCTCCCAGCCGTGAGCCCAAAGAACAGTACCCGGGAAACGAATAGGAAACTCACCATCGCGGCGGTTCACAAAGGTTATACATAAGCGTAAGCATGCCGCGTGCAACGATATAGAAGGTAACCGCGTGACAAAGCGTTTAAGCTCGTAGCTGCTATGACACAGCAGGAAAGGGATGCTGCGGCCTGCTTACGCCTCACAAATTTAGCAACACTAGTGGAAAACAGATGACAATGAAATAACACAGTTATGTTCCAGACGGAAGCCATCTTGACAACCGGGCAATTATATTAATTTACAAACGCTGCAGATTATGGTGAAATAAGAGGATTACGATTTGGCAAGATGGAGAGAAAATGGCAGATACGACGAGCACTTACCCTTGGGCACAGAGGGGTTTCTATATTAGTTACTTGCAACAGTAGGCGGTGAAAAAGCTCTCAGCGAACCGGAGGTTAGAATTTATAGCCGGTCACCGCATAAGTGTTGACACTCCGTGAAACCATAGACATTAGGGATGAGCGTGGTAATTCGATTTTAGTTTAATCGACTATCACGCTACAATTTAAATGTAAAACCTTACAATAGGTAGGTACTTATGTTACGTAATTCATTAATCTAAATTCAAAAGAGCAATATATGGTAGAGTTATCAATAAGAAAGGCAATATAATTTAGCTATAAACTCGAAATTCGAAACGAACATTCAGATAATGGTTTTTAGTAGGTACCTAGTAGTAGTTTAGTAAATTGGCAAGAATGTGGGTTATAGTTACACCGTACAATGGGCAACGATGTAAGTAGGTATAAACCTATCACTTGATTATTGATTGATTGATCATTAATTTGTGATTTGTGTCACAGATAGAATATTGGTCACTAAACGTATAATTTGCAAAAATTTTAATATTATTGTTTTAGTTTAATAAAATCCCTTTTAATTGTTTAAAAATATTGCAAAATTGAAGTAGAGAATCGCTAATTCTCGACAAAAAAAAAGGTAATAACATTTCTTTTCGTACTGTAAACGCACCGGCAAGAACCTACGCGGCAAATAAGTTGAACCAAAATGGCCGTCGTTGCTATAGTTACGCGCAGTCCCCCGCTATATATACAGGGTGGGCAAAAAATCGTAGATCAAACGAAACAGGGTGATAGTTGAGGTTATTTGCAGTAAAAAATATCTCTATGGCAGAGTACTCACTTGATCTCCTTAGAAGTTATGAATATTTGAGTGTTTTTTGAAAAAAAATACCAAAATTTGTGATAAATAGGCAATTAAAGTAAAATGGGTACCTATTTTAAAACTATAAATGGTGTTTAGTAGCTTCTAGGAAATGTATCATCACTGCAAAAGTACAGATATTAGGTACCATGATTTATGAGTATTGACACTTTTTTCAATATCTTTTAAATCTCACGTAAAATTACTTGTAACTTTAAAACCCTAGGTACTTTGAAAAAAAAAGTACTACCACAAAATGACCCTGTATTAAAAAAAACTTGCCTATTTAATGACGATTAAAACGAAGTATAACACATAGCTGTTTGTAGCTTCATTATTTTTTTATGTTAACTTTTTCATAGCAAGGTCTAAATTAAAGTAAATCAGAGGATAGTCAAACACCAGTTATCTGACTAGTGTTTTATTTTATGAGTCCTTTATATCACTAAAAAGTTAGTTCGGACCCTTGGCTACGTTTGGCAGAGGTTACAGAAAGATCCCAGGGGCATTACTAGGTTTCTAACAAATCATAAACAATATTTTCTTAATAAAAACATTCCAATAAGTAAATGTGATCGAGTAGCTATAATCGATAAGTTTAAATAGTATAGTATCACATGCAATGATATTTTATAGAACATATATGTTATAGGCGCGTGCGTCGTGAAGACTCGAACACGAGCTAATTGGAACGTCTTGCAACTAGTCTGCGTCGAACGCAACCACAAGCGTGCCGCTCCGTAATACCCGGTTCCTTACATTTTATTTATCAAAAATTGGCCAAGTGCGAGTCAGACTCGCCCATGAAGGGTTCCGTAGTAACTATAATAATATAATAAATATGTATAGGTATTTATTTGACGAATAAAAAATCCTTAAAAATTTCTTAAAACTACCTTTATTACATTTATACAACTACGCTAAATAACTTTGTTTTTCATAGTGTTTGTATGAATTACAAAGTTATATTTGCGGTTTTAGAAAATATGCTGTATCTCAAAAACTGCTGACCCGATTTCGTTCAAACTAATTTTGGTTGAAAGTTTACATTAAGATCTACAGACATATTTTTTTTTTAGATTTTTCACTCCATTATTATAGAAGTTAGAGGGGACACACACACACACACACACACACATTTTACCACTTTGGAAGCTTATATCTTTTAAACGATTGACTTTATGAAAAAGTGGTTTTAGAAACTCTTATATCATTTTTAAAGACCTGTCTATAGATACCACACACGCATAGGTTTCATGAAAAAAAAATCAGTTCTAGTTCCATGTATAAAGGGGGTAGTTCCATGTATAAAGTAAATGTATAAAATGTATAAAGTAAAAAATATATCCCTTTATTCAAATTTTTTTTTCTTAAAATCGGGATGCGGTTCATATAGTTCATATAGAAGAGGCTGAGGGTGATGACCAGGTATGCGCGTCCGTTGCATTCTGGTGGTCAGGATACCCGTAGAACTGGCTGCTGTATGATGATGATGGAAGTGATGATGACGTCACGCCCGACCAGTTTGGACGAGCTGTTTGTGGTGATGTTGGAGAGCACAAACTGACCCTCCAGCTGTGCGAACCATAACAGAGGATCATCGGCGTTGAAAACTGACCTTGACCTTGACCTTGACCCCCATTAGGTATGCCTTTTCTATGCTGCATGCCATAACTGATGTTTATCAGGATTCTTCAATCCGGAACAAATGTCGGTGGTCACCAGTGAAGTAGTACAGGACTCCGTTCTGTAGGGCTATTATACTACTTGCAGTGTTATATACGTATAGCTACTGAAGCGTCTAAGCAGTAGGCGGTGAAATAAAATCCAGAGCGAGAAGCGACAGAGTTATATTGCAGTGACAAGTATGAAGCAGTAATTGAATAATGAATACAAAATAGACGGATATTTATACTAGCAGATTATAATTAAATAATACTAATAACGGTTCGTGCTTGACAGATCTACGCAGGAGTGGACGCCTCCTCGTTAGCGCAGACAATAGACGTGTCCGACGACATCTTGCCTCATTAACGCTCGAACCATGGATGCGCGAGCGCCATGATTCGGAAGGCGGGGCTAAGCCCGACTGACGTCATGAAGTAGGTGGAACTTTGCAACTTGTTTTGCACACGGCACGCTCTGACGTAAAATCGTATGATCTTGATGCGCGTCCAGTCGTGCGAGTCGTGCGAGTAAACTTGCCTACTCGCTACATGTTCATACCTGGCCAGAAGAAACGGTTACATAGTAATTTCTTGGTTGTTCTAATACTTGGGTGGCTTAGATTATGTATAGAATTGAATGCTATTTTCCTAAAATGTTCAGGTAAATAAGTCTAATATTATGTGTAGAGGTTTCACAATAAATATGTTGTTCGCTATCTTGTAATTTAATTCGCTTCATAACAATATTATTACTAGAATTACACTGTTGCAATTGTTGCATTAAGTAAGCATCGTTATTTTGCGCAGTGGCTAATTCTGCGAAGTCAAGAACCGTAGGGCATGTTATTGTTACTACGCGCGATAAGGTGTCGGCTACAATGTTATTTTCGCCGGTTATGTGACGTATGTCTGTACTAAATTCGCTTATGTACATTAGTTGACGAGAGAGTTCTACGAGGAGTTTCTTTATCGCTATTTAATTTAGCAAATGCGTAAGTTAAAGGCTTATGGTCAGTATAAATGATCAATTCCCGACCCTCAAATAATTTGCGAAAGTGGATGATAGCTTTTAGTTTGAGCCGTAGTTAACTACGTGAGAAATAACCTAATGGTTTCTAGCGATTATTAATACGCTGTTGGAGAACTGCGCCTATACAAGTAGTTGAAGCGTCGCACAGTGCGATATTTTTTAAATCTAGGTGGACATAATTATTTTATGCTTTAATTGAGTAAAAACATTTATTTGACGCAACAAAAAATGCTTTAAGCAGAAAAATATTGAAATGAAACATCAATAACTTACATTTTATATAATCAATGAGAAACCAAAAACATACAATTGATTTAAGATATATTCGAGCACAAAACGGATTGAAACGTAATACTTAAAAGATTTACGGGTATAGAATATTACAATGGGTGATTAATAAAGCTACAATACAGTATTTTTTTTTATATTTTTTATAATATTATAACTTAGGGCTTTATATTGCTTCACTTGCACTAAGCAGACCAATTAATCAGAGTCAGTATCAGATTCATCTGTATCTCTGTTAGAATCTTGACCAAATTCGTCTGATTGACCTTCAACAATTTCCATTGGTGGAGTTCTAATTTCTAGCAACTCTAGTACTTCTGGAGTAATTTGCCCACGCTTGGTTTTGGGCAAACCACGTAAACTTGCTATATATGGATCGGAAGTTATAAGCAACCTATTGATTAAATCCCTATTAGTATCGACTCGTGAAGTCTTTCTCGTAAACAGTTCTCTAAACTTCTTATTATGTTTATTTCTAGATTCTTGTGCCTCCTCTGATAACTGACCAATTGGGACAACACACGACAAAATAATATCTTTTCCGTGGAAGAGAATTTTGTGAACGTGTTAGAAGTGATAGATATATAGATATAAACATATATTAAACATGATTACTAGGTGTTTTATAGAAATAATTAGTAGTCTGTATAGCAATATCAGTTTATTAATTTACCACCGGTTCGGAAGGTAGTTATCTATGGAGAAGAGCCGGCAAGAAACTCCACAGTTACTCTTTTCAAAACATCGTCACTTTCACATAATTTCAAGTAAAAATTAACACAATATTATTAGGACACCGATACAACAACATAATTCTATATATAAAAATAAATCGTACCTTAAGATGTTTATACTGTGGCTGTCCGAGAGAGACTGTCTCTAGAACAGAGGTGGGCGTTTAAACGAAAAGCATATAATATAACATATTATTTAAAATAAGCGAATAAGCAGACTAGTTTATAAAAGCATCTGCTTATTCCGCTTTTTGTTAAAATTAAAACGCAACCGCCATTTGATAATTTCTTTTCATAACCACGTAAGTAAGAACGTGCTCAAATGAATTATGTAACAACTGATAGATGGCGCCCGATTCAATTTTAATAGATAGTAAACAATGATTATGCGAAAATCGACCTTAATTCAATAACTTTAAGGTTTAAAATATTTACATCTTTTGTTTATGTGCTGAATCGCGTTGACTTACTCAAAATTGGTAAACCTAGCAAATTAAATATGCTTTCCGTTGTTCACTTTTAAAAGCGACAATTTAATTTAAACGGGTTGCTTATACTGCTTATCACTTATTTTGCTTTTTACGTTTAGTAGCGTTTCCTCCGCCCGGTGAAAAGCGTCATGTTTGTGAATTTCCGAAACAATTTGACTTGTTTACGTAAACATAAATAGTGTAAAACATTTTTTCATGTGGTGAATTGTTTCTTACCAAAGAAATAATTCTGTGAGTTTTGGACTTGTATATAATATAGTTTTTAGGTGTAGTTAATTGTGTTTAATAGGTAATTGTGTTAATAATAGTGTAAATAGTTTATAGTGTAAGTAATTGTGTTAATTTTGACTACTTTTTCTACAAAAACAAATTGGTGAGCTAATTAAACTGTAAATTCGAATAACTACTGTATCAAAATGACGAGTAGAAGTTCGAATAACATAATTTGGAACTTTTTTTGAGAAATCATGCGACTAAAACAGCTGAGTGTAATTTTTGTAAAAAAACTTTATCGTATTCCGATTCTAACAAAATATCGGAACGGAGGATCCGGTTGCTGACGAGCAAAGTAGAAAAAATTATGTTTCCGAATGTGAATAAATGACTTGATGGTTTGAGGAAATAATGGAAATTTTGTAAATAATTAAAATGTACATATACTAGATAATAGATCAATGAACTTTTAAGTACGCCTGAATTTAATAAAATGTAGTTTATTATTTGACAAGTTATTAATAAATACAGATCTTAGAATAATACTAACCTACTTAGTTTAGTTTCATAATTATATAATATTATTCATTCAGATAGTCCTAAGCCTGCCAAGTACGAAAGAAAATTCACTGATTTCGTTTAAAAACCAATACTTAAAGCAAACAACATAATTTCATTATTTTTAATGTAAGAAAGTAAATAAGCGTATTAAGCAGTTTACGTAAGTGACTTTTGATAAAAAATAAACGAATAAGTTCGTTAAAAGTTTTAAGTCGTTTATCACATCTTTACTCTAGAACGACTGAGCGGCGGCTTTTATACGACAGTGTAAACAAGTGACGTCACATCATACGATTTTAAAACAGATTTGTTAACCTTTGTATTTTAACATTAAGCTATGATTAAATGATATAAAAATACAGTAGATATGTTGAAATTAATTAGTTCAATTACATATTAGTCTTACGATGACAGATGATTCAACACACAAAGAAGGGTTATTTCTAAGTAACAAATTAGTGTTTTATACAATAAAGTTATTAGACTAATGTGAATATCTTTAGCAAAATATAATATTAATTATATAATATAATAATCAGTTACTATTATCTAACACGGCCATACTGACATGTACTTCGTTCTCGAAGTACAATTATAATATTTTAACACGATCATTTCAACGTACAATTTAGGTACATATTATTAGAATAAACCAATAAGTAAGAAAAAATAAATTAGCAACATCTGCAATGCTACAATATTTCGTAATCATTACTACTTCGCAACGTCTATCAATAAGTCATAATCACATTAAAAATCAATAATAGACAGACCTTACTTGTGCGACAAACACCCGCAGTTGGTGAAGCTAAATCACCCGCGTTCAGAGAATGTCAGACAACAGTCAAGGCATTTCATCGGTAATAATAATTACGAAATATTCATAATACAATTCACCTGAAATAATAATAACAGCATAACAAAAACAGTAGTGTTATCACTTAACTTTCATACAATTTTCTTTACATTATCGTGTTTACATCATCTCATCTTACTGTGCCTCATCAAACACCCGCCATCAGTGAAGCTGAATCACCTGCGGTCATGAATGGCAGACAACAGTCAAGATAAAGATCTCTCATTATTTCATCGTACAATATTTCGTTTTCATCGTACAATATTTCGTTTTCATCGTACAATATTTCGTTTTCATCATACAATATTTCGTTTTCATCGTACATTTCGTTTTCATCGTACAATATTTCGTTTTCATCGTACAATATTTCGTTTTCATCGTACAATATTTCGTTTTCATCGTACAATATTTCGTTTTCATCGTACAATATTTCGTTTTCATCGTACAATATTTCGTTTTCATCGTACAATATTTCGTTTTCATCGTACAATATTTCGTTTTCATCGTACAATATTTCGTTTTCATCATACAATATTTCTTCAGTATTCCATCGTACAATAATCCACCAGTATTTTCATCATACAATAATCCATCAGTATTTCATCATACAATAATATACATAAATTCTATAATTATTTTTCTTCATTTATATCTAAACAGTATACATTATATAGAGATTTTATAAAATAAAACAGTACCATTCAAATAAAAATAAAAAAATACATATCGAACAAATTTAAAGTGATAATAACCCACATTCAATGTAAAAATAATTAATAGTACAATAAAACAAATAATCAAATAAAAAGGAAAACCATATTGGTATGAAAAGATCAACATCAGAGATTTATGAAAACTACATTAAAAAAAAATTAGGCAATAAAATAATTAAAAAAAAATGTGTAAAAATATTAACAATATGTCGTCTAATTGTAAAATAAAATGTCAAAGATAAAATCTATAATTATACTAGAGATAATATGTCATTTAATAATATATGAGTAATACAATAATAAAACAAAATGCCATAAAAATATCAAAAGAAAAAAAGAATCCAATTTAGAACAATAATTTAAATGTCTTCAACATCTACAATTTAGCCATCGTTATTATTATTTATCACTATTACTAATCAAGTTTGTATGGGTGGAATTAACGAATGGTAGCCTCACTACGGTCAAAAATCAATTGCTGAATTACAGTATTCATGGATAGTTGAACTTTCCACGCACCGCTCGGCCAGTCTGACACATCAGTACAAGAAGTGTTTATCATATTTGTAATCGTGGACACATTGTTTTACTTTTCCATTACTTTTAGGGCTTCCTGAAGTTATTAAGTGGTAAGGTCCGTATTACAGTACCTACGTGACTCAGGTTCAGTACCAAATTTTTAAGAATAAAATATATGTATTGTACAGTTTCACTACAGAAATTAATTTTTAAGAATTTGTAAGAGCAAATTCTTGAAGGTAAGTGGTATTAAGGATTTTTTTCTAGCATATGAAAATATAGCAAGAGTAACTTGTTTTTGGGACGGAGTGGATCCTAAATAATATCTATGACAGTGTTGTTATAAATTGCTCACTGATTATATACTTAATAGTATTCAAATAAATATTGGAAAAAAAATATCAATAGATATATTAAAAGAAAACAAAGTTATAGTTTAAAAAAAAAAAATTAACAAGTTTTGGTAAATATATGGTTACAAATTGTAAATTGTACCACATCTTGTGAAAATGTATACCATTCCTTAAACTTATTAGCAAACTTGTATGGGATGCTGAAGTTCTGTTTTTCTATTCAAATCATTATTGAAATAAATAATTATTGTAATCAATTTAAGTTTAGGAAACACAGGATTCATCTAGTAACTGAAAATGGCCAAAAATTATGGAACTATGTTCAATGAATCTGTACTTGAGGAACATTCTAAAATTTAATCTCGACTCAAAACTAGTTCTAAAGAGAGATCAGTGCCTATGTGACCTAATTTGACTATTGAAATAAATTATATGGCAATATTTTAAAAACCATTTCTGATTATTTAATAATTAGCGACTATGGAACCCATAATGAATTTTGTTTTCAATTGTGATAAGTGTAAGTTTCAAAAATTCAAATTAAATATTCTCTATACAAATCGTGTCGCATTACTACCTCACTAATTCGTCAACAAGTGAACAGACCTCAAGTTTTCTAAATGATATAAATTATCATCATTCTGAAATTTATTTGCGATTTCTGTATAAAAATGAGTTACAAATGGTGTACATTATCAAAACGTATAAATACTTCAGTAAAAACCACACAAAATTTATTTAATAAAAACAAACCGGTTTCGGATTTACACTAGGCTCAATTGGAAAGTACACATTGATCGTGTTAAAACAAAATTAAAAACAATCTTAACCCCCTACAAAGAACACAAAAAAAATAATCAGAAAATCCTTATTTCACTATCAGTATCTTCATCCAACATAGAAAAATCATTAACAACATCACCATTAATTCATTACAACTGAATATTAGTAAGTTGCAGCTAATGACTAACAAGTGCATAGACTAATTACGGGAAAAATACAATATTGTTCGTGTACGGCTGTACTTTGGTCTGCCGGAGGATTTGAAGCGAACTAATAGCGTCCATAAAAAATAAACTGAAGAAGCATGTTCGAACAAAGTAACATATCGCCTCCAACTTTTTCAAGAGTGAACACTACTTTATAATTACTATTCAAATATATACAATACTTTGTATCTGATTGTAAGTGAATCATAATGTTCTTATGAGAAGTATATGACATACCTACACAGGTTCCAAAGAACTTTCCAAGAAACTTTCTCAGAGAAATTGTGATGATATAAAGCCGAATACAATTTTTTTTTTCATATTTATGTCAAGACTACCATTATTTGAACAACCCATGACAAAATTCAAGTTAGTTAGTAATTGTAAAAATCCAAATTATTTTTGAAACATACACATATCATTACATTAGTCAATTTTAGGCATATTTTTACCGTGTGCTTTGACAAAATTAGTATCCGTTATCATAGATCTCTATCGAGTACAGTGTACAATTGTAATAAACCCTTTAACACATTGCGAAAAGTTAACGAAAATAAACACCATAACAGTAGTAACGAAGTGACATTGAAAAGTAGGGTTTGGAGAAAGAAAAAAAAAAGAAAACATCGATATTCTTTTATAAAATAATCGACTATATAGAAAAAAAAAATTAAATCTCCATGAATCATAGTCAATTTTTAAACAAGAATATGCATAAAACTTACGAAAACAAAAAAAATATCGATACTTATTACATTTCCTCGATAATAATCGTTAGTTTTAAAAATAATGATTCCATATTTACCGATATATTTATTTTAGTTAATTTATATGGATTACTTATAATAACACTTTTTTATATATAGCTTATTGGTCCAATGTTATTTAGTAGTTTTTTTTTTCTTACTTGACTCCCGTTATGATGTTGGTCCATCCAATTTCTTTGCAAAGTTTTTTGATTCCATAGCACCATCAGGCTGCACCGCTGTCACTGGACTGGAAGCGCCGCATAATCATCTGAACGGCGGCAATAGCTCGAGATAGCATCACGGATGAAGAGGCCTTCCAATATTGCAGGATTCATTCTGAAACTTTCACTCCAATGCAATCCAATTTGGGCAAGAGCGATATACATACATGTACCTTCTACTTGAAGTAAAGGCCTAAAACAAATGTACAGCTAACCAAAACTAACTTGCAAGAAAAGTAACTGCAAAACAATCTGACAATAGTGACGTTTAAAAAAAAAAAAATCACATGGGCTATGAATCTAACCTCAATACCGAAACAAAATAAGTGGGCTGTGAACTATCCCACTTCTGATGTTAGAAGTGATAGATATATAGATATAATAATATATTAAACATGATTACTAGGTGTTTTATAGAAATAATTAGTAGTCTGTATAGCAATATCAGTTTATTAATTTACCACCGGTTCGGAAGGTAGTTATCTATGGAGAAGAGCCGGCAAGAAACTCCACAGTTACTCTTTTCAAAACATCGTCACTTTCGCATAATTTCAAGTAAAAATTTACACAATATTATTAGGACACCGATACAACAACATAATTCTATATATAAAAATAAATCGTACCTTAAGATGTTTACACTGTGGCTGTCCGAGAGAAACTGTCTCTAGAACGACTGAGCGGCGGCTTTTATACGACAGTGTAAACAAGTGACGTCACATCATACGATTTTAAAACAGATTTGTTAACCTTTGTATTTTAACATTAAGCTATGATTAAATGATATAAAAATACAGTAGATATGTTGAAATTAATTAGTTCAATTACATATTAGTCTTACGATGACAGATGATTCAACACACAAAGAAGGGTTATTTCTAAGTAACAAATTAGTGTTTTATACAATAAAGTTATTAGATTAATGTGAATATCTTTAGCAAAATATAATATTAATTATATAATATAATAATCAGTTACTATTATCTAACACACGCCTACAAGCATTGGGTACCACAAGTATTCCTTAACACGTTAACTGCCATGTCAGTCACCGGTGCCTGACAGAGTCACTATTTGTTCAAGCCACGTCAGCCACCGGTGACTGACGTCGAAGCATCAAATTCAAAAGACGGCAGTGTGCCGTCTAGCACGTTCACAGTGTTATTTTCTATTAGAATTGACTGACAAGCAGGCGCGTGCATAGGATTATGACAGGGCATGCGGCGGAGTAAAAACACACAAAAACTTCTTCTTTTATAGATTTTTAGCATAGCCACAGCCACGCATCGCCACCATGCTACGATGCGTGGCTGTGGCTATACTATAAATCTATAAAAGAAGATGTTTTTGTGTGTTTTTACTCCGCCGCATGCCCTGTCATAATCCTATGCACGCCCCTGCTGTCAAGGCCCTGGAAAAAGTATGTTCACTTGGCCTAACGCTTTTATATTTAGAACTGGATTTATTTAGGTTTTAATTTGGAAAAATAAAATGCGACACAATGAAACTATAACAACTTTTTATTGTAAGAAATAATCATATTTTGGGCTTACACAGCTTAGAAAATTATAAAAAAATGCAATTTAGAGTAATGAAATGCAATAATCAGTCGCAGAGGCCAAGGAAAAGTTACATTGTTTTATGTTCCTCGTTGAAACAAGATAGGCAAAAATGTGGTTCATTAGGGCATTGTGGGCAATAAGTATTCACTTGCTTAGTCTTCTTTCTAGCATAATTTCTGTCTATTGTTTGAACATTTACTTTATAACACCGCGAACAGTACTTTCTAGTTTTTTTTACAGGTCCTTCTTTCTTTTTTAGCTCATGCTTTTGCCTCCTATTTCTTGTCAATGGCATGTCAGGATTACTGTTTTCTTTACCCGATCCTGTTGGATATTTGCACAACTTTTTCCTTTATTCTACTATCCCTATTTTAGACTTCGTGGTTTCTTTATAAATTATGTAAGAATTGAGTAATGCAGTGTTCAACAACAGTTCAACAACAAGTTTTCTGTACCATTTTACAGTTTTTCTCAGTGGTGTTGAGTATGCGATCATCTGATCAAATAGGTCTACAGAAGATTTTGCTTTGTTATAATCGACTACAATTTTTGGTTTTATTATTTCTTTGTCTCTTTTGTAAGTCCTTGTAAATCCAATAGAATGTTTCGTAGACAGTAAATAAACATCCCTTTTATCCTTCCATTTCATACAGGTAATGCCATCTTCATTTTCTTTAGCTCTAAACTCTCCTTTTTTTATCTTTCCGTTTATAACATCTTTAGGCAAATATTTTCTATTTTTACGTAAAGTGCCCACAAGATGCGTTTCTTTGTCCAACAATTTGCGTCCAAGATCAATACTGGTATACCAGTTATCGGTATATAATGTATGACCTTTTTGAAGATATCCTTCCATAAGTGACATCACAACATTGGTTGGGGTTGTAGTTTCAGTCTCACCTCTCTTTCCCGCATATATTTTAATTCTGTTAGTGTAGCCTGGATTAGTACATAATTTAAAAACTTTAATTCCATATTTGTGCCTCTTCAATTTGATATATTGTCGGAATATAATGCGACCCCGAAATGGTACCAGAGACTCATCAATACAGAGATTTTCATGAGGATAGTAATATGTTTCAAAGTTGAGATTCAAAGTATTTACCAATTCACGTATTTTGAACAGACGGTCGCCGTATCTTTGGTTATCGTTGTTAGAAAAATGTACCATTCGTAACAAAATTTCAAACCTGTTACGAGACATAACCGAACGCGGGAAAGATTGGCAAATCAGGGGGTCTGTTGACCAATAATCTGCTAGCTTAGGCAATCTAACTAAGCCCATATATAAAATCAAACCAAAAAACCTTTTGATTTCGTCTTGGTTTGTATCAATCCAACTAAGCAGTCGCGATCCTCGTTTTAGTTGATTTTTTGAACTAAGTTTAGTAATTGTCTGAGCAGCAAATCGGTTGGTTTCCATAGCTATATCATGAAACACACTATCCGGAACTAACAAACAATAGAAATCCTCTGGTTTGGATTTTGCCATCGTATTTCTCAAACTATAAGGTTTCAAACCAGGGCACTCTGTGAAAGGTATAATTCTTCTTTGCTTACCCGCTGGTTCATAACATAAATCGGTCTCAAGCCTTGTACTAATCTGCTGTTCGGGGTTTTCTTCTTCGTCACCACATACCGCCTCTTCCTGTTTCCTCGACTATGAAAAATTACTTCTGTATCGTCACAATTTTCACTACAACATGGAATTTCTAACAGCGGGGAATCTCTTTGAGTCAGTTGTTTTTCTAGTTCGTCAATTGCTTGCAGATCTACCAACGATAATTCAAAATCACACGTATTATCAATAATGGACATGATTACAATAGCTATCGTCACACAAAATCTCCAAAAAAACAAAAAAAAAAGCAATGGATGCGCGCACTTACTTCCGCAGCTAATTCGAAGCGACTACTAAATAAACACTGTAGGTACATCGCATGGCTCGCGCCGGACTGGTTGCAACCTGCAAGGAATGAACTACGACACGCGTAGGTACTTTTGTTCAAACGGCCGAACGCCGCACCGAGTGATTTGCCGCGCAAATAAATTGGCGGCCGGCGGGCGGTGCCTGACAAAATGCTTGACATGGTCCAATGGCTATGTTTTGTTTCGTTTGGGCCTCGTCAGGCACATATGCCAGACATTTTATTTTTTTTTGCTTTATTTTACATTATAATTACCGGAAACTAATTAAAATAGTCATATAATGTGATTTACTTGAACATACAATCAAAAAACAAAAATAAAAAAAACAACAAAAATCAATTCAAAATTTTACTATGGCAGTTAACGTGTTAATATATAAATCGCTGGTTGCTTTACTGTATTCGTCAAACTTGTCACAATTGACCGGAAAACCACTATTTATGCACTCTAAAATAACATGAAAGCGTTTAATAAGTGTAACACTGACGCCTGTTATGTCTGCAGACTTATCATCATTTCTAAAAAATTTTCGTGCCGTGTTACCATCATTAGTATTGCCAGTATTTTGTTTAGGCATATCAACCAACAATCCCAACTCGCTCCTAAACTTTTCTTGAACATCTTTCTTTTTTTCTGCCACGATCTTTTTGTTTTCATCCCCTCTGGCCTGCCATGATTTAATACCGAGGCGATATAAAATATGTAAAATACATTAAAAAAAACGTATCCATGCGTGTAGCGGTGATAAACCGAATAACAGAAAATCTTGTTTGACCGTCTTGGCTATAATCAGATCTTTATTGTTCATTTCTTTTGGTTTTGCACCACACAAATAACAAGTTTGTGTAGACGCACAAGAAGCAACAGCATTGCAAACTTTTCCGTCAATCATGCAAAATATCATTTTAACCTTTACTAACATCTCCACGCTATTAACTGAAATTTTTGTGGGTGCTAGAGTTTCAATTTGACTCCTGATTTTATCAACTTCTGTAGTTATCAAATTTGCATTTTCTTTTGCAAACATAATCTTTATTGGTCGACAATATCTGGTTGAAGATGGCGAAGGATTTTGCCATATAATAATTTTGTTATTTTCCACATACTTTTGCAGGGGTACCATAGATATACTAAAAAGACTTTCACTACACTACACTGTTCCTCAGAAAATTTTTGTTTATATATATTTTGTTCCGCACCATCACAAACCCAGTTCACTATTATCTGTAGGTTTCGTATATTTTTTATAGTTTTTAAAACCTCTTCTTGCGCCTTGCATAATCTTGTAATCGTATGATCGATTAAAGATTGTAGTTTGATTTCTGCATATGTGTCTGTAACATCTATGTCATTGGGGTAGCAAAGTTTTTTTGCCAGTTTGACTTTACAATATGCTGGATATATACTACTCAAAGCAAAATAAGGGCCACCTCTATTTTTCTGCGTAATTTAATTCTTGTCAAGCTTACGATGCTGGGGGTGTTTAAATTAAATCAAACAACTATTTTTTCATCAAATAAAATAAATTTTAATATGATTAAATAAAAAATTAACGACATAATCATAATTTTTAGGTTTCGCCATATTTACGGGTATTTAAACGTAAACTTTAAAGTTAAAGTTCAGTTTCAAAATCACAAAATGTACAGTTGCTTTTTATGGGGTTAGTAACGAGTATGTCCTCCCTTTTTTAAAACATATTCTCGAAGCCTCGAAGGCATGCTCTCAATAAGGTGTCTGATGTTCTCGTCAGGAATCTCCTCCCAACACCTTTTCAGGAGGTCAATCAACTGGCGCTGGGTGTGTACATCCTCTTGAGCTGCTCTGACTCGCCGTTTCAGCTGTTCCCAAAGGTGTTCGATCGGATTTAGGTCGGGGCTGCTGGCAGGCCATGGCAAAACCTGAATATTGGCTTCCTCTAAGACAGACATGGTCGCTCGGGCTGTGCGTGCTCGTGCATTATCCTGCATTAGGATGAAGCCGTCGTCTGCTCGTTATGAAAACGATATAACATGGGGCCTGACAACATGTTCGATGTAACTTTGTGCTGTTAAACTGGGCTTGTAAGCTGATTCTGCCACAGACCATGACATTGGGACCACCAAATCTGTCACGTTCGTGTATGCAAGGATCAGAAAATCGTTCACCGCTTCTTCTCCACACTCTGACACGTCGATCGTCACTAGAAAACTTCACCTTGCACTCATCCGTGAAGAGCACGTTACGCCATTCTTCCATCCCCCATTCAGATAATGACGCGCAAATCTTAAACGGTTTGCAAGCTGGCTCCCGTTCAGTTCAGTTTGAATTACTCGCCTTCTTGAACGTTGCAGGTCTTCGTGCAAGCGATTGCGTATAGTTTGGTCACTGACAGTTGTACCTGTAGTCCGGCGTAGACGATTTTGCAGAGTGCGCGCTGTAACAGTTCGTTCACGTCTAGCACAAAGTCGAATGTACCGATCCTCGCTGGCAGTAGTAGCACGTACTCTTCCCGAACCACGACGCCGAGACACACTACCGGTCTCCTGGTATCGGTTCCACAAGTTCAAAAAACAACCGTAACACACAGCGAACTGAAGTTAAACTGATTGAAATAAAACACAAAAATTAAACAAAACTACCCACTTGAAAAGGTGCGGGATAAAATATCAGTCAAATCGTACCCTCGACCACAATATTGCCCATACTTTACTGTTATCGTTCCTCAACCACTTAAGATCATAACACAACTCATAGAAATGAGTTATCATAACGTAGGTCAACATTCAGTTAGTTTAAAATGTAAATGTACAAGTGGCCCTTATTTTGTTTTGAGTAGTATATATTGGTATCTATTAGTTTTGCTTGCTGTCGTATTACATCATATTGATGGGTTGACAGATGGGCGTCAACAATCAACGCCACAGCTTGGTCCGCGGAAAATTCCTTTTTTTTTATTTGAAAAAGTGCAGTGCCTCTTCTGGGTGAAAACTCACACAGCTCTTTCACTATGGCCGCTGAATATCTTTTACCCTTCTTGCGAAGCTGCACTTCGGTTGCCAAAGACAACTCTCCCTCACTCGATGAATCTAGAAGATGTTGTATACTTCGCATTTTGGTTTATGGCTGGAACTGTCGAAGTCCTTTTGTGGTCTTCCAGGTCGGCTACTAGGTCCATCCAATGAAATATTTGTGACATTTTCTGTGATTATATTATTAAACGAAAAACTTTCTTCTAACCAAGCAGAATTCGTTTTTATAAAGCGGTCTCGATGTCTGGCTGATTTCGTCCATTTTACTTCAATTTGTTGGGCACAGCTTCTTATTTTTGCCTTTAATTTATTTATAATTTCATCTGGGAAAGATGGATTGCCAAACTCTTGCAATATTATGATGCAACAAAGCATCCATTCTACATTCTTTGTTGGCGTTCGCGTTGGCGAACCAAACATCGAAAAATGAAATTCGTGAAATCTCGAACGTCATTCTGAAAATTGAAAGAATATGTATGAGTGTCGCAACTTTGCGCAAGCAAATGGTCATGTTTCATAGAGTTTATAAGTTTTTCTATTAGAAAAATTTGGCATGAGACTCATATAGTTTCATATAATGAGTTAAAAGTTTATTACAAACAGTACTAGGCATTTTCTTTTAGAAAAAAAAAAATACTAATATTCCCTTCACTCTGACTAATTTATGTAACGATATTTGTAATAAAATGAATATGTAAACTTACCTCAAGACTCAAACGAAGACGATAACAACACTTAATCACAACTAGCACACAGAAACACAGCGTATCCATCGAACAAACTCAGACGAATGACGCTACCGTTCACTCTAAGCGACTGTATAACCGCAGGTAGTTGGCCGGTCTGACCCTATTTTTCTATTGTTCGACTCGACTTCTAGGAAAACAAGTCTTGTGTGCTTGAAATATGGTGTATTGTTATTGATTTTAAGTAAGTGGCAGGATGGTAATTAAATGTGTCAATTTTTAATATTGTCCTCCTAGTTTTCTAAAATACCACACTGTGCGTCGGTCATAAGAGCTATAGGAATATCCGGTGTCGGATACGATAAGGTAGCTGCATTTTGCAGACTAGTTTTACACTGCAAAAATGCTTTGTATGCATCGTCTGACCAACTAATTTTAGTTTTATCTTTACGCTTAGAGTTATGTAAATAATTATTTAATAAATGTTGATATTCTACAGCTTTTGGCAAATGATGTCTATAAAAATTAACCATGCCGAGGAAACGTCCTAAATCTTGCACCGTTTCCGGTTTGGGAAAATTGACTATTGCCTCGACCTTGGAATTGGTCGGCTTGGTACCTTCAGGTGTTACCTCATAACCTAGAAATTCGATATTTGATTGACCAAAACAACTTTTATTTAAATTAATAGTTACACCAAATTCATTCAAGCGTTCGAACACTGCCTTTAGGTGTTTTTCATGATGTTTTTTTGATGAACTGGCTATAATTAGATCGTCGATATAACAGAATATAAATATGAATAGTCTGAACCCGGCTCAATTGAGCCGTCAGCATTAATAATTTCAATATTATGTAACACAGTGTTGTTCATAAAACGTTGAAATGACTGTGCAGCATTACGTAAACCGAATGACATACGAGGAAATTCAAAAAGTCCGAAAGGAGTAATAATTGCGGTCTTTTCAACGTCTTCAGGAGCAACCGGTATACAGTGAAAGGCTCTATTAATATCGATTTTAGAAAAAATAGTTTTTCCGGATACAATATAAGTGAAATTATATAATCGCGGAATAGGATAGCGATCTGGTTTGGTGATCGCGTTGAGTTGGCGATAGTCCCCACACGGGCGCAGATCACCGTTGCTTTTAGGTACTACATGCAATGCACTTGACCATAGACTTTTAGATGGACGGCAAATCCCTAAATTCTGCATAATACGAAATTCCATTCTTACCTTTTTTAATCTCTCGGGTGGGAGTGGCCTCGCCTTTGCATAAACGGGTGGTCCTGTAGTCTCTTTATGATGGTAAACTGCATGTTTAGGGGTCTCCTTAAAAGAAACAGGTTTTATCAAATCTGGATACTGTGAAATCATATCATAATAGGGGTGTGAGGGCTCAATAGTGTTTACAGATGTATGACTTGACTTAATTATTTTAGATACTATGTTCAGGCTGGTTAGTTTATCCACTAGCTTACCGCTACTTAAATCTACTAACAATTTATGATGTGCCAAAAGATCAGCATCTAAATGGGTTGAAAGACATCGGCTATAACAAAACTCCAAAGATATGGTCTGCGCAAGTTTAAATCTAACACTATGTTTTATGTCCGTAGGTATTTATCACAGACCCATTAGCCGCGTACAGTTTGTAATGACTTATTGATGAGCTATTTTTACCATGTAAATTACGCAATCCTCGCAAAGGTAGCACTGAAACGTTAGCACCGGTATCAGCCAAAAAATTTAACCCAGTTGTCTTATCCGATACAAGAAGACGGTTTTTGATAGACACTGTACAGACTTCCGTCGCAGTCCGCACAACTTTTAGTTTTCCTGCTTATCCTTCCAACTGCAGGGCTTGACGCACTGGTGTGCCTTGGTTTTGAATCTAGCGTGGTAAAAACATAGTTTATTTGTATTACCATGAGACATCCTACTCCTTGAGTTACTCCTGTCACGATTGCGAGGTTGACGTTGGCTGCAGAAATTATGTGTTGACCTCTCCAGGTTCTCAATCTTCTTATTTAATTTAGCTTTCTCAGCCAACAGCGTTGAAGTGTCCGTGGGGGAAGATTGTGCAGTGGAAGTGGACGCGTTTACCTCTGCAACTTGGCTGAAAGTCGTGGTTTCCATTACCTTGTCTGCGACCAAGGCTAAGTTGTCAAGGTCCTTGGTTTCTGATACCGAAATTATGGCTCTCGTTGATACAGGTAGATGGCCTTGCCACAGAACTTGGTCATGGGTAATGTTTGGTCTGATATTTTATCCCTTGCTAAATCTCTCATGCGTTACTTAGACGCATGAGAGATTGAGATGGTCGTTGGTCTCCAAGGTCCATTTCACCTATAAGTTTCTGAATCTGCCTTGTTTCCGATTCTTCGTAAATTGCGAGCAGGCGATCTTTTAGCGCTTCATACTTCTTAGACTCAGGTGGACGCAGCAATATATCGGTTACTTGTTGGATGACGCTCTTCCCTAATTTAGAAACAACTATGTTGAATTTGGCTTCGTCCGATATCTGCTGCGGGAAAAGCGTGGCTTCTGTCTGGAAAAACCAGACCCGAGACTGATCGGTCCAGAATTCCGAAATTCGTGACGCTACTGAAATGGCTCCGAGATCACTCTGTTCGACCTTGACGACAGGTGCAGTCGACGGTGTTGGTGGTTGCACAGGATTCATTCTCACTGACTAATAAGTCTTGTTCACACAAACTAATGTTTGATTTGACCACGAGTATAGACCTTTTTGTAAGCCGCTACCGAAATTATTTTATTTTGTGTTCCACGGGGTCACCAATTTGACGAATATTTATTTTGACCACGTGCGTTGTCGTATATCACATCGGGGTCACCAATTTAACGAGGATTTAACGAAGATTTAATTGTTCTTAGTGTAGTCGTTAATTAGTCCTTAGTCAGAAGGTTCTGAATTTAGAAAATAAGTAGACACCTTGAAAACAGATAAACGTGTGTTTTATATATCACTTAATTTAATACAAGACACGGTCTATGACGTAAGTCTATATACGGTGTATACGCGAGTCTATACTGTGGCCTATGGGTAGCGACTGAATTCATTAGGAGCGGTTGGCCGTGAGAGCTCTGAAGGAGCTAGCTCAGCAAAATACAATGTGTCGCCACAATATTATAAAACAACTTCGTTTTATAATATGTATGTAGTCGCCCCCGCCGCGTTTGTCTGTCTGTTCGCGACTACTGAACGGATTTTCATGCGGTTTTCATCAATGGATGGGGTTATTTATGAGGAAGGTTTTGGTGTATAATTCGTCCCGAAATTGCTACGGGAACGCGAAAAATGGGAAATACGAGTACGAAGTCGCGGGCAAAAGCTACTTTATTAATAAAAAAAACATGATAAGATTTAATTATATTTTATAACAATAATTATGGTCATCGTGATTTAATTCTCTTATACCAGACATATCGCAGTCTTACTGTCGCTCAATTCTTCAAATTCGCTGTCATGGTCAGAATCAGTGTCGCTATCACTCTCTGTGGATATGATAAATCTCTCCATTTCCACGTCAATTAATTCATCGTTTTTTAAATATTTGTCTTCAACATGCTCCACGTGTTTGCACTGAATGCTCCAGTCTTCAGGCATGATGCTGGCAAAAGCGGATTCTGTCAGTTTAATTATTGTTTTTGGGTCCTGAGGGACATTTTTTTCAGCTACTCTTCTTTTTGCCAGGCTCCATATTTTTTAAATAGGGTTAAGATCACAGTGGTATGGAGGTAATTTTACCACTTCGTGATCGTATTGTTTCAGGAGCTCGTCAACTTCAAAAACTGGCGGCCCTTTGTGTGTTTTATAAGATCATATAAAACTGGTTTTGTCCAACTCTCTTCAAAGAAAATTCTTTTTTCTCTCAGCCACTGTTGCATGTTTGATTTTAAGCTTGCCATTGTAGGAGCTTTGTTTGTTTGAGTGCAGTGATAAGGTGCATTATCCATAACTACAAGACATTTTTCAGGCAGATTTGGCACTACTTTCTCGGTCATCCATTTCAAAAAGTTAGTTGCGTTCATGTCATCATGATAATCTGCGGATTGCGACTGTGATTTAAAAATCAATAATGCATTCGGTACAAATCCAGAGTCCAAACCCGCATGCGCAATTATAAAACGTTTTCTAGCTGATTCTGAAACCAGCACGCCCTCTTCTTCTTCGCTTTGCCAACAGCTTTTTGCATAATATGTTGGATGAATATAAGTTTCATCTAAAAATACCACCGGCCTCTTGTCAACTAGTCTATTTTTCCTCATTCTTTCTATATACCTCGCACGCCAGGCAGTAATATCATATCGCTCCATCAATATTTTACGTTTAGACTGACAGCGTTTGAAGCGAAAGCCAATCTTTTTCAATACTCTTCTCAAAGTTGTGTTACTGCCTTGAAAATTTATATCTCGTTTTAATTCCAGACGCAGTTTATTGACAGTCGGTAATTCTTTTCTCACGACATAAAAAAAGTATCTTTTGACGTATGACGCATAAATCAAAATCATCCAAATGAATTTTATTGGGTTGTGGACGATTTTTGCCAGGAGTAACAATTTTTTTTGAAGTGCTCGCTGCAATTTTTCCTTCTTTAGTAATTCTTGATACCGTCTTGACAGAGACACCTGAAATTAAAATAATAATAATGTAAAAAGTAAGTTCGAAAAATAAATAATAATAATATTGATAGTTATGTACATAAATGAAATAGCAATTATGTATCATTTAATCAGTATATTTTTTATATTAATATTATGACAATAACAAACGTAAAGGAAGGCAAGGTATCTTGTTTTATTTTTAAGTTATAATTTTGTTTGGTCTAGTGCGAGACTAATAAATACTTTTTCTTTCTTTCTTTTTCTATGGCATGTTACGTTTGCTAATTTGCACGAAACAGAAAACATTTACCCATTAATGAGACAAAATCAACAGCCCTTGCAACCCTAGAATTTACCTGTCATGGCAGCGACACGCATTTGTACATTTTGTACAGGGATCAAAACATCTTTATTTTGCTTCTCCATTTCACAAAACTCTTTCACCTTAAGAATCACTTCTCGGGCCGCACTTCTAATCACTTTACGCTCCATAATCAACCGGATTTCAAGCCAAAAATAATAAAAACTTACTAACAACCTTCGCAACTCACACTTCCGACAAACAACAACATGGCGGAGCTGTCACATTAGTTCCAGTTTTCATCGCAGGACTTGAGTGGTAGCGCGGACTTTACGTATAGTGCGTTTCATCAAAGAAGTCTTCGCTGTAATGTTGGTAGCGCTTAAATGAGTGCTGCCAGGCTGTGAAAATTATATTACCCAATAATTCAGTATAAATTGAAAACGAAAATTTATTTTGGTTGTTATTTTTGTTTGGTCACCTTTCAACAAAGGTCTATAGAAAATTATACCTTACGTGTAAAGATAAGTATTCATAAAATTAAACTCTTAATATAACCATAATAATTATTTATTTGCGAAACTTCTTAATAAGCTGTAACGATTAACAACAAAATTACTTTTTAAAATAACTGTGCTCCTCCAAAGGACCTACACCCGATATAATGAAATAATGATGTTTATTTTGCAAATAGGTTATAAATAACACTTTTAAACGTCTTTTTTCGTAAATGTAAACTAGATGAGGCCAGTGTTTCCTCACTGACTATTCTGAGAAGAAACACTGAAACAAACTCAGAGGTCAACGTCTCTTTTAAAGTCCAGACAATCTGTAGTGATCAAATCATACGAGGTTAATGTCTGTGGCGCCCTTTAGAGGACAGAATTAATCGATATAGCACTAGTATCATTATCTCTAGGGTCACTATCTTCTGAAGTATCGCTGTCATCTCCGACTTCTATTATAAGTCGATATATTTCGTTATCAACAGTTACTCCATTGTTGAAGTACTTATCTTCTATGGTTTCTACGTGACTGCATTCTTTTATCCACTCTTCTGGCGTGATTTACAATATTTTTTGCTTCCTGACCCACGTTTTTTTCAGCAATCCGCCTTTTCAAAAGACTCCATATAAGTTCGATTGGATTCAGGTCACAATGATAAGGAAGAAGTCTTACAACTTTATGACCGTGTTTAAAGCGAACTGAACCTGAGTACCACTGCTGGTTTTACTAGACTTTTCCTATCTTCTAGGGGACTGTTCTAGGTGAAGTAAACGCCGTGATCGTTGGTGGTAGACTGACTTTTAATAAAAGAAAGAAAAAATATCAAAAATAATTAACATTCGAAATATGAAAACACTGTAAAAAGTACATCAAAAAGTATAAAACTATAAAAAAGGTGCGTCGCGCACATTCCTCCCCCCCAAGTTAAGCCCACAGCTTGAGCAGCTTCTTCAAGGGCCTCCTCAGTATGCCCGCTGCAGTTCTGACGTCTGCCACTCGGATCACCCCATCGCGGCCCGGGTAAGTCGCTGAGATGCGTCCTCTCGGCCAGGAGCCTCTTGGCAGGTTGCCGTCAACTATCAGAACCAGATCTCCTACAGCCAACTCTGGAATATCACCTTGCCCGGGTCTGGGAATAAGATTCGGCAGGTACTCTTTAACCCAGCGCTGCCAGAAGTGGTCCGCCAGTCTGACCGCTTTCCGCCAGCCGCTTCTTGATACCAGATCTCGGTCCGTCAAGGCTGCTGGAACAGGGCGCCCCGACGAAGCTGCGAGGAGAAAATGATTCGGAGTAAGCGCCTCTACGCTGCCGGGCTCTACCGAGACGTGCGTCAGGGGGCGGGAGTTGATGAGCCCTTCTGCTTCTGCCAGCACGGTGTGCAGAACTTCTTCTGTCGGAGCACGTTCGGTGAGGGTCGTTCGGAGTGCTGTCTTCACACTTCTGACCAGTCGCTCCCATACTCCACCCATTAACGGGGCCGACGGAGGAATGAAGCGCCAACTGATTTTCTCCCTCGCAGCATATTCCATAGCTGCGTTCCCGTAGAGTGCACGGAGTTCTCTTCTTGCCCCGACGAAAGCGGTGCCATTGTCAGACCAGATCTCAGAAGGCGTTCCTCTGCGAGGCACGAAGCGCCGGAGACTCATTATAGCAGAATCCGTTGACAAGCTTCCAACGACGTCCAAGTGGATGGCGCGGACGACTAGGCACGTGTACAAAGCGACCCATCTCTTCTCCCGTCTTCGGCCAACAGTCACCTGAACTGGCCCGAAGTAGTCTAGCCCAGTGAAAGTGAAGGGGCGTTTGTGGTGAGCTAAACGTGCCTCCGGTAGATCCCCAGTAGGTGGCTGGAATTTCTTAGCTCGGCGAATGCGGCATAGCTGGCAACGGAAGGCAACGGAGCGGACGACATTTCTTAAACCGAGCAAGTAGAAACTCTGGCGAAGCTCGTTGAACACGGTCTCCGTGTTGGCATGGGCGGCTCGGCGGTGGTGGTGGTTCACCAGTAGCTGCACGGCAGGGTACTTCCCGTCGAGGACGATGGGGTTCTTTGTGGCTTCAGGCACTCCCGAGGCCGCGGCAATACGGCTGGATAGGCGTAGGAGGCCGTCTTCATCCACAGTCAGCGACAGTCGGAACAGCCGACTCGTGCGAGGTATGGACAGGGGTGGTAGTCTGCTCAGACACAGTAACTCATCGGGAAATGAGTCCAGCTGTGCCTGGCGCAAAATGTGCATCTCGGCCAAGCGCATATCGGCAGCTGTCTCATGCGTTGAGTGTTGAGAGCCAAAAGAGCTTGACGGCTGAAAAGAAAACGTTACTATCCCCCCTTGCTCACGTACTAAATGTTCTACATGAAACCCCCTACGTGATAGGAGTGGATTCTGATTTTAGTTAAATATTTATGAGCTCTACATGTTGCTCGTACCAATCTCAGCCAAGAGCTAAACCGCTTGGGATCAGCTGAGACAGGCACAGGCCTCTCAACGCTACCGATAAGGTGAACTGCTGCAATGGTATGTACCGGATTCCTGCTCTCTTCATTTACATTTGGGTACTCTGAGGAACTACAAGGCTCACTAGGCCAGTCAGAAGAAAGCAAGAATTCCGGACCAGTGATCCAGCGAGACTCTAGGGACAACGTAATGCGTTTTAACCGGGTTGCATCGTCAGCGACGTTCAACTCGCTAGGCACCCACCGCCAATCACTAGCACTCGTTAACTCCAGGATCTCGCCGACCCTGTGCGAAACAAAAGGCTTGAACGAGCGGGCCTCGCTTCGTAACCAACTCAACACCGTCATTGAATCGCACCAAAAAACTTGCCTGACGGGCCTGAAACGATGAGAGTCGCAAATTGATGAAGCGAGACGCGCGGCGATCAACGCTCCTTGCAGCTCCAACCGCGGAATCGACACTGGCTTTAGGGGAGCTACACGGACCTTGCTGCAAATCAGTGCGAGCTTGACTTCTCCATCTTTAAGCACGTACCGCCAGTAAGCTACCGCAGCAAAGGCAGACTCACTGGCGTCGGAAAAAACATGCAGCTCGCAGTGACTTACTTCACAGCCGGCTGGACTGTAGTAGCGTGGGACCTGCAATTCCGCAACCCCAAACAAATCCTGAAACCATAGCCTCCACGCTATACTGTCCTGCTGTGAAAGTTCTTCATCCCACTCGAGACCCTTGCGCCACGCATTTTGGAACATGATACGACCGGTCACTACTAGAGGCGCAAGAATCCCGAGAGGATCAAAAACCCGCATCACGTGGGCCAAAACCACCCGCTTGGTAAGCTTTTTTGGTAGCCCACCCTTTTTTAATCCAATATTGAAACCGACACAGTCTGTAGCGGGCTGCCAAATAAGGCCAAGCGTCCTCACAGGAGTGGCCAGGTGGCCCAAGACTACGGGTGACGTCACCGGCGCCTCCAGCAATGTCTCCTTCGGCAACAACTTCAGGGCCGACGCGCTATTGGAGGCCCAGCCACGCATTTCAAAACCCCCGTTTTTGTGGACAGCGTGAATATCAGCGGCCAGTTTTGCTGCCTCATCCACGCTGTCAAGGCTGCTGATGCAATCGTCCATATAATGATCGCAAATGATTACACGCGCTGCGTCCGGATATCGTGTCTGATGCTCGGCAGCATTTTTATTTTTAATGAAAACTGCCGTAAAGGGACTAGAAGCGGCACCGAACATCATTGACGACATCCGGTAAACGCGCAGTGGTTCACGCGGACTATCGCGCCACAAAAACCTCTGCGCGTCGCGGTCTTCAGCGCGAATTTTAATTTGCGGAAACATTTCCCGAATGTCTGCGGTCAACCCAATTTTGCCCTCTCTGAACCGAAAAAGAATGCCTAGTAGTGGTTGAAGCAGGTCAGGACCCGGTAATAACAACGAGTTTAGTGAAACGCCCTCGGATTTGGCAGCGGCATCGTGCACAACCCGCAGCTTATTAGGTTTGTTTGGGTTGACTACGCCGAAGTGAGGCAGGTACCAAATTCATGGCCCTGTGGGCGCCTCTGGACACAGCTCGGCGTAGCCCTTCCCAACCATATCGTGAACGTTGGCATGATACCGCTCCGCGTAGCTAGCATCCTTACACAAGTTCTTTTCCAAGCCTAAAAACCTAGATAAAGCGAGGTTGTAACTGATGTTTAGTACCAAACGTTTCCGAACGTACCCTTTTGACATAAAGAAATTTGATCTTGACATTACTGACTTGACAGATTGCCTTCTTGGTTCCGGTTGGAAAAAATGTCGGCACGTTGGGACCTGTTGAGTTAATTGTAATTGGTAAAAAATATTATTGAATCGCCTGTTGAAACCGATAATTGGGTCGCGAGTAACGATTAATTGGAATTTGTAATCCCCATTTGATGAGAAACCTGGGATATTTTGGGATTTATTGCCGGTTTGTCGCCACCGCATGGCACGCGGATTTGTTGGAAATAAGTTTTGTGCTGTGATGCTGTCTGGACCGCGCCATCTGGAGACCGGCGCCTTGTGACCGTTCAGAACACTTGACTTACATCACACTTTCAATTACTCACTTCATATTTACATGCATACCACACTTGGGCGTGGCCAAGGAAGGTCGAAACTTGGCGTACCCAGCACAGAAGGTAGGTGGTATTAACTATTTATAGATAAAGCCTCAGAGGCTATATATTGTTTTGTCGGCCGAAGAGCCTGTAGATTATTGAGAGCAACAGTAGGGCTCCACGAACCGTGGACAAGTTCAGACCGTCCAGTTACCGTTGGCTGGCTTCTTGTAGTCCTGAACAAATCCACATAGTAAATTGGAAGTTTTGAAAATAACTTTAGTTTAATTACTTAACATAACTTATAACTTAATAAGTTTTGAATATATTACCATGTCATCCGGGCTATCTAATTGAAGTTGAATCAAATGAAGTTGTATTTGTAATTTGTACTGTAGCCCCCTTTGTTGTATTGACAAGTAAGATTTATTTGTGAAATTAGGAATTATTGGGTTGTATTTGGTACATAATTTGGTATATTTGTTGTAAAGTTGTTTGGTATATTTGTTGCAATTAATAATTGAATGTCATTGATCTGAATTTAAAAGGTTATCTAAATAATAATCACACATTTGTTAACATAACAAGAATTGAATGGTGTGGATTGACTTATTGCAATTATCAACAACTTCCACCACAATGTTGGAAACACCTACACCATCCCCACCAAATGGAACATCGAACCCACTGCATGTTGATCCTATCAAGGCTTCAACTCTGCTTAGGATTTCATCCGGAGGTATATAGTCGGGCTTTCCACCACCAGTCTAAACAAACACAATATTTTAGTTTTAAATTAGGTACCACTATGTATGTTCAATTTCAATGTATATTGAGAAAAATCAAATTAATGTAAACATGGCTTTAGCCGACAGCAGCAAGACAACACAACATCCAATTATATGTACCTTTGAACACATCGCAGATGATGTATTGCTTATATCGCTAGCTGTGGAAGTTATTTCATAGACATACATATAAAACAGTAAGTTCGCTGCGACACGTTGCCTGACGCGTGCCGCTATCATCTGCAGACTTAGTACCTTTAAACCTACATATTAACCTAAAAGAGCTTACAAGTTATAATACCTTAAAATGATTCATTCGTATCTGTTGGGATCGTTTACGCGCTGCCTTTTTTAAGTTATCCCAATTGGCTTTTAATTGTCTTTCTGCCTGGGGATAGATCCATTTCTGGCATTGAGCTTGTTGGTGGTAGCATTGGTCTCCTTGCTGGTAATAATTCTATTAGTTTCGATTAATTCCACCAGACAATGCATTTACTCCTTACTCATGGCTTTATTTTTCTATAAAATAAATTACTGGCTTTAGACATACTGTTAGACAAAAGTTCGTAAGTATTGTAAGTTAAAAAACGTGTGTTACTCACAGACGTAGCAGAATCCATTTTATTTCACTTTATGTTGAAATGTTATGTACTTAATAATCAAAAACGCTATAACTAATCCTTCACGAAGACAACCGGACAGACAGAGCACAGAACACTTAGGGTGACAAATCAACATCGAGCTATGCTGCGCTGTACTGCGCTGTGCTGCGCTTTGCTTAGCTCAATATTAAAAGTAATCAGCAGCTCGTGTAGTCGTTTATCTCGTCAAAAATGACTTTATGTTCAAAAAAACGTAAACATCACGACATAGTTGAATCCGATGAAGATGAAAGTGAAGAAGAAGCGGCTTTATGTGTTATTTTGTCGTTAAAAGAGTCCAGTCACGGTAGTTTGTTACCACACACTATACGTGAAAAATACGGAGAATTTAATTTTCTAAAGGATTAAGACGATTTTTTTTTAAATTTGCGAATGACTAAAAATAATTTTAATTATTTACATTCGTTTATAAGTCCATGTATAAAAAACAAAATTGACTGTAAGAAAGCCATAAGCACAGAAGAGAAATTAGCAATCTGTTTGAGGTAAGTAAATTATTTGAATGCACAAGATAAGGCAATTGTCTCTGTACATTTTCCCTCGTGTATGTATTAGTAATTAATTTTGTATGTAGAATAATAATTCATAAAAATTTTACACGGTAAGATAGTCAACCTATTTTCAACCGACGACAAAAAAAGGAGGAAGTTATCAATTCGACGCGTATATTTTTTTTTAATGTATGATCACCGATTACTCGAAGACGGCTGAACCGATTTGGAAAATTCTTTTTTTGTTTACAATTTCTCACCATGTCAGGATCTGATGATGGGATTCTGGAGAAATCGAGGGAACCCTTCAAATATTATAGGCACACCTATGGCGTTTTCGGTATTTCTTATAGTAACTTGTGCAGTTGCTCTCAAAAAGTACCATTTGGGGAAGTGGAACTGATGATGAAGACCAAAGATGGCCGCCGAAACTACCCAATAACTTATTATTGACATCCATATTCAAGTAATCGAATCGCCATCAACGAAATACTTATATTTCGTGGATTGCGATTCGATTACTTGAATAAGGATGTTAAGCACTTTATGCTCGTCACAATGCATATTGTGATGTATAGCTGATGGTGAAGTACCAGGAGAACTCCTAAAAAATTAACGGCCCAGCATTGGGAAAAGTAATATTTTGTAAAATGTTATAAGTAGTTGACATTTAGGCTCTTGTAACTAGGTAAATTAAAAATCAACCAACTAAAAAGAGTGAAATAAAAACTTTTTTTCCAAAAAATTAAACCGACTCCCAAAAAACACTGCAAAGTGAAAAATAACTTTAATTTCGGAAATCGGTGCCAAAAACGAAAATACAAAACTAAAGACACCGACTACCAAAATTAAAGTTATTTTTCACTTTGCAGTGTTTTTTGGGAGTCGGTTTAATTTTTTGGTAAAAAGTTTTTTTACATATCTTTTCAAAACCTTACATGCAATGCGGCAGTACTCTAGTATGTATGTAGTGCGTGCGTGACTTGTCAATATAATAAAACAATGGTAAAAAAACGTTCATTAACTTTACTAATGTTAAATTATATAAAAAACAAGTACTTAGCAAAAATGAAATTAAAATGGTACCGCTTAGAATTATTAAATTAATCAATTAGCGAAGTAGCATTGGCCTCCTCGCTTGCACACGTCGGACCGTGTTCACACACGGTGTTCCCACCGACTGGAAGGACACTGGCATCGTGTTCAGCTGTATATCCTCCTACAGATTTATTTGAGGCACTACTTGGAGATGTAAACACATTGTGTAATGTATGACAATTGGTATCTGAGGATTGGACACCTTGAGCTGTTGTATACCCTCGAGTACTAGTTAAAGCACTATTATAACTCTCAGATGCATACATATCATTGTAACTCTTCTTCTTCCGTAACTAAATTAAAAATCTTTCTCTTAAGACGAAGCTGTGCCTACTAAGACAAAAATGATCCATGTCGTCCATTTTGTCAATTACTTGGTATCTCAAATCACGTTCTGTTTTTCTTTTCTCTCTCGCTCTGTTTGCTGGATCTTAACAAAATTTAAAATTTCACGTTGAACACTATGTACACGTTTTCGTGTTAAAGGTGTGCTTGTATTTTGTGATGTGGTTTCGGAACTTGCAGCAGTCGTATTAGAAGATTGGCTGTTTTCGTTTACAGAACCATGAGTGCTTTCGTTTTCTACTTCAAAGTTGTCCTCGTCCATTTCCGAAACTTGAGTATGATTACTTTCTTGAGACACATGTGAATCATCTTGGGAATAATTTCCAGTTGTATTCCTATTTTGCATGTATGGAACAAGGTATTCAATAACTTTCTGGAATTTCCAAAGACGCGTGTTGTTGGCAGCTTGACCACTGTTTCCATCCTTCTGTCTTTTTAAGGCTTTCCTATGGTTGTCTCGCAATTTTTTCCAAGTATTTTTCGCTACTTTAGCTGTAACAAATAATAAATATATATACATCACTACATAATTATAAAAAAATATTATTAACTTATCACTAAAAATTATGAAAATAGTTTATTAAAAAAAATAACAAACCGACTTCAATTCTTCCCCACTAACTAGTCACTAAAAAGTAATGAAATAATTAATTATCTAAGTATGTCAAGAACTAGAACTTTCAATTTAATTCATAGTTTTTTAAATATAATCAAAATTCTAGTTCTTGACATACTTAGATAATTAATTTTTCATTACTTTTTGGTAAATAGTTAGTAGGAAAGAATTGAAGTTGCTTATTATAATATTTTTAAGCTATTGCATAGCTTTTATCTCGGGCTTTGAGCGCGGCGACCGAATCAAGAAATTCCGTAACGAAAATAAACCTAACACCCCCATTGAGGTAATATCCTCGTCCTGCCCAAGCAAATTAGAACCTGTTTTGGTAATTCTGCCCACTGTTCTCTTCAAAGTACAAAATCTTACAAGTTCTTCCTGCACAGAATAATTAGAACAAGAAAAGGTCATGCATAAGATATAATTTTTTTTATATTTGTTATGGCAGTAAATAGATCATAATGAAACGATTCACGCTATTTTTAAAATCATACATTTTGTTCTTTTTACAGTACACTGGGCAGAATTACCGAAATCAGCTGTATTTCATTTGTCCTTCATAAAAGACACTGGGTACAATGGGGTAAAGAAAACAAAAGTAACTTTTTATGTTATTTATTATGTATTTTTAATCAGTCTTGAATTTTCATCTTTTATTTTCTTTCTTTAGTCAATCTTGGAAAAATATTCTGAATTAATCGGCAAAAAAAAGGTATGATGGTTCTGTTAGAAAACGTTCAATCGGGGAAAATTCTTGCTGAAACCAGTCCTCGTATGTAGTTGACGGTATATTATTGTCTATTCTGCTGCCATTGCTGTTACGTGTACGCCCATGCGACCTTCCTCTTGACCGTCGACGAGAAACTCCCCGCGTACCTCGCCTAGTCTTTCCGCGAGCTTGTATAAATGATGTACTTACATCAGGTCCATCACTTTTTTCCTCCGTAGAACTAATACTGGTTTCTGGTCGTACGAATTCCGGATCGTCGTAATCATCATCGGAATGTATGAAGTCCCCAATATCGGAATCTTCTAACAAATTGCCGATGGCTTCAACGTCCAATTCTGTGAAAAAAATCACAATTTACCAAAAACTTCTGCCCAATGTGATTTTTGCATCACATAATATTGTTTATGTTTACTAAAAATACAATTATTAACGAAAATCAAAAATAGTTAGAAAAGTCAAAGTATTGGTTATTTAACTTTAATCCTGATTATTTTTAATAAATAAAAGCCACCGATCTAAATGATAGTAAGAGATTAAACATACCTCTTCTCCGACGTGACTCCATTTTTAACACGTGAATGGCTTCTGACGTTAATCTGTTGTGTATTACTCGAATAGATTTAAGGTTAACTTATTGGTTATTACCTAACCAATCTCAGGAAACTTTAAAAACGACAGCTGAGTAGAAAATACAAATTCTAGGCGCGAAATTAAAATATGTGATTTTTGAAGGACAGTGGGCAGAATTTAGAATTTTACAATATGCTAGGCAGGAACCGTGATGTATGTTTTGTGATTTTGAAATCACAATGGGCAGGACGAGGTTATATACTAACGTACTGAATGAAACGCGTAAGCGCCATGAAAATCCCGGCGCTTCCGACCATTTGGTCGCGAGAAAACCACACCTTAGAAGCATTCTAGTTCTAACGGAATGCTGGATTTCTACTACTTCGGTCATACCCAAACTACCAGGCTACTGTTTCTCTGCTACAAATAATAATAGTAGACAAAATTATGGAGTGGTTGTCTATTTCAAAGACAACCTTAATTTCACAACACAAGAGCCGCAGTTTGAAGATGGAAACTGTTTGCTAATTTTATGTGATCAACACACTGCAATTATTTGCATCTATCGCTCACCTTCTGTCAAAAATACTGATTCATTCCTTGTATCGTTACATAATATCCTCTTAAAAGTTTCAGCTTTCAAAAATGTGTTGATAGTCGGTGATATTAATATTCCTATAAATCTTGATAAAATTGACTCTTCTGGTGAACGTTATTTAACTCTAACTGCATCTCACGGACTGCTACCAGCCCACACAAATATAACACGCGAAGCCAGTGGAACATGTCTCGACCACGTACTGATTAAGTCGTAGTTACCCATGCTCACAATTATTCCCCGTACTAACCTGACTGATCACTATCCCGTATTGACATGCATTGATTTCGTAAGACCTCGCCATTTTGCAACCACTACTATTGCAAAAATAGACATAGAAACATTAAAATTAGCTATATCAGCTATTGACCTAAGCCCCATTTACTCATCTTGTGATCCTTCGTTTGCAATAAATTACCTAATTACCAATATTCAAGCAGTTTTAGAGGAAAATACAAAAATTATAACACTATCAAGGCGTAAAAAAATCATCAAGCCTTGGATAACGCAAGGACTATTACGCTGTATGAAAAATAGAGATAAGCTGCATAATGAATCCAGAATGTCACCAGAAAATGATGTTTTGAGAATAACATACGTGCGTTACAGAAATTATTGCAACACTATTCTTAAAAAAGTGAAACGGGCTTATGAAAAATCTCTAATCGAAGTAGTTAAAAATGATCCCAAAACCTTATGGCAGACCATCAAAACAATTACCAATACTACTAAGGACAAAAATACTTCTGAAGAGCTCTTAAAACTATACTCCACTCCTGATTTATCGGTCAATGAGATCAACCACTACTTTGTCAACGTAGGCAGGAAATTAGCTGAGGACTGTATTCTATCTCACCAGATTCAAACACCTAGATCGGTTGATGGTATTTTATCGGCCAATTTCTCTCAGTGTGACTCATTTGTGATGGAGAGCGTATCTGAAGGTGAAATCCAACGCCTTATTCTTGGCTTGAAAGCTGATTCTGCTGTAGGATGGGACAAAATCTCAAACAAAATTCTTAAGCATAATATAAATGCCCTTGTTCCCCCTCTTACATTTATTTTTAATGCTTGTCTTGACAGCGGCATCTTTCCCGACCATCTAAAGAAGTCTGAAGTGCGCCCTATACATAAGGCTGGTGACAGAAATCTTATTAGTAATTATAGACCAATATCAATCTTGCCCGCGCTATCGAAGTTATTAGAAAAAATAATAAATAATAGACTAGTACACTATCTTGAACAAAATAATTTATTGTCAAATAAACAATTTGGCTTTCGCAGAGGTAAATCTACTGAAGGGGCAGTGCATATGCTTACTAACTACATCAGTACAAACCTGGATAAAGGAAAAAAATGCCTGTCCATTTTCCTTGACCTGAGTAAAGCCTTTGATACGATTTCTGTCTCGATCCATATACATAAGCTTGAAAGACTTGGGGTTAGGAGCACTCAGCTTAAACTCTTCGAGAGCTATCTCACTGGGCGAAAACAATGTGTACGAGTCGGTAATTACACAAGTGATGACCTTGCTGTCGACTATGGGGTGCCACAGGGCAGTATTTTAGGCACAACTCTATTTCTCGTCTACATTAACGATTTATGTAACCTCGAGCTACCCCAAGGCATGATCATCTCCTACGCAGACGACACTGCTCTCTCCTTCTGCGCCGATAGTTGGAATGAGGTCTTTAGTACTGCTCAAAAGGGTTACGATGTTGTAAGAAAATGGCTTCGTGACAATATTTTGACGTTAAACGCAGATAAGACAAAATACATAGCTTTCAGTATCCGTCAACTCGCTGGAACTAATTACAACAATTACCACATTGTATCACATAACTGTGCTGCCGGTGTGAGTTGCACATGCACATCGCTGGAACGTGTAAATAGTATAAAGTACTTAGGCATTACAATAGACTGCCACCTTAACTTTAAAGATCATATTAAACTCCTTTGTGCTCGTGTACGTAAACTGATCTACGTTTTTAAAACCCTCAGACATGTTGCTGACTCAATTCTGTTGAAGCAAATCTATCTTTCGATTTGCCAGTCTATCATTACGTACTGCATAACGTGCTGGGGAGGAGCTGCGAAAACCACGTTAATGAATCTTGAAATAGCCCAACGCGCAGTTTTGAAGATAATCAATTTCAGGCCTATCCTCTATCCTACTGCAGAGCTTTACCAATTATGTCAAGTCCTTACCGTACGCCAATTGTTTATACAAAGTATTTTACTTAAACAGCACGCAGATCTCACATATGATTCAAACTTTGCTTCAAAACGCAGAAACCATGCAGTATGTGTCCGTAAACATTTTCCAATGACTACATTTATTAAAAGGTTTTATGTTTTCATTGCTCCATACGTGTATAATAAAATAAATAACATTATTAAAATTTATTCTTTAAATAAGTCAAACTGCAAGAGAAAAGTTCAGGAATATTTATTGGGCCTCTCATATGAGGAAACTGAAAATATTTTCAATATTCCGGTTTCGTTTTACACATTACTCACGTTACTTACTACTTTTAAACAAATATCACACACACCCACACACTAACACGCACACACAAACACAAACGCATACACACGCACCATCACTTTCACACCACCTAGCTGTGCACTATACACATACATTCAATTACCGTACACAATCACACACCAAAAGCACAAAATGGCAAGTAACATCATTATTTAGAATTTTTTAAGGCTTATTGTACTCAATTGTGTATTTATTAAGAGGGAATAAGCTGTATTCCGAGATACAGGTTACCACCTAGTTCGGATGCAGAGGTTCTCAAAAATCATGAAGTACCATTAGGCGCTGTATCTGTATAATAAGACTGTAAACTACTTTGTGATTGTGTATGAAACATTTTTTTTTAGTGAAATAAATTTATTATTATTATCTCTTTATTTCTAATTATATACATACAAATTACATTTTTAAATATTTCTATAAAACACAAAAAACATTTAAAAATATAAAAAATAGTAGCCCACCGGTATCGGGAACAGGGTCCAAGCTACCGGTGGTCAGGGCTCTAGAGAGAGGAACCTCCTAACGATACGCGCCGTGTCCAGGAGTACCGCTTTCTGAAGCAAGCCCTTGATCCAGCCGCCCAACGAGAGCCTCCTAAGGTGTTGGTCGAGGCTCTTGGCTATTAAGCCATTGGCTGAGACGACTATCGGTACAACGACTGCCGAGTTCACATCCCACATGTCGACAATCTCATGCGCCAAGTCAAGATATTTGATTTGCTTATCTTTCTCGGCTTTCACGAGGTTCTCGTCATGCGGGATGGTTATGTCGACAATCATGGCACGCCTCTCGTTTCGGTCCACCACCACTATATCAGGCTTATTGGCTACAATAGTCCTGTCAGTGATGATGGACCGATCCCAGTATAATGTGATATGGCCATTATCGAGAACTGGGTCGGGCACATACCTATAGTACGGCACTTCCGATTCCACAAGAGAATATTTCAGAGCAAGTTGCTGATGAATAATCTTGGCTGCAAGGTTGTGCCTATGCAAGTATTCTCCATTAGCAAGACGAGAACAACCAGAGACAATGTGACGGATTGATTCACCCGGACGGTGACATGCCCGACACATGTCAACCGTGCCATCCTTCACAATAAATTTCCGGTAGTTGTTCGTCATGATAACTTCGTCCATAATTGCACAAACAAAACCTTCGGTTTCCCCAAAGAGGTCACCGAAGCGCAACCAAGCTACGGACGCTAACTGGTCTACATCGGGTCCATGAAGGGCCCGGAAAAATCGTCCGTGTAGCTCCTTACTCTGCCATATCCTCCTTCGATCGTTAGTGTCTAGCACTGCAGGTTTGCGCCAGTTCTCATTAGCCAAGGAGAGCGGGGTGAGTCCCTTGTCCACCGCTACTACATTTCGATGCATACCCACTTCAGAAGCAAGAAAATATTCCCTGAGACTGCATACCTCGCGGTTGTGAAGAGTTTTGGCATTCAAAAAGCCTCGACCTCCACATTTCCGTGGGATATACAGTCTCATTACCGATGAACGTGGGTGATGCATTCGATATGCAGTCAGTAATGTACGGACTCTCCTATCCAGGGCGTCAAGTTCCGTTTGTGTCCATTTAAGTACGCCGAAAGAGTATATCAATACTGGCATGACCCAACCATTGAAAGCACGCACCTTGTTCCCGCCCGAAAGAAGGCTATTTAGTACCTTTTTTAGGCGGCCAAAGAAGCGCTCTGTCAACGATTGCTTCATGTCAGTTACATTGATACCTAACGCCTCCGACATACCCAAATACTTGTAAGTTTCGGTTGGAGAAAGGGACCTCAGGTTTATGGAATTCGTGAGTTGAGATCCCACGGATTCCACAATCTCCCCTCGCTTTACATGCATAACCGCACATTTGTCGACACCAAACTCCATCCTGATGGCACTACTGAAAGTTTCAGTTACCTTCAGTAGTTCTCTCAGTTGTAGACTAGTGGCGCCAAAAAGTTTTAAATCATCCATGTAAAGGAGGTGAGAAATAACCTGACCACCTCTTTTCAACCTATAGCCTAGTCTTGAATTCTCCAGCAGTGTGCTTAGAGGATTCAAGGCTAAGCAAAACCAAAGCGGACTCAAACTATCGCCCTGGAATATACCACGCTCGATCCTTACCGGTTCGCTGTACCTTGGGATATATCGACATCCTGGATAGCGAAGAACTGTCCTCCATTGTCCCATACATGATATCAGAAAGGTGCGTAAAGTTGCATTAATTTTATACAATTCTAGCACCCTCATGAGCCATGTATGAGGCACTGAGTCATAGGCCTTCTTGTAGTCTATCCAACATGTCGACAGATCTTTTTTGGAACGTCGAACCTGTTGGCTAATGGCCATGTCAATGAGGAGTAGCTCCTTAGTACCGCGGGACCCATTCTTACATCCATTTTGAGAGGTAGACATGATGTGATTGTCGTCAATGTGTTTGTTAATTTTAACCCTCAAAATGGATGTCAGAACCTTATAGACCGTTGGCAGACACGTGATTGGTCTATAATTTTTGGGTTCCGCGGTGCTACCAGATTTGTGGAGCAGGTGGGTAACTCCAGTGGTAAAGAACTCGGGTAGTGAGCCAGATTCTAGGGCAGATTGGAACTGAGACGCCAAGCGAGCGTGCGATCTTGTTAGCCACTTGATCCAGAAGTTATGCAGTCCATCCGGTCCTGGAGACTTCCAATTAGGCAGCGGACGGACTGCATGGGCTATATCTTGGGTGCTGATAATGATTGCCCCCATTTCTTGTATTGGATCGCACGCTTGCTCGACCTCCCGGGTCCAATCACCTTCGGTGTGACTGACAGGTACCGACCAGATGTTGCGCCAGAACGTACAGAAGGCGTCATCATCGGGCAGGCACATGTCAGTCGCACCTTGGACCGGTCGCTCCCAAGCCCTATATACCCACCTTTCGTTACTTCGGAATGTGCGATTCTGGATGAATCGCTCCACTCGCCGTCTGTACCTCCGGATACGGTTTGCCCATGCATATACCTTCTGCTTTAGGAAGTCGATGCGCTCTGTGACACAGGACATATAATTTTGTGGGTGAATGTTGGTTCCCAAAAACGCCCGTCTCACAAAGCGCATCACTCTCGGGCGAGTGTTGCCCTTCCTAAAGCAAACAAGTTTTCCAATGAGTGCCCTGGCCTCACCAATGCGGCGCTCTATCCTACACTGCCAAGCTGGCACAGCGGGTTTAGGTCGTGTAGCTATGTCATTAGAAATTTTAACATTAGCTACACGACATGCCGCGACAGCTGCGCAGTATAAGACAGAGTGGGCATCGGCGAGGTCTTCGCAGTTATCAAAATAGTCTGACAACTGCGAATCCAGAGCAGCCACCAGTGCCCTATTTCTATTATGCATGGGCAAACGAGGTAAGCGTGGTCTTATTTCAGGCGGCATGTTGCGATATTCCCGAATAGCACACTCCAAAGCACTCCTCAATTGCTCATTATACTGGGTACTTACGTTTGTAACTCTGTCACTACTCTCCTCAACTTGAACGTTGGGTTGTGGTGGTGCCACCACAGTCGGCATCGGATGTGAAGTGACATAGCTACTCATGTCCGAACGGAGGCGATCAAGTACGGTTTCATCCAACATACGGTTACGTTGGATGACACGCACTTGATCCGATAGTCGCTGGGCCGAAACGTTGACAGCTGGCTCAAGTACCTGAAACAGAGAGAGCATCCGACCACGGTACGCAGTCAGGTTAGTTCCCCCTTCTGTAGCCCCATAGTATGAGCGCATGACGTTCTCATTAATGGATTGAGTCCATCGCATGCGCTGCACACTTCCACCGGCAGCGGGAACCCTATCAGAGGCCGGTGGGCCTCGAGGTTCCAAGCAGGCCGGAGGTCGGCCTCTTCCCCGTCGACGCGCAGGTGGTGGTGTCGTCGGCGGCGAGAAGTATTCGTCGCTCGAGCTCGACGCAACTGCAGCGGCCGGAGTCTCTTCACTCACGGCTGGAGCAGGTCCTGGCGGCTGCGAGGCGGAGCTGAGCGACGAATCCGAAGATCTTGGGCGTGTAGTTTGGAGCAATCGTGTCCGGCTTCTGGTCAACATAGATTTCAATTCACGAAGTTTTCATTTACATTGGTCTATTTTTATGGATAGTAGATGTAGTGTAGGTGGGACTCATGGATAAGAGTTTTTTTTTAACTATTTTCGATTGATCGAACATTTTATATCACTATTTTATATCAAAATTATTGATAAAATCAGGATGAAAAAATTTTTGACGTGCTTGTTGACAGCCGGACCACAGATTTTATTATTATTATTATTATTCTAGCGCTGCGTTTTTATAGTTTTGTTAGACGACTTTTCATTGTTTTAGCGCTGCAGCGAACTTTGGTTTTCGTCCTATTTCTGTAGCATGTTCTACTAGCCACTTCTACGTCCATGGATCTAAATGTATCCAGAAAAAAGTAGCGTTGTCCTTCCAGGATAGTTTTATATCCCTAGCGACAAGTTTTATAAAACCGACATCTACGTAGAATAAGCGGTACTTTTTGCGTGTTTTGGCTGTGGAATCAATAGCTGACTAACTACTTTACAAAACAAATACTAGATGGCAGTGTAAGAAGCGAAAGTAAAAGTGTAACTTGAATTAACAAAAAAAAAAAAGTATTGCATAAATATTATAATTGCACAAGTTGATAAAAAAAATATTATTTTGCAGGTACATGGCTACAGGTAGTTCATTTACTACAATTGGTTACAATTTTAAGATAGCGGGCCCTACAGTTTCAAAATTTGTATCCATAGTTTCCGATGCAACATGGAAGTGTCTACAGCCAATATTTATGAAAGAAATGACTACAGAATTGTGGCTGGAAAATGAGCTCTATTTCAGACAGAAATGCAATTTTCCATATTGTGTAGGCGCTATTGATGGGAAGCGTGTTTATATCAAATCACCTCCCAACTCAGGATCGGACTGTTTACCTATAAGAAATCGTTTTCGTTAGTACTACTTGCTGTTGTCGATTCAAGATATAAATTCATTGCAATAGACGTTGGATCAAAGGAACATTTCAGTGATGCAGGAATATCTAGCAACTCTGCATTTGGAAAGAAACTAAAAGATAATTCATTATTTCTACCAGAATCCAAATCTTTAAAGGTGGTATGGAAATGCCTTACATATTTGTTGGTGACGAAGCATTTCCACTGCTTCCAAATTTAATGAGACCATACCCTCAGTCGCAACTAAATAATCAGAAAAGAATATATAACTATCGTCTAAGCAGAGCACAGCGAGTTATTGAACAAGCGTTTGGAATACTAGCAGCACGATGACGAGTATTTCATACTGCATTTGGTTGTAATATCCACACAGTTGACAAAGTTATTAAAGCGGCCTGTGTTCTGCATAACTATTTGAGTAAGGATAACGAAATTCAGACTTAAAACAGTATTAAAAGTGTGTTGCGTCCTTTGCGACGAGGAGGCAATAGCCCTTCTGTTACAGCCTATCAGATAAGAGAAGAATTTTCCAATTATTTTAACGGCAGTGGTAGCGTACCTTGGCAAAATACAAGTGCCCATATACATGAAAATTAAGTAAAGACAAGTTTAATCAGCACGCAAAAATGTTCTTTTATTTCGTTTTAAAAAAAATGAGAATGTATCTATTTATTTACAATGTTGTATCTACATACATAGACTCACGACTATAATACCATTAGGGGGTAGTCAGAAATCAGTATGATTTCAAAGTAAAGTGAAGTGATCGCGTTAACTCGATGTTCAGTGAAGAGATAATTTTTGTACTGAACGCCGAGTCAACGCGATCACTTCACTTTACTTTGAAACCTATGCTAAGTCCACTGGTAAAAAGAGAGCTGTAATTGATTATTCTAATATAGGTGTACCAATGAATGATGAACCTCGGAGTGGTTACATTTTAATTAATTTACAAGTTATAAAAATTAAAATTTAAAAAAAAAAAATATTTAATGTGTACATATGGAAGTGTTTCATACAAAAATAAGTTTATTTAATTAATGTTTTTATTGCAACACTAGTAAATTAATTACAATGTAACCACTCCGAGGTTCATCATTCATTGAAACATCATATCACTTAAATGCTTCTGTTTACCTCGTTCATGATCACGACCTTGAGCTGAGTCTCTGTTTAGTAGCTAACATGTCCGGGTGTTCAGGACTACAATTGGCCAGTGCAACGGTAACTGGGGTGTCCGAAACTGTCCACGGTTCGTGGAGCTATAAACGTTGCTTACAATAAACAAGGTTACACAATAGCCTATGAGGCCTACAACCATATATACAAATAACAGTTCTAACCACTAACCTTCTGTGCTGGGTTCACCAAGCTTCGACCTTCCCAGGTCACGCCCAAGTGTGGCTTGTATGTAATATGAGGTGAGTAAGTGAAAAGTGTGATGTAAGTCACGTGTTCTAGAACGTTCACGAGGCGCCAGTCTCCAGATGGCGCGGTCCAGATCAGCATCACACCCAACTCACACCGGATTGAAGCTATTTATCACTACTTTTTTTCCAACAAATGCGCGTGCCACGAGGTGGCACCAACCCGGCGATAAATCCCAAAATATCCCGGGGTTTTCGTCAAATGGGGATTACAACTTCAAACAATAGATTATCGCGACCCAATTATGGGTTGCAACCGGCGATTTCAAACGATATTTTTACCAATTACAATTAAATCAAAGTCCCAAGAACGGACATTTTCCAACAACGGAACCAAGTCTATCTTTCAAAGTGAAAAAGTTATGTCAAGCCCACAGATAATTAATGTTGCCAGCCAAAAGGTGCGTTCTGTTTCACGTCGGACCGAACACCGGGATTATAACTGTGAGTATATACATACAAAATTGTACCAATACACCAACGATAAGCACACATAAATACACACGCACACACACTTATTAAGTACTTACTGTTTTCCATCTTTGTTGTTTGTATAATGGCGCGCCAGGAGGCTTCTCTTTTTTCTGAATCTTTAAGCATGTGATACACGGTTTTAAACGGCGGTTTGAAACAGAAAAAACAGATTTGCGCTTTGCCGGCTACACGGTTTAAAACATGTTTAAAACCATCAGTGTTTTATAGAACGTTGCGTGAATAGGACGTCTCTACGCTCGCACCGTATATTCACTACAACGACGTCATGGCGCCTTACCTATCTAAAGAACAAAGAGTTGGGGTGTGTCTTGCTCTCTTGTGTGCAATTGAAGAAAAAAAAAGAAAGAAAAATAAGAATATGGATAAGGAGAGATTAACCCTGAGTCATATGAACTTAATTAACCTACTGGACTTTGATGACATAACTTTCTAAAAATGGATAAAGAATGTTTTTACGAATTATTGTCCAAGGTGAGGCCATTTATAAGTAAAAAAGACACAAACATGAGACCAGCTATATCTGTTGAAGAAAGGCTTATAGCCAGTGGCGGATTTGCAGTCTTGGCCGCCCTAGGCCCCAGGCCACGTAGTAAGTACTAGCCGCCCCTTTCTCAGCACCCATCCTTTGGACTACATAATAAATTTACTTTATTGCCAACTTTTGTCGAAATCGATTCAGAAAAATTAACTATAAGTAATAGCTTCTAGTTTCTAATATTTTCCGAGGTTTCAGGGATTTTAAATGAAACATTTAAAACGGTTTTAGGTTTTATTTATTTAAAGATAGGTTTATTCTCATACAAGATAGATAAGATATAATAAGTGTTTTACAATCTGTTACAAAACTCGTCTGCACTTAAGCGCAGCAAAATCATTAATTAAATCATCGCAATCCAATTTCCTTAAAAAATCAGCTTCAATGTTAAGCAAAGCAAGATCGTTTTTAACCTTTGTTCCGTCATTGTTGTGCGTAAATAATTTTTAACTCGTCGCAAACAAGAAAACGATCGTTCTCCAGAACAGTTACTGGCGGGAGTACACACACACATACGAAGAGCAATGTCCACGTTTGGGTAAATGGTTTGAAGACCTTCAGTTCGTAACCATTTCAACAAACTGACAGCACTGTTCCGATCCTCATTCTTTATACTGCAGTGAGCACGAAAATGGAGACATGCATCTGAAAAATTGTCTTCTAAGTCAGTAGAATAAATCATTTGCAATGCTTTGGCCTTTTCTTCGACTTCTAACGCGCTAAGTTTCGTCAGGTTAGAAATAAAATTAAATTTATTGTAAAATAATTTATAAGCATCCCGTCGTTTTTTGAGTGCTTCTAACAATGTATCAATTATTACCAAAAAAGTAGTGATTCTGAAATTTTCGCGACCATTCCTTTGTTGCATCTCTTCACCTGTATTAGTCTCGCCAGGAAGTAACTTTCGCTTTCGATTGCGTCGGAAATCTCTTTCATATTCCTGTACAAAGGACAGTTTTTTGGCTTTGTTTTCAAAATCATCGAAGGTATTTCGTGTTTCGCCAATAAAATGTATTAGTACTTCATAGAGTTCTATGACAATGGTAATGTCAATTTCCACACTCTGAAGTTTTTTACTCGTGGCGTTAATGCGATCCAGTAAACACCCCCAAAACACAGTCATGAAGGCAGTTTCAAAACGTTCCAGTTTCAAACGAATACCTCTTGCTTCACATATAACGGCTCTCTTCTGTTGTGTGTCATTTTCGATGGAGACTAACGCTTTATGGATTTCATTCCACGATTCGCGTAAACTTTTGCATGCGTCTGCACGAGCTGACCAACGAGTCGTTGATAGACTTTTGACGGTGAAATGGGCTTGAAGGAGTTCCCAACGCTGAGTCGACGCTGCAAAGAAATTGTACAACTCTTGGAGTACAGAAAAGAACGAACAAGCCTCTTGGCTGCTTTCAGCTGCACATTCACCTACTAAGCGTAACTTGAGCGAGTGCGCTGAACAGGGAACATACTCAGCAAGGGGAGAAATTTCCTTTATTTTAGCTTGTAGGCCGTTGTATATGCCTGACATGTTAGCTGCGTTGTCATAAGATTGCCCACGGCAGTTTGAAATATTAATTCCCAATTCAGTTAAAGTTGAGGTAACAGCATTTGTCATTTGTTGTGATTTATGACCTGTGTTTGACATGAATTTAAGGAAACGTTCTACAGGTGATCTATTTGGCAAGACATATCTGATTACATAAGTGAGCTGGTCTACATGAGATATATCAGGCGTCGAGTCAATGATCAGAGAAAAATATTTCGCTGTTAATATTTCCATTACAATTGTCTTTGAAACTTTGTTTCCCATAAGCCGAATGAATTCTTCGCATGTTGTTGAAGAGAGATAACTCGTATATCCTGAGCCTGGATTCCCATAACGTGTAATGTGTTTGGCTAAGAACGGATCGAACTCAGCGATAAGCTCTAAGGACATCAAATAATTTCCGTTGTGAAATGAACCAAATTTCTCGTCGTGTCCTCTGAAAGGCAAACCACGTGATGCAAGCGCTTTTACACACGCAACTACTCTTTTCAGAATGTTTTTCCAGTAATTTATTTGTTCATCTAATTGCGTTGTTAATGCGTGGTCAATGCGACCTAACGTGTTGCTTCGTTCGTTCATATGCAGGACAGATAATTTGTGTGAGTAGGCGAATTCTCATGAGTTGATACTCGATAATAGGAATTTTTCCAATTATTGAAACCTTCCTTTTTGTCGAACTGACTCTTCTCCCCGCCATTAAAAATAAGACAAGGTCCACAAAAAACACATCCAGTACTTTCAAAATAAATTAGCCACTTTCGCAGAACTTTTTCGCCATTTAAAAGCTGACGTTCGAATAAATGTTTTGTCAACTGTCGCGTCTTATCTTTGTAAATTTGCTCACTCTTAGGAAAATCATTTTGAATATTTTGATTGGCTGCGTTCTTGCAAATGTAATCACGCGTGAACTCGTCGATTGTCCATTTGGCTGGATCGTCGCTGATTTTACACAGCTCCTGGTCTGGATTGGGCTGCACTCCTGGTACTAGTGAGACATCTTCGGTTTCTTCCTTTGATCCACTCGCCACAACGATCAAAGTATCTGCACTTGAAGCCAGTACTACTTGGAACGTCGCGTGTTGGATCAATGATATGATCTTTAATTTCTGTATACGGTTTTCCAAAGAAATCGTCTAATTTCCGCGTTTTTTTAATCACATCCTTTTGTTTATCATCTTTTTCTTTAGCTCGCTTGCGATACTCTGCCCCACTTAACCTTTTCTTTCCATCCATATCTAATTATGCAATATAACACTTTTTACGAGAAGTATCGTCGATTTTATTAATATAGTAGCACATACACGTCGCGTCGCGAATACCGTTACGAAATTAGAAAAATGCTCGTCCACTCACTGCAACTGCTATACGCACACTACACTGTCGCGACTCGAGCGAGGTAGGTGTGGGTGGGGGCGCGGCCACGCCACCGCACCCCCGCGCCGCGCGGTGGTGCGGTGGCGTGATAGCGTTCACGAAACGAGCGAGCGCAAGACCCTTGCGGCGAGCAGCGACGCGACGCGACGACCGACACGACCGACGCCGCGACGTTCGCGTACATCCGTATAACCAAACCAACGCACGAGCTAGTAATTTTAAGGCTCGCGCGAATAACAATATTCTTTCTAAATCACAATTTCATCCTAAAAAACATATTATGTACGAAATAACTTATACACACGTACATTCTACCTATATGTACGAAATAATTACTTACTTTACATTATATTTTATTATACATGTATGTAGATAACATAACTATATTTTATACATAAAATATACGAAAGGGATTTAGGAAGATTATTGTTAAACGATGCGGTGCAGTGTGCCTCGCCATAATATGCGTGGCCTTTTAGAATATGTATTATAGGTACTTTGAGTTATTTCTATGTTATCATCAGTGAGTTTTTTGTCACGATTGGCCGACCCTAATATCTGGCCGCCCTAGGCCCGGGCCTACTGGGCCTTAGGGCAAATCCGCCACTGCTTATAGCCACGCTAAGATTTCTAGCCACTAGAAGAGACTATAAGGATTTGAAATATAGCTCGATAATATCTCATCAATTGTTATCAAAAATAATTCCAGAAACTTGCTGGGCAATCTACAAGGTTTTGAAAAAAAAAACAATCAATGTAAGTAATTTATGAAATTAATTTGTTTTTTAAAAACTAACAATTCTTTCAATATTTCTCCCGCCGGACCCTCTGCATACAACACTGCATTCTCACTTACGTTGACAGCGTTTTGTGAAGATATCGTAGAATTTGGATGTGTAATTTGTGAGAAATTTGGAAAGTTTTGGAAAGAATGAGATGAAGTAGGTGACGGAGAATAATGTTGTATATGAGAGGAAGGAGAAGTAGGTGATTGAATAGGAATAGGACCATTTGGAGATGGCGAATTTATTGGTTGAGAGATTATGTAAGAATGAGATGAAGCAGGTGACGCCGACGGAGAACAATGTTGTGTAAGAGCCTCCCTCTCTTACAGAAGGATTTTTTGCATATACTGATAGGTGTTAGAGGAAATTGAAGGAGGTGACTGTACGAAGTATGATTGAGCGGAGTGATGTGTTCTTGATGGAATTTCTATTCTTGTGTCAAAAGTCAAATTGTTAGTCTTAGCAAGAAACATGATCTCTGACATTAGTTTCTCAGCTAGATCTCGCTGCTGACCAAGGGGTATTTCTTCAATTTTCTTGCCCACGTATACTCCGAATGCATTAGTTTCCGTTCTGCTGGTTAATAAATTATTTGCTGCCTCTATCAGTTTTTCTTTTTTAATTTCGATGTTGTGTTCTCTTCTCAGCTTTTTTGTTTCGTCCCGATTATTTGTTGTTCCTGAAACAAAAATGTACGTAATAACGTGAGTAGATTTTAAATGATATTATTTATATTTTATTTCATTACAGCTGCCGTCAACGGAGGAAGAATGGAAAATGTCTGCAAAGTTATTTACACAGTAACACAATGGCACTTCAATAATTGTGTCGGTTGTATGGACGGAAAACACATTTTAACACAAAAACCGCCTGAAAGTGGATCTCTTTCTTCAACTATAAGGGCACATTTAGCGTAGTTTTATATGCCATCGTAAATGCAATTTACGAATTTATTTACGTCCATACAGGCTCAAACGGGAGCCAGTCTGATGGAGGCATATTCAAGGAGACATCATTTTATGCAAAGCTTACTAAAACCAATTGCATTTACCTGAATCCTACTTGCTACCAGGGACAGATATATCTGTACTATATGTATTTTTGGGGGATAGTGCTTTTGCACTTGAAAAACATGTTATGAAACTATTTCCTGAACGGAACATTTCAAGGGAGCAAACAATATTCAACTACAGATTATGCAGAGCTAGGAGAATTGTCGAAAACCCTTTCGGCATCCTTGCGTCTCGTTTTCGGGTTTTTAGACAACCGCTAAATTTAAGTCTCAAAAATATAGATGCAGTTGTATTGGCAAGTTGTGCTTTACACAATTATTTGAGGAAAAAGTCGAAAACTTATTTGACTCCTACGTGTGTTGATAGAGAAGACTTAGGGGAGGTACTTTTATTAATGGGACTTGGCGTCAAGCAACAAATAAACTAACATCTCTGCAAAGAAACATTTAGAGGCCTTCGACAGATGGGAAGAACATCAGAAACACTCTCACTCAGTATTTCAACGGTGCCGGTAGCGTCACTTTTCAAGATAGAATGATAAATTAATACCTAGTTGAAATAAATAATAAATTCTATTAAACGATCGTACAATATATATTAATAATTACATTACATAAGCCAGATGGACCGAATAAACATTATTATATTTATTTATTGTATAGAATAGGTAGGTACCTACCTACTGAATTAGAGGTAACATAATATACAAATGCAACTTACGTCTTCGTCGTCACTCATGAGGGAATCGATTCCCTTTCTTTTCACATCATTTTTTTTCTACAAGAATGTCAATAACTCGTAATACCAAAGACTTGGCTTACGAACGTCACTAGTGGACGATCCAGTGCGATTTTTTGATTCTTTGACCTGAAAAATTATCGAAAAAAACAAAGCGAGTACCTATGTAGAACTAAATGAAGAAACGTAAGTAGGTAGGTATAGCTTTAGCTTATTCATACTCTAAGGTAGGTACGAAATTTAATAAAAAATAATTATTACATCAGTAAATATTTTCATACAATTATATTGTTAATTCTGGTTTTACATAAGCAGCTATTGAAGAACAGTCATAATAAGTAAATACCTACCAGGTGAACAAAAAAGTAGGTAGGTAGGTATTGCTACGTAATATTATGTACCTACATTATAAAGTATTTAACTGATTTTTTTATTCAAAACTGTTATGTAGTTCTATTTTAATTAACTTTAAGTTAAGTTACTTACCTTCTTCGATTCCCGTATATAAGAAATTCTTAGATTGTCTATCTTCTTTTTCGCAGACGCGGCGTTGGCCGTTTTTTTTCTGAGTCGAGTCTTTGTACGACTCGCATGTTAAGTCCCAAAGGCAGGGCAAGTCTATATAGCTCGAGAAGTTCTGTAACTACTTCTCGTTCTTTTTCTTCTCGTGCCATTTTGCGATCGTCGTCGCATCGTCGCGTGCGTCTGCCTGCGCTCGCCGCTGCAAAGTGACTCTCGTTAGCGAGGTTTTAAACAAGCGGCTAGACGGTTTCAAAAAAGTTTAAAACCAGCCCTTCTACCAGTGGTTTCAAACGCAAGCCTTGCTGCCAAGGGTGTTTAAAGGTCAAACGACATTTGGCATAAAACGACTATCTACACTGTTTTAAACCTCTGTTTCAAACCGCCGTTTAAAACCGTGTAGCACATGCTTTATAATATATACACTAGTGCGAGCGAGATGGGAGTACGAGAGTGAGAGTGACGTCTGAGGGCGATGGAGGGGCACGCAGCGTGCTCCACATATTCAATGTACTCTGTGGTGCTCCATGTTTGAAAAACCCCTTTCGGCCGCCATGGCAACTGAGTTTCACAACCAGTTGTGAAAAAGTAATTTTTATTCTTTCTTGGCTACTAATTGCGAAGGAAGATTTTTTTTCTTTATACGCAACCAGTTGCCATCAAATAATTTTTCAAAAACGCTAGGTTCATTAGAAGAATTTCTTTTCTTCGTACGCTACCATATGGTAATGTAGTTCTCATTTAAGAAAATATTATTTTTAGTGCAAACACTGAAGTTTATTTCAATTTAAAGGACCGTTCCGTCACACCGTTTTTCACGATTAGTTAGAGGCCTAGTTCAGGTACTATCCCTGGTAGGTATATTGAAACAAATAAATGTATTTAATATTAATAGTGTTCATTTATTTTAAACTTAAGCTAACAAAGTAAGCGTACGCTCAGGACCCTGATCCTGCTAAATAACCACCACATCAATACAGTCTAAATAGTGTTTCAATTGGGTCTAAATAGAAAATAGTTGTCATTCAGTATTCTCTATATTATTGAAACACCATCGAAATACTACGTAGACCCTATTGACTTTGGTTATTTACCAGACTTGAGACCCTGACCGCTAGACATCATTAGGTCTGACAATATAAAAACAAAATTAAAAAGATTCCTTTAGAGCAAGGCTGGCCAATAGATTTTCCAGGTGAGCAAAATTTCTTAGACTGTGGCAGCGCCGGGCCACCGGTACTCCCATATTCATAAGGTATACATAAAAAAATAAATGTCCCCATCAGAAAACGGATTTTTCTTTTTTTCTTTCATTTTTTTTTGTATGGAGTTCTGCTCTCATCTTTGGGATGGATCTGCTAAATACCAACTGGACGCGCTTGAGTCTATCGAGAAGCGGGCCAAAAGACTCATTGGCAACGATGCACTGGTCGAATCAAAGCTCCAGAGCCTTGAACATCGACGACGAGTTGCAAGTCTATCGGTTCAAGCCCGTTCCATCATCGGACTACGAGACAAACGGCGAAGCGCCATCGTTACATGGTGGACATCCCACCCATACGCACCAAACGTTTTGGGAATACTTTCATTGTGCGTACGGCTAAGGAGTGGAATTCCCTGCCGGAGTCTGTGTTTCCCGATAGCTATAACCTAGGAGTTTTTAAGTCAAGAGTGAATAGGTTACTTTTAGGTAAGCGTGCTCCATCTTCGACCACATCATCACTTACCATGAGGTGAGATGGTCGTCAAACGCGAACCCATTCTAAATAAAAAAAAAAAAAAGCCAAGAGTAAAGATATTTCATACGATGTTTTGACCATAGCTTCCAAATTGTCATGTTGTTTTACAAAAATATTTTGCTGTGAAAATAGCTCTTTCTTCTTTTCAACCGATGACATTTTTTTTTATGTATGATCATCGATTACTCGAAGACGGCTGTACCGATTTGGAAAATTCTTTTTTGATTGAAAGGGTATACTTCGAAATTGGTCCCATTTACAAAAACGTCAGGATCTGATGATGGGATCCTGGAGAAATCGAGGGAACTCTTCAAATATTATAGGCACACCTATGACGTTTTGGATATTTATTATAGTAACTTGTGCAGTTGCTCTCAAAAAGTACCATTTGAGGACGTGGAACTGATGTTGAAGCCCACAGATGGCCGCCGAAACTACTCAATAATAAGTATTGAGTGGATTGCGATTCGATTACTTGAATATGGCTGTTAAGCACTTTATGTCTGCTCGTCACAATGCATATGGTGATGTAGACCTGATGGTGAAGTACCAGGAGAACTCCTCAACAATTAACGGCCCAGCATTGGGAAAAGCAATATTTTGTAAAAGGTTATAAGTAGTTGACATTTAGCCTCTTGTAACTAGGTAAATTAAAAATCGACCAACTAAAAAGAGTGAAATAAAAACTTTTTACCAAAAAATTAAACCAACTCCCAAAAAACACTGCAAAGTGAAAAATAACTTTAATTTCGGTAGTCGGTGTCTTTAGTTTTGTATTTTCGTTTTTGGCACCGACTTCCGAAATTCGGGGGAAAGTCGGTTTAATTTTTTGGTAAAAAGTTTTTCTTTATAAAATCTGTCCTTAAAGCTGACCCCACTGATTACTCTTTTTCGAATTTAATTTGGTTTTGTTTTAAATTATATCTTTTAGCAACAGCTACTGTTGCCGAGCGAATGAGACAACGGTTTGCGGGCTTTGCTCTCGGTAAAAAGGTAGGTATTTTGTTTCCCATTCATCGTGAAACCTCCGAGAATTATCCTTTATTTTTGATGATTTTTTATTTTGATTTGCTGAGGGCCACACTAAAACTAGATTTTACTTGTGAACTACAGTTTACGATTTCAATATGGAATAAGGTAAGTAAATTAAAATAATTGATTTGGACAGGCACAAGACGACAATATCAATAAAACTTGACTAAATACCTACTTACCTACAGTTATAACATAACGCACAATAAACAAACAAAAACCTAAAATAGTAGATAGATATCTAAATCAAAATGCAGAAAAGATGCAAAGTTATTATAGAATCTTTTCTAATTTTCAAAACAAATTGTCACCAAACTGATTTTATTATTTTAGTACCTAATCCAATGCACCTCAACATTCAAGTAAAATTGGTACGTAGAAGTAGCGACAACACCCGAACGACACGGATCGGATGTTTTCGTTTTAACCGAACAATCGGGTGGAGGCGGCGACTCCGCGAGCCCCGGCTTGCCGCTGGCGGGCAAATTCAAATGCCTTGGCGGGCCACTTCGTGGCCCGCGTGCCTGGGTTTGGCCGGCCTTGCTTTAGAGCCTATATCTGCGACTTTTTGCAGCGATGCAAACGCGCGGTAGTATAGGTGTGCGTTACCCCAGCAAAATAATGTCGAAAATAGTCATTTAAATCTTATAGATAATTAGTTGCTCAGCTTCTGTAATTGTTAAGCACATTTTTAAATTTGTTACACATATAGTTTTTTAGTTATTACACAAAAACATATTCTGCTGGGGTAACGTTTGAAACGTTACCGCAGCAAAACTTTTTTTTAAATAATGGGAATATTGAAATAAAAATTAGCTATACATTTAGTTGTCTAGACGAGGTAAATGTTACACGTTATTTTGTTTTTGTTCTTTCTTCGGCTGCGAAGTTATTCGAGATTTTGCTGGAGTAACGTTTGTGGTTTTGCTGGATCTCTGAAACGGTTAAGCGGATTCTTATCATCTTTTGTACATGACTTCTTAGGAATTAGTTTTAATTTGTTTCGCAATAAAAATAACAAAATGATATACCGTTTAAAAGTTATTTAATGAAATATAAAAACACTTCTTTAGGTCCTAACACTCTGAATATGATCTCTAAAGACTTACTTTAAACGTTATTTTGTAGCTTTTAACTACCTTCAAATGTATATGAAGTTTCATTAGTATCCTGTAGGTAATTAACAAATTATGATGATATTCATTTCTCCACGTTCACGGTCACAATGCGCGCGGAGTTATTTGGCCACCGATAAACCTGTATACGGTTATATAAACTGAATGTTATATCAATATTTAGTTGCTTAATTCAGTTATATACCTGTAAAGTTTCAGAGTAGTACATACAATAATTAACGAGATAATTAAATAAAAGTCATTAGGAACTTCAAGACCGTGGTAATCCGACCAAGTTTAGGTGGTTACAAAAAAGCGACCGCGTAGAACATTATGCTATCTTCTAAAATATGTAGGATAGTCTTACAAGTTTAGTAGAGATGTGTACACAAGTGTTAAAAAAACTACATATTTCTTGAAGAATTTTTATTTACAGGTAAAATAATAATTTTTATACTTAAAAGCAGTAATTCCTACCATTTTGTAGACAAATTTCAAATAACACAATATTTTTTCCTAGATATATACACTTCTGGACACATCTATTGGCCCACCTTAGAGTTTAGGTTTCGATGGCCCCTACCGAAATATGATTGCTAGATTGAACAAAAACTGTTGATGCAGTTTTAAACCTGATACATTTTACCATCTTTTTCGATCGTATAGTTTTAAATTTGAATTCAGAATACCATACGACATGGACCTACGCCTAACAAGTCGGATATGCGCCTTGTTAAAGGCAATTAATTTTTGAATAAAAAACATGTTTTATCAAATAAAGGTTTAATTTAATAACGCGTGTTGCCTCCATGGGCATCTACCACAGCTCTCATACGATTAGGCATAGAGTTTATCAACCGCTCTATGAAATTTTGAGGGATCATCTCCCATTCCTCTTCTATGGCAGTTTTCAACTCCTGCATCGTCTGGGCAACTGGCTGACGAGCCCTAACACGCCTTTTTAGCTCGTCCCACATGTGCTCAATGGGGTTCATGTCTGGGCTTCTGGCTGGCCAGTCCGTAACTGTGATGTTCACATCCCGAAGATATTCCCTGACGATGCCGGCCGCATGGGCTCTTGCATTATCATGCATAAAAAGGAAATTTGGGCCCACATAGTCCGCGTATGGTATCACGTGAGGTTCTAAGCACTCACGAATGTATCTTTCAGCATTTAATGTTGGCAGCCGTGGTCCTGTAACAACCTCAAGTTGAGTTTTGCCGCTCGCGGATATACCGCCCCAGACAGTCCATGAGCCACCGCCATAAGCAACCCTCTCTTCAAAGCAGCATTGTGCGAAACGCTCTCCCTTACGCCGGTAGACCTTCTTCCTTCCATCATTGCCATGTAACACAATTTTAGACTCATCAGAAAAGAGTACACGGCTCCAATCTTGCTGTGTCCAATTTAAATGACTGCGTGCGAAATGAAGGCGCGCTGTTCGGTGGGCTCGCTTTAGTTTGGGCCCATTAGCTGGCTTGTGTGGTACCATATCGCGTTCTTTTAACCTTCTCCGAACAGTTCGAGCGCTCACAGATACTCCGTGGAAGTCGCGAAGTTGGTTTTGTATCTCAATGGAGGTAAGGTGACGATTTCTCAAGCTGGTCGTCACGATGAATCGATCCTGCCTTTCAGTTGTGACCCGAGATCGTGGCCTTCCTTGGCGACGAACAAAGCCGCCAGTCTCTAGGTACCTCCGATAAACATTTCGGACCGCAGATCGACTTAAATTAAGTTGAGCACTCACGTTTCTTTGGCTGTGTCCGGCCTGAATAAGTGCCACAGCTTGGGCGGCGACTTCAGGTGAAGTATCCATAGATTATTGATAGAACCTCACCTTAATGTTAAGAATAAGTAATGTTTGTTGCAAAAGCAAAGATATCAATCACTTTTTCAAGAATTAAATCCAAGTAAACCAATAAAACCAAGTTTTCTTAGTATTCGATTGTTTGATATCAACAAACAGGCTCCAAATTGTCTTTTGTTTCTTTAAATTCTGTGTTCGAAATTCAAAAAAATACTATTGAATGAAATTGTGAATGTGCCAGGTTCAAAACTGCATAAAAACTTTTTGCTCGACCTAATATAAAATTTTAGCTAGGACCAAACGAAACTGAAAATACAAGGTGGGCCAATAGATGTGTCCAGAAGTGTATTACAGATAGTTGTATTCTAAGATTAACTTAAATTATGTAAAAATCACAGATCAAAAATAAAATATTAAACTGCAGTCAAATAATCATGTAAGTCAGAATCGTCTTTAGGCATAAATTTCATATCCATAATAATTAAAACGTAGAACCATCATTCTTTCAGAAAGTTTACAGTTGGAACCATCTTTTGGCATACATTAAATAAAACATTTGATTGTGAACATACGTGGTTTTTATTTCCCTGTAAGAAACATGCAAGCAAGCATGCAGCATGCAGTTATGCTAAACGAAATTATGCAGAATTTTAACTCTGCCAAAAGTAATTTATGCCATTGTGAATTCGAATGTATAAACATTCGGCTAAATAATAATTATACATACTAAATAATTTTAATGCCTTAAAAATATTCGTTTAAGGAAGATTATACCAAGTGTGTTATGCCAAATGAATTTCGGAGTATCAAGATTCTGCCAAATAGAAGGAACCCGTGCAACTGTGCCATTGAACGGGTGCACATAATACAATATATACCTATCTAATAAGTAGCTGAAAGGTAATAATAATAATAAGGTACTAATAGTACAGATATTATAATATTGTTATGTATTTAACAGTGTACACGTCTGTACCGAAATTTTAAGGTGTATTATCCTACATATTTTAGAAGATAGCATAATGTTCTACGCTGTCGCTTTTTTGTAACCACCTAAACTTGGTCGGATTACCACGGTCTTGAAGTTCCTAATGACTTTTATTTAATTATCTCGTTAATTATTGTATGTACTGCTTTGAAACTTTACAGGTATATAACTGAATTAAGCAACTAAATATTGATATAACATTCAGTTTATATAACCGTATACAGGTTTATCGGTGGCCAAATAACTCCGCGCGCATTGTAACCATGAACGTGGAGAAATTAATATCATCATAATTTGTTAATTACCTACAGGATACTAATGAAACTTCATATACATTTGAAGGTAGTTAAAAGCTACAAAATAACGTTTAAAGTAAGTCTTTAGAGATCATATTCAGAGTGTTAGGACCTAAAGAAGTGTTTTTATATTTCATTAAATAACTTTTAAACGGTATATCATTTTGTTATTTTTATTGCTAAACAAATTAAAACTAATTCCTAAGAAGTCATGTACAAAAGATGATAAGAATCCGCTTAACCGTTTCAGAGATCCAGCAAAACCACAAACGTTACTCCAGCAAAATCTCGAATAACTTCGCAGCCGAAGAAAGAACAAAAACAAAATAACGTGTAACATTTACCTCGTCTAGACAACTAAATGTATAGCTAATATTTATTTCAATATTCCCATTATTTAAAAAAAAGTTTTGCTGCGGTAACGTTTCAAACGTTACCCCAGCAGAATATGTTTTTGTGTAATAACTAAAAAACTATATGTGTAACAAATTTAAAAATGTGCTTAACAATTACAGAAGCTGGGCAACTAATTATCTATAAGATTTAAATGACTATTTTCGACATTATTTTGCTGGGGTAACGCACACGTAGTATAGTGACACTTACAAGTTATGAAGCGTTCGTATTGATGCAAACGCACTGCAATAAAGTCGCAGTGTGTATAGACTGGGTAACTTAAATGATATATCCAGATCTTATATTAAACTACATCATTTCGTTAAAACGTAATTGCAAAAGGGCTAATAATCTCCAAGCAGTGACCAACAGTTATTTTTTTTTTCTTTTAATTTACTCAATGCCTGGTCGATTTCCTCATCGATTGCTTTGTACTCTTTATTCTTTATAGTTTTGAAATTTAAGTCGTAAGGTCTATTTTCCGTTGACAAAATATCCAATAACTGTGGCAATGTTGGATATTTTCATCCTATGTATCTATTTATTTTTGCATGCCATCCTTCAACATTATTATTTGTTATATGTGTATATTATGTCTTATATTTTCATTAGCACAAGAGCAAGACATCATCATTTCATTTTTCTTTAACCATTGTTTATTAAAGTACTTATTAAATTTTTGCAATCCCTCAGTTGGATTCCTAGGGTTTTTGCTCATTACATATTCATAACCATTTTCTATGTATTTAAAGGGAAGACGAGCTAGCCCAACGCAACGTGCAACATGCCTTTTTCTGTTCTTAGTTTTACTTTTAAAGCTTTTGCTTTTTTCCACAAGCAACGATTATAATGGAAATAGCAGCCTTTGAATATGATCTTCGGGAATACTTTTTGAATTGCATTTATTGCTGCCACTTCGAAATCAAGGGTTATTTTTTCTGGCTTCCAGCCGATGCTTGACTTGATCAGGTTGAACAAAATTTTGTATGTGTCTGTTTTTTTATCCGGTAAAAGAGCAAAAATCAAAGGAACTATGGAATTGTTATTCTTATTGTATCCATGTACTGAATAAAGTTGATAAAATCCTTTCGGACAGCACTTAAAAGTGCCGTCGGCAAAAAAATGATGATACTTTTTAATCTCTTTTCTGTTTCCACTAGAACAGAACACAATGATTCGTTTATCGTCATCCACGTAGTCAGCGATACAAAAATCTTTAAATTTAGTGGGTACAATAAAGTCATGACAATTATTAAAACGTGACATGGCAACACCTAAAACTTTGTTTCTCTCATTATATAACCCCGTTTTTATATTATTAAAGCGTGGTATTTTATTTATAAATTGAAAACCGTCGTTTTTGAGTTCCTTGACAACGTCTTGATACTGTTTCTGGATTGATATAAAATTACAACTGCTCCTCTGCTTCAGATTGTCTATATTTTTCAAAATTACATTTTTCCGATGTCAGGTTCACAGTCAGCGTCATGTTCCTTTGTGATTTTTATAATCTCATTTCGTGTGTTTAGCGTTAAATTTCCTTTACATCCTTTTTTAGTATAGCATTTATAAAATGTGTCTCCCTTTTTATATACTTTTTTACGATGGTAACGGCGCCCTTCATGCAATATTGATACACCTCCTCTTCTAGTAGTTATAAACTGTATTGTAGAGGAATTTGGATAAATGTTTGAAGTAGACATCGCTTTGCTCCAATATTCACAATTTTAATTTTGAAAAACAGACAAAATTTGCTACTACTGACATGTCAGGAAAAAATTATAACAACGTCATATTTATTTAATTGACATATATTAATATACAGGAAAAATAACTGGCCAGTATTTCTAAGATTAGGTATGGATTGACCACGAAGATTGCCAACAAATGAATATAACTTCCCATTTTGCAACTGGTTGCGTAACTTAGTTGCCATTGGCGGTAAAAATATTCTTTGTTGGCAACTGGTTGCGTATAAAGAAAAAAAAATCTTCCTTCGCAATTAGTTGCCAAGAAAGAGTAAAAATTACTTTTTCACAACTGGTTGTGAAACTCAGTTGCCATGGCGGCCGAAAAGGAAAAACCTAGCACAGCTCGACACAGCGCAGCATAGCAGAACTCCATAAAAAACATAGCACAGTTCGGCACAGCTCGGCTCAGCACAGCGCGGCTCAGCACGGCGGGTAGCGCGCCTCGCTCGAGACTACTGCGTTTTTAAACAGAGCGTAGCCTCACACAGCGCAGCACAGCATGGTTTGTTTGTATCCTCATTAAAATATTAGACGAGCGAGTTGACCAAACATAGCACAGCGCAGCATAGCTCGATGTTGATTTGTCACCCTTATACCCTGACGGGAAGAATGAAGACTTCATAGCAGTGCTTCCAGATCCCAAAAGAAAACTTACAGTGTTGCCAGCTAAAAAATACAGGAGTTTCTGAAAACAATACAGCTGATTTAAAAATCGATTACAGTAGAATTACAGACAAACTTTGTTTAAATATTGGTAGAAAAAATAAACTGATAAAACCACTTACATATGCGCATGCTTGCAGTTCCACAGAACACTGAGGTATTACAGTATTAGATAAAATAAATAAATTGTTTATTTAAGAAATAGTGCAAAATACAGTTACAATAAAAGTCTTAAGAATTAATTAAATTAAGGAAAATTAACATATTTGCCTGTACTAGGTCAAAAACCTGTGCTTCAGGCGATGAAGTAAATAATTTAAGTTATATATATTTAAGATTCTATTTAATCTATTATACAATAGTGGACCTAAAAACGAAAAAAAATCTATTTGTAAAGATAAATTTTGAGGTTGGATGTGAGATGCGGACTATATCTTTCCGCCTCTTGTTAGTAATGTGCGAATTATAGGTAAGCATTGTATGTTGTTTTAGGCCGTGCGTGCACTGCCTTGCGGTGGCCGCAATTTCGGTAGTTCTACCGCACCGGTAGACTGACCGCAGTGCGCGCACTTCTATGACACTCCATACTTCACAAATTTTGCGGTGCGGTAGAACTACCGGAATTGCGGCCACCGCAAGGCAGTGCGCGCACGGCCTTAGAACTATGTGCATTATGAAAAGTTGACGACTGTTAGTACATTACAGGATTTATATAACTGGGATGTAGGAAAGAGAAAGGGGCGGGAGGTTGCAATTTTTGAGATCGTCCTTTGTGCTCGTTCAAGAGGCAGTATATTTGTTTTCAGAGCGCCACCCCATGAAGTAAAGCAATTATGAATTATAGATTGAGTTTGGAGTCCGCGATTAATCGTAGTTTCTTAAATACAAATATTAATTTACGGACTCGAATGACTAAGTTTTTAATATGGTGTCGGAAGGAAAGTGTATCATCAATTGTAATCCCGAGGTATTTTATGTTGTCAGTAGGGAATATAGTAGGACAGTTACACATGTTCAGAGATGGTGTTATGCATTCGTGGGCGTATAGCTGAGGGTTAGAAGTAGCGTATTGAGGCCTGCGCATGACAAAATGAATGTATTTTGTTTTGTCAGCAAATGCTTCAACTTGCAACTGGTTGAGACATAATTTACTCACATTAAATAATGTGAGTAAATTATGTCTCAACCAGTTGTTTACTACATTAAATTCTGACTGCGCTTTCTCACATAGTTCGTCAGTAGTTGTGGCGGTAAATACAAGTGCGGTATCGTAGGTGTATGATATTATTTTGCCTTGATCTAAATGAATGTTGCACAGGTCGTTAATATCTATTAAGAACAATGTGGGGGCCAAAATACTTCCTTGAGGCAAACCAAATCCAGTGTTATTTTGATAATTGCTCGTAATATTATCTATCATAACACATTGATGCCGATCATCTAAGTAGTTCGCAAAAAGTTTTAGCTGCGTTCCTCTTACACCAAGAGCCTCTAATTTGTGTAAGAGCGAAGTCGTACAAACAGTGTCAAATGCCTTGGCTAGATCAAGAAAGATCCCTAAGGTGTGGTTCCCTCTTCCAAGTTCCTGTGTCAAATAATTAGTCAGGCTATGCACCGCGTCAGCTGTTGATAATTTGGCTCTGAAACCGAATTGGAAGGGTGAAAGATAATGTGTCTTTTCGAGAAAGTTAACTAGTCGGCTATTTATAATCTTTCAAGTATTTCAGATACCGACGGAAGTAATGATATTGGTCTGTAATTAGCAACTAGATCTTTGCTACCGGATTTATAAATAGGGATGACTACAGCCTTTTTAAGGAATTTAGGAAAGATGCCTTCAGAGAGGCAGATTTGAAATTGAAATATATATGTTAAAGGAGGAACAAAAATATGCATGAATCTTTTCAGCATATTTTTGTTCCTCCTTTCTTCTTGCTTATACTATCCCAACCAACAGCACAGTCGTCCTTTAACCCTGTGATAATTCGCGCTATTTCGTGTTCATCTGTGTCCAGCACAACGAAAGATGAAGCTCTAGTGCTCGAACTGTGCGAAGGTGGAGTTGTCTGATAGCCATTTAGGTTAGTTTTCATTTCAGCCAAGTTTTTACCCACGTTAACAAAATAGTTATTTACGTCATTGGCAGACGAAAGCGGTGAGGAATTCGTTAATAGTGAACTCGAATGTGATTCGTTCTGTTTAGAGATATGAGTGACGTCTTTGATGCGTTTCCAGATTTGCTTAGTGTTTTTACCTGCGCTATACAATTTGGTTTTATCGTAATCAATTTGAATTTTCTATAATTACTTAATTTCTATAATACAGAAATTTTTGTATCTCTTGTATGATATTTGAAGAACTAAGTTATTAGTGTATTTCTTAGTCTTTTGATGTAGTCTGTCTCTGTGCCTTATGTATCAAATAAGCCCGTGAGTGATCCATGGTTTAATGTTATACAATTTCTTATTTATTGGTATTTCTATTGTATTACGCAATATAGCTTGCTGGATAGATTTTATAAAATACGATAATGACACATTTGGGTCAGCAGTATTATAGACTTCACTGAAGTCAATCTTGCATAAATCATATTCGAGTCTGTTTATGTTTAGTTTAGACTTAGTCGGATGGCGATGGTCAGTGACCACTGAGTTAGTGACAAGCGTTATACAATGTGTCCTAGGGATATGTGACCGCCCGGCGTTTTTTGAATATTTGTACAAAATTATTAATAATTTACTAATGGCTTTAGTTTTTTTTTTCTTTTTTTTGTAAAGACGCGTGACTTGCTGCAGTTTTTTTTACGATATTTCCTAAGTTTGTTCTTCTTTTTCCATTATTTTTTTTACTGACTAGCCGACATCATAGTTTATCAATTAAAATCATTAGACATAACTAAAATGTAGTAAAACATTTATTAAATAAAAAACAAAATTAAAATTCGAAGAAAAAAAAACTCTTCTTTTCAGTTTTTTCAAAATAAATCTAAAAAATGCCCCCTTAATATCACATATTTTTTTTTAATTTATTAATTAACTACATGATATTTCCTACAATAGCTCAGAACAATGTTTGCTACTAATTTCCAACAAAAGCAAAAGTACAGTCAGTTGAAATTTGACTCCCAAACTCAGTAAAAAAGAGCAGTTTTCAAAGCTAACTAAAGCCGCTATTGACACTGTTAGAAGTCTTAATATCCATAAGATACTTTTTTTATTAGATGTAATAAAAAAAAAACAAAGTTGTAATCTAATTATTATTTATTAAAAAGAAACACATGATTAATTTATTACGTTTTCGAAATGACTGCCATTAGCAGTAATGCACGCCAGAGCTCTAAATGACATCCTCTGTCGTCCTTCTTATTTCGGAATGGTTTTCTGATTTCTCTGCCGCAGCTGCATTGATCCTGATTGGTCTGGAGATCTTGGGGGCCATGCTACTCGACCACCCCTGCCGATCCACCTTCGGTAGTTTTCGTTTAGGTACTGTCTAACAGATAGCGCGTAGTGTGCCGGGGCTCCATCTAACTGGAAGTACATGTTTCGCCTTGTTAACAAAGGGACGTCTTCCAACAATAGAGGCAAATCGTTGCGCAAAAAATTCAGCATTACCTCCTGGGTAAGCCGATTTGGCAATTCGAAAGGTCCAATAATTAAATCGTCAATAATTCCGGCCCACATGTTAATTGAAAATTCGTGTTGAAATGTTGTTCCTCGAACAGCGTACGGATTTTCGGCAGCCCAAATGTGCAAGTTGCGATGATTAGTTATTCCAGCTCTAGTAAAAGTTGCTTCGTCAGTCCATAAAATCTCTTTTAAGAAGTTTGGATAAAGTCTGTGCTGTCGTAATATCCACGTACAAAACACCAACCTAGGCACATTGGCTTCATCTCTCAAATTTTGAGCGCGTCGATAGTGATAAGGGTGGAGACCTTCTTTTTTCAACACACGCCAGACTCTCATTTTTGATATACCCAGCCTAATTGCTATTCGGCGAACGCTTAACGTTGGGTCAGCTGACAGTAAACGTAGTATTTCTTCATCGATGTCCTGAGGAATAGCTGAAGCAGGTTGTACAGGTTCTCGTCGTCTTGTAGGTAAACCCAGTACGGTGATTTGGCGAAATACGGCAATAAATGAGCGATATCCAAGGACAACCCCATTAGGATATCGTCGTCTGTATTCCACTACGGCAGCTCTCGCGTTCTCATTACAAAATCCATACACAAAATGAATGTCAGCAATATGGGAAGGTTCCAAATTAGAAAGTCTAGACATTTTTAAGCCAAAGCCACAAAACTTCTCACAATGCTTTAAAACTTGAGAGATCACGAAATACGTAGCGTCGAGCACAATGAACGATCGACTAAACAAAACAAACCAAAGCCGGAATTAAATAGGGACGTGCACTCTGCGTGCTACACAATAAAGACCGGTTTTTTTTTACCTGCGTCATTTTTTTGTTTTGTAAGGAGTAAAGGTCTGATTCAAGAGTTTGTAGTTTGGTGCATGTAGTTAATTAATAAATTAAAAAAATGTTATATTAAGGGGTGTAGGAGTAGTTGCCGTTGACGTCACACGTAGGAAGGAAACACGTTAAGTTTTCAGGCGTTTATTTCAGTGACAAAGTTTACAGTTGAAGCCGGTAAGATAGGAAAGTACAATATAGGAGCAATTCCACACGGCCAAGTCAGCTTTGACGAAGGCGGGGGAAACGCAGTCCTCTTATCCAAAAATATATGTCCCCTAAGGATCTTACTATAGACCAACTATCAGGAGAGTCCTGTGAGACCTTTCCAAGTAGGACGAGAGACAGATGCACCTCGCTGCTGGTTGGGTTTTAGCTTAATTGATTACAATATTTAGTTCTGATAGGGTGGAATTGGCAGCTTGAAACTAATTAAAAATGTGAATATTAAAAACATTGTGTTTATTTGTATAATGAGAAAAAATAGAATAATATTTTACATGACACCGTACATCAATCAGATAGAAGAATATTTTTAAATCAATCTAAAATAGATGTCATAGACAAACATGGACAGCATCACGACCTTCCAACACCTTCTCCTGATGTTCGTTCATGTTGCTGAGACACGTCTCTATATATGCATTAATCTTGCACAGTGTCTTTCGAACTTTACTTTTGACAGTGGTTTTGACATCACGTCAGCCAACTGTATCTCTGTTGGACAGTAGCTGATATTGATCAATCCGTTCACGAAGTGTTCGTGTATAAAATGGTATCGCACATCTATGTGCTTCGACCTTTTGTTGAAGGATCCCGATTTTACGAGTTGAATCGAACTTTGGTTATCAACGTGCAAATTTATCTTTATATCCACATCGGTTATTTCCTTCAACAGAGATTTCAGATACAATGCCTCTTTGCAACAGTCTGCTGCGGCTATGTACTCGGCTTCAGTCGATGATAATGCCACTATAGGCTGTCTCTTAGACGCCCATGCGATTGGTCCATCAGCTATCATAAGCACGGAGCCAGAAGTGCTTCTTCGCGTCAATGGATCTCCAGCATAGTCCGAGTCGCTATAAGCATCGATATTCTCTATCGGTGTGTTTCGTTTGAACAAAATGCCTTTATCTTTGGTTCCCACCAAATATTTGAATATTTTCTTAAGTTTTGTGACATCTTCTCTAGTGAAATTTTCGACCTTCCTGCTAACTTGATTGACCGCTTGTGCGATGTCTGGTCTAGTTCTGGAAAACAGTAAACTTCCCACTGCCTCCCTATAGGGATATTCCTTCTCCTGGGCAGTTTCTTGTATCGACTTGGAATCGCTACTTGCGGGCGTGTCACAAGGTTTGGCATTTTTCATATTATATTTTTTCAGTACGTCATTTATATAAGATCTCTGAGTAAGAATTATTCCTTCTTTGGAATTTCTTATTTCCATACCCAGATGGGTACTTGGATTTTGATTCTTTTTCATTTCAAATTTGGTTTCAAGTTTCTTCAAAATAACTTCGATCTTTTTCTTGTCTTTTCCTATAACAAGACCATCATCGACAAATAATCCGATTATTATTGACTTATCTTCGTTTATGAAAACGCATCGATCGGTTTTTATCGTCTTGAAACCCAAATCAAACATCGCTTGGGTAAAAGTTTTATTCCATGTGAATGGAGCTTGCTTTAAGCCATACAACGACTTTTTCAGCCGGCAAACTACTTCAGTAGTATTGCAGTCAGTTTTATAGCCAATAGGTAGTTTCATATAAACTTCATCTGTCAACTCTCCGTACAAGAATGCTGTCTTGACGTGAAATGTCATGAAGTAGTAAGATTTGGATGCGGCAACGGCTAATAAAGTTTTTAAGGCAGATTGACTTACAACTGGGCTATATACGTCTTCAAAATCCAGGTTTCCTTTCTGCTCGCAGCCACGTACGACTAATCTGGCCTTGTATGTATGATCTTTAATCCGAAATACCCATTTGTTCGACAAAATTTTGTGTCCTTTGGCTTCTGACCTGTCAACTAATACCCAGGTGTTATTTTTCTGTAGTGAATCCATTTCAGACTGTATCGCCTTCTCCCAATTTTGTCTGTCGGTGCCCGTCACTGCATCTTGATATGTAAGAAATGAACAGTCATAGTCATCATTACTATCTGATGTAAATAAACATAGTCACGCAACGACTTAGCTCGTAATCTTTGGTCCATGCTGGTGGCCTCACTTCTCTTTGTGGTCTTTCACTTGAGGGCGGTGGGTCAACTGGATCTCGACTGGAGCTGGAAGAAGGAAGATTAGTAGGTTCCTGAAAAAATAAGTTATTATTCATTTTGTTTTTAATTTCAGGTATTTCAATCTCAATTGATTCTATTTCTGGTTCTAGAGTAAAGTCTTCGTTTTTCTCAGCAGGAGTATCGCCATAATGCATCTTTTCGATTACTTTTACGTCTCTGCTGATAACAACGTCCTTCTTTTCCGGTATGTAGATTCTAAAACCTTTGGCTTTATTTGCATATCCCAAAAATACTCCTTCTGTCGCTTTGGCAGAGAATTTTCCTTTTCGGTTCTTGTTCATTACAAAGGCTCTGTTTCCAAACACGTGTAGGTGATTTCCCGATGGGGTTCTTCCTACCCACTTCTCATATGGGGAGTTTCCTTTGAGAGCTTTTGCTGGGCTTCTATTTATCAAATAGTTTGCAGTGTTCACTGCTTCTGCCCATAGATTTGCAGGAATGTTAGAATCTATCATCAGACATCTTGCTTTATCCATCAGCGACCGATTTTTCCTTTCACTCATGCCATTTTGCTGCTGTGTATAGGGTGCAGATAGTCTTCGGCTTATGCCGTTATCTTTCAGGAATTTGTCAAACGCTTTCGACCTATATTCGCCTCCATTGTCAGACTGAAGGTTTTGAATTTTCTTCTTATGAAACAGTTAAACATAGTTTTTATACTCCTTGAATTTTTCAATAACTTCGCTCTTTTCTTTTAAGAAGTAAACACAGCGGTATCTTGTATAGTCGTCAATAAATGTAACGAAATACTTTGATCCAGCCATTGATTTATGCTCAAAAGGGCCACATACGTCACTGTGAATTATCTGCAGCACTTTGGTAGAGATTATTTGTTCATGGCTTTGGAATGGTAGAGTGGTAAATTTACCCTTGATACAAGTCTCACAGGTACCCAAAGTTTTTTCTTTAAATTCGAGTCCTCGCATCATTTTATTTTTAACCATTTCCTTTAGGTCTCTTTCATTGACATGACCTAATTTCTTGCGCCATTTCATAGTTTCGCCTTCAGCACTGGGCGTGAAATTTGCTGTCTCTTCCGGCTCATCGAATTCAATGAAGTATAGTCCATTTCTTCTTCTAGCTTTTAAGTTAACTGTTCCGTCTTTTATGATACTGGCATGTCCCTTTTCAAATAAAACTTTATAGCCATGATCTGTAATTTTACTTACTGACATCAAGTTGTTTGACAAATCAGGCACATATAATGTGTCAATTATAGTATGTTTCAAATCTTTTATATAGAGTTCTGCGTTTCCTTTCCCTTTAACTTCGGTCGTATGCTTCTCTGAAGCTAGTCTTAGAGTGTCAGATGCAGGGATTAAGTTACAGAGTATACTTTTGTCACCCGTCATATGTGACGTACAGCCACTATCTAGACACCATAAATTGCTTTTAGTTTTTGACGTTCCTGTTGTTAAACAGATATTATGCGTCTCTTCCTGACCTTTAGTTTTATTAGAGTTATTTGGTCTCTTCTTTGACCAACAAGATTCTGTGGAATGGCCTTTCTTCTTACAATTGTTGCAACACAGTACTCTTTTCTTTGTTTTGGTATAGAATGCTTCTGAAGTCTGTGGTTCGCTTGCTTCGCTTTACCTTCTTGCTTCGTATTCTTCTATGATTTTAACTTTTAAAATGTCAGGACTTGGTAGAACATCTCTCGACTCAATTGCCGTTCTGAAGCTATCAAAATTTGTGGGTAAACTGTATAACATCATAATGCTTAATAATTCTGGATGAATTTTGACATCCATATCTTCTAATTTACCCACTACGTCCATAAAATTACTGAGATGGTCTCTTACATCTTCTTGTGAAGTCATTTTCTTCAATACTAGTTGCTTTAATAGCGTAGCCTTTCTCGCGGGTCCTGAACTTTGATGTACAGATTTTAGTTTATCCCATACCTCCTTGGACGTGTTACATCCTTTAATTTGTTTAAGTTCTGGTGGAGATATAAGTAGAAGTACCTCTGACCTTGCCTTTATGTCTTCCTTTAGGAATGCCCTCTTTTCTTCGGCAGTCGCAGTTGCCGCTAACGTTTTTTCACCACTAGCGTACTCTCATAGATCGTATCTTATGAGAATCGCCTGTGCTTGTAAGCACCAGGTATCGTAATTTGATTTTGTCAGCGGTTCTATGCTTCTTAGACTTGAGCTCATTTTTTAAATTTTATTTTCTCATTTACTCACGGTTTTATTCCATTTGCCACTAATTATCCAACCACGCTCTGCTACCACTGATAGGGTGGAATTGGCAGCTTGAAACTAATTAAAAATGTGAATATTATAAACATTGTGTTTATTTGTATAATGAGAAAAAATAGAATAATATTTTACATGACACCGTACATCAATCAGATAGAAGAATATTTTTAAATCAATCTAAAATAGATGTCATAGACAAACATGGACAGCATCACGACCTTCCAACAAGTTCGAGGGTCATTCACTAGCGGAGAATCTTAACCGCGAGTTACAGAAACGTGACGTAAATGCACAGCGCCATCTAGTAGCGGTCGAAGGAACTTTTATAATATACATAGTTGATGACTTCTACTATTAAATGAATCTTAAGTATGAAGGTTTGTTACAGGGGGCATTTTTTAGATTTATTTTGAAAAAACTGAAAAGAAGAGTCTTTTTATTATGTTTCACACATTATGTTTGACATTTTAGTTATGTTTAATGATTTTAATTAATAAACTATGATGTCGGCTAATCAGTAAAAAAAAAAATGGAATAAGATGAACAAACTTAGGAAATATCGTAAAAAAACTGCAGCACGTCACGCGTCTTTACAAAAAAAAGAAAAAAATCATAAAAAAACTAAAGCCGCTAGCTAAAGTCACAAATATAAATGTAATTATTAATAATTTTGTACAAATATTCAAAAAACGCCGGGCGGTCACTTATCCCTGGGACACATTGTATATTGATGATTTGATTTTATTAACATGTGATCAAGGCAAGAACCACTCTTCTGAGTCGGCAATCTGTGAGCGGGGCAATCTGTGAGATGCTTCTAAGCCTTCTACACCTTCTGTTACATTAAATGTTTCAACAGCTACATTTGATTCTCTATTAGGATTAACTTGTGTTAAAAAACATTTTTAATCATTTAATATGACGTTATTGTCTTCTTTGCAGTTGTTATTTTTACTGCTATGCAATAAATTATTAATCATGGAGGTTTTGAGAGCTGCAACAAATTGAACGGTGTTTTGGTTCGGGTTGCATCCACAATTGCTGTGAATGCAACCAAAACAATTTTCTAATGGTTCTTGATTGAGTCTGCGCGTTGGTAAACTTTTTATATTATATTTTCTAAGTTTAAAAATAGACGCTCGACTGCATTTATTGTTCGTATAAAACCTTCCTGCGATGGCGGCTTGCACCTGGCCCCAATGAATTCCAATTCTTTGAACATCGTTTTCATTTCTTTAAAATGATTTAGATGTGGACTTCTTCGGGTAAAATTTGTAAGGATTTTTTTTCCCCTTTTCTGATCAGGCGTATCGCCATTTAAGGTGTCGAACAGCTGGTCTATTTTTTCTATCAGCATGGCTGTCGTCATTGCTTCTTGTGGCAGTTCATCTGGAAGGTAAACACTTATTTTTATTGGTCAGGTCTTATTGGAATGGTCAGGAAAACAAATAAAACTCAAGACAAAGAAAGGAAATTTCAGTTTCAATTCATTATTTTGAAAAACGTTAGACCTCTATGTAATCTTTATATTATTATATACAATTAGCGTGTGCGGTGTTCCTAAACGGCCTAAATATACTGTCGTAAGTTTCTACAAGGAGTTATTAGTATCGACATCTACGCGGGCAAAGCCGCGGGCAGAAGCTAGTAATTCATAAAGAATAAAAAAGGTATCTTAATATGACAGGTTTACCATAACATTAAGACAACTTACTGTTTGCAATCTTCGCAAGAATTCCTGCAGCGACTGAGTGACTGAATACTTGGCAAGCTAAGCTGACCTTCATCTTTTGCTTAAAATTAGGTTCAATATGCTGCTTGGTTAAAACAGGTGCGAAAACAAAATTTGGATTTGCACTGTCTTTTTCGAAAAATTCTTTTATGTGGCTCCACTTGGCTATACCTGTAATAAATAATAAACATGTTAAAGGAGGACCGTACAAAATGATCCCCACAACCAATAACAACCATACATGTCATTAGATATGAAATATATATCAAGAAAGTTGCTATTTCAATATACTTAGATAGTAGAATACTATATACTGTAATAATGATTATAATATGAGTTTTGCGTGATGCACGTGTATTTGTTGTATAAATTCTGGTGTTTGAATAAATCAGTGCGTGTATATATTGTAGATATGTGCTGTAAGTTTGTGTGTTTGTATGTATGGAGATGATGAGGTTGTGTACTAAGCGAATATATGTATTAATAATATTAACAAAAGAGTTTAAGGGACTAGACAAACCATTATAACTAAATGGGCAGAACAATACCAAATGTAGGTCAGCTGGAATGACTAGAATAATCAATAGCATTAATGATTTAACAATATCATGAAAGTAAACGATAGGTTTATAGTATAATAGTCATTTTTCTAGCAAAAGTTTATGTACCTGCTCTTCACTTCGAATAATTATAGTTGGAGAAGTTTCATTTTTCTTCGTGTAGACTTTGCCATAGGCTGTCCAGCAAAACTTGTAGGTTCCAGACTTGGTTAGTTCACGTGCCAGGAAGTGAAGACGGGAGCCTTTCGCGGTCAGATGTTCGGATATAAAAACTGGTGTGTCTTCGTGAGTTTTAAAACCCAAATGTTTACAGGATAATTTGTTTTTATGCTTTATGTTAAACGACTTTGTTATTTTTAGAATTTCGGTTTTCAAGATTGTGGAACCCGTTTCTACGACAATAGGCGTGTTTCTTTTTTCATTTGTTATCCCGCGTACTCTATAGATGTCTTTTATATCGTATTGTTTAATGCTGCACTCCAAGGTTTTGAAAAGACACATGGTCATTTCAATACGATCTTCCTTTGTCTCATCTTTTTTCCTAGGTACGTTTTTTATCACCAGATTACTTTTTCGGCTTCCCGTTTGCAACTCTTCAATTGTATTTTCCAGGATCGTGATATATTTAATATCTTCTCTAGTCTGTCTTTCAAGCTGGGCAACTTTCTCACGTAACTCCTCATTTTGTGTGGTAAGAAATGTAATTGAGCTTTCTATATTTATATTTGATTTTTGAATCTCATTTAGTGTTGTATTAATAACCATTATATCTTTACCCTGTTTTTCAGTGAAGGTCGATAGCATTAATTTCATCTCTTCTTTGAATTCGTCTATTGTTGAGCAAGAGAAACCTCAATGTATTCCCTGCCTCTTTTAGCGCGCCGAGATATATAGTTTGGTGGTGTTTTCTCCTTTCCCGCACTGCTAATTTCCGTATCCGATAACGATTTATTCATCTGTGAAGCCATATTTGGTACGCAGCAGTCAGAGTTTATGTAGAGCAAAACACAAGGCGGGCACTGCTTATACCGTAGAAGCGCAGTCGTGAGCGTGTAACAGTGTATCAGACGTGGCAGAATAATGTTATTGTAGCTAGATATGTGAGTCCGTACGCCCAACAGTAGGACAGGTTACGTCCTTAGGCGTGAGCTACGCTGTCACAGTGAAGTTACTCACGTAAAGATATATCTGTCCTTGTTTTTAGTAGACTAGATTAGATATTAAGATAGAACAAGGATAAATAAACTGTAAATAGTATAAGAAATAGATAGTAAGCTATATAGATATTACACTGTACTGTAAAAAAATAGAAATCAAGAAAATAAAAAAATATATAAAGTTATATATAAAGTTAGTTATATATAAAGTAGTTATATATAAGTAGTTGTATATAAAGTAGTAGTTCTATATAAAGTTGTTAAGCAGAAAATACGTGTATATAATGGTTACAATAAATGGTCACATATATAGAAAAATTATTACCCCAGCAAACAAAAATAAATAAAAGTAGTCAGAATAGCGGGAGTCCCAGATGGATGAAAGAAAGATACAGTATGAGGCATGTCAGTGCGAGAGGCATACAAGTGAGAACTGGAATGAATGTAGTAACTAGAATAATAAGGTCCTGATGTTCTCATGATCGGGGAAAAGCAGAAAAAAAACCTGTTATACTTCCCGCAGATGCAAGGAAGTATGGAAAAGCAAGGAGCTTCATGGTCGCTACTATCGGGCTCTTTATGGGTCCGATGTAGATTTGACAGCTTCCGTTGCCTGGCTACGCTTCGGGGATCTCTTCGGGGAAACTGAAGGTTTTGTCTGTGCAATTATAGACGAAGTTATCTTGACGAATAATTACCGGAGACATTATGAAGGACGGGACGAGTGACGTGTGTCGGGCATGCCATCATCCTGGTGAGTCCATCAGACATATTGTCTCCGGTTGTTCTCGTCTTGCTAACGGCGAGTACTTGCATAGACACAACCAAGTAGCCAGAACTATCCATCAGCAACTTGTTTTGAAATACAAACTTGTCGATTCTGAGGTACCGTATTACAAGTATGTGCCCGACCCAGTTCTCGAAAATGACCATGTCACGTTGTACTGGGATCGGTCTATCATCACTGACAGGACTATTGTTGCCAATAAGCCTGATATAGTGGTGATAGACCGATTAGTGCGCCGCGCAATGATAATTGATGTGACCATCCCACATGACGAGAATCTCGTGAAAGCTGAGAAAGAGAAACACATAAAGTATCTCGACTTAGCTCATGAGGTTGTTGACATGTGGAATGTGGACTTAGCTGTCATTGTGCCGATTGTCATATCAGTCAATTAGCTGATAGCTAAAAGCTTCGACGACCATCTGTCGAAGCTGGCGTTGCACAGCTGGATAAAGGGCCTGATACAGAAGGCAGTTCTCCTCGATTCAGTTCGTATTGTGAGGAGGTTCCTTTCTCTGGAGACCTAACCATCGGTAGCTTGGACCCTGCTCCCGACACCGATGGACTGCCATTTTTTATATTTTTAAATGTTTTTTTTATTGTAAGTTTTTAGTAGTGTATAATTGGGGGTTCTGGATCACTTGATCTAGAACTAGAACTCCCCAATTATACACTACTATCGGGATCTGCAATATAGTTCAGCCATACGATGCAAGTTGATTTTAGCGAGTATTATAAACAATGTCACGATTGTATTACAAAGTGTCCTAATAGTGTTCGTACATACACCGGCGAATGCCGACCGAGTGTATTGCTCGCGATTCATCGGGTATCTCAGATATCAACGAACCGATCATTTCTTCTAAACGGTAATTGCATATCTCAATATTTATCGAGAACAAGCGTTATGCAGAACGCCACAACAATCAACGGCACGTTGTGTTCATAAGGTTTATAAACAACAATATCAAGTTCGACTCGTTTGATCAGACTTTTTTGATGTTTTGAGCTTGATTATTTCCAGTGAGCAACAGTGATACAGATTCAATATTGTATTACATTCTATGATGTTGAAGTTTCTAAATTAGCTTATTCATGTTTATAGACGATTGGCGTCTGTACATGGCTAAAAGATGATAGACGGTTATAGAATCTTTTAAGACAGAATTTATCTACAACGATTACAAGCTGATACATCTATTACCTATAGTGGATCATGCTAATAAAACTACAAATTGATGTCATCGGTGTATTGGATACGGATATATTTTATATATTTCAATAGCAGCGATGTCATAAATACATACAACTTCATTTTTTTTAAGAATTTCATCTCAGGTATCCAGAACGACGGTGTGACACCGTTTACTAACTTGGGGAAATGAAGGAATTGGATTATATTTATGAGCCACCCAAGGATCATCGTAAATCTCCCAATCTTTAAAGCGATCCAGTATTTCATCACATTTTCGACAACACGTTTGGCGCATTGAATAAGAGCTCGTCTCGATGCATCACAATGTAAATATTAGTTTATAAAAGTAGTAAAATAGTAGTAAAGTATCTACTAAATGCGCCAAGTGTCGCGGGTTTGATTCCCGCACGGAACAAAATATAAAAAATATTTGTTCCTGTCTGGATTTTGTTTTCATGTTTTATTTTTTGTCATTGTTTAATTTAATATAAATTATAAATACAGTTCTATCATTGATTTCATTACCACAATAAAATAATTCTGCGTCAGTTATTCGCCACTATTGTTCTGAGAGATCCTACAATGTGAATGTGATTTAATACAGTTTTTAATGTTTGGCATATTTTAAAATGCGATTTAAATATATATTTTTATTTAAAATAAAGAAAAATATCAGAGGTCATATTATTTTAGCTTTCATTTTAAGATCCAGTAATAACCATTTTAATGTGACACTTACAGATCAGTATTAGATGGTTAAAGTACATACAACTTTCTTTTTAGAATTTCGTCTCAGGTAACCGAGTCTTCGTGTCGCCGTCGTCCCAAAAAGGGAATCGAAGGCTGTGTGCATGGTGCCGATACATGGATAAATGAAAGTAGACTTTATTTAATGAGTGCATAAGATTGACATACGAAAGTATTTCATGAAAAAATATTAATACTGTGTTTGCAATAGTTAATATAAACCCTACCTTATTTTACAGCGTATAAATAGTTTGTCCAGAAATCCATGTCATTCCTTCATAGTACATTATCATAGTAAGTTGTGTTGTGTTGTGTAAAATTGTGTTTTCCAGCAGTAAGTATGTATGTATTTTCACTATATATTATTAAATATTTTATAAGGGACTGGTCCCTATGGCAGCAAGCCAGGCTGTAGAACATAATGTTTTGGGTTCGATTCCTAATTCGCTTAAAAGACTTCTGAGAATAATATATACGTAAACTATAATAACACTTTTTCTTGCTTACGTTCCCTGTAGTCCAGCTAACATCAATATAACTGTCGAATGCAAGTTTTGGGTTCGAATCCAGATCTAATTAAAACGTATTAATGAGTTATTTCACTTGCTTCTCCTCACGCAGTGGTTTAATAACCACACTACTATTGCACAACATGAAGTATTGACGCTGAGTTCTAGAACCAAATAATGACTTATTCAATGTTGTAAGCACCGATAATAATTCAAGAATCGATTTTTCTGATATTGTAAATGTATTTATGTCCTATTTGATGAGAACTCAAAAAGTTCCTATGAAAAGTAAGACGGGAGGCTAATAACACACCTCTACCTAGCCCTTTTAAGAATATGAGTGCTGTTATTTCATTTTTTGCTAGGAATGTTGGTAATAAAAATATGTATTACATTTTAATCATGTCTTCAGGGCTCAGTCGATGAATAATCCTTTTTCGGTTGAAGAAGAGGACTTCACACCTTCAACATCTCGACCAATAAAAGAAAAACGGAACGCCAGCTCAAAAAAAATAGCTGTGAAGAGAGATAAAAAAGTGTCTCAGAAGAAGAAGGCTTTGCTTTCTAAAAGCCCTTTCGCTTCAGAATCAGTCTGATAGCGACGGGCTGCCAGTTGTTACAACACCAGCTCCGAAAAGAAAACGGAATACAATCGTTTCAGATTCTGAGGTAAGTTATTTTTTTTTCAAACATTTTAAATTTCCATTTCATTTAAAAGCATTCACAAAGTATTAGTGTTTTATAGTGTGTGGTTTTCTCCATCAAAATTATACTTGTTTGAGGACATAAGAGTTTAAATAGACTTTTCTAATAGCGTTATCATAATTACTTATAATTATGGTAACCTAAAATGTAAAACCTTCTTAAATGTAATTAAAATTAATTTCTTTATGTGCAATTTTTTCTATTTTGTGTACAACTTTAATAATTATGCAAGTTCTATTTCAGTTTTGATGAAAAATTAAAATTGAAAAATAAGAAATTTAAAAAACCCGAAATAAGAAATTCTGAAATTAAAAACTGAGAAATTTTAAAATAAGAAACTATCAATTGTTAAATAAAAATTGAATAATTGATAATATTAATTTGATTTAAAATAATTATTTTATATTTTATATGTACTTTTTCAGAGTTTCGATGTAAAATCGAAAAATGAAAAATAAGATATTTAAAAAACCCGAAATAAGAAATTCTGAAATTAAAAAGTGGGAAATTTTAAAATGAAAATTTATGTACTGTTAAATAAAAATTGAATAATTGATAATATTAATTTGATTTTAACTAATTAATTATTTTATATTTTACATGTACTTTTTCAGAGTTTCGATGTAATATCGAAAATTGAAAAATAAGATATTTAAAAAACCCGAAATAAGAAATTCTGAAATAAAAACTGAGAAATTTTAAAATGAGAATTTATCAACTGTTAAATAAAAATTGAATAACTGATAACATTAATTTGATTTAAAATAATTATTTTATATTTTACATGTACTTTTTCAGAGCTTCGATGTAATATCGAAAATTGAAAAATAAGATATTTAAAAAACCCGAAATAAGAAATTCTGAAATTAAAAACTGAGAAATTTTAAAATGAGAATTTATCAACTGTTAAATAAAGATTGAATAACTGATAACATTAATTTGATTTAAAATAATTATTTTATATTTTACATGTACTTTTTCAGAGCTTCGATGTAAAATTGAAATTTAAATTATGAAATTGAAAAATGAGAAATTTAAAAACCCATAATAAGAAATTCTGAAATTAAAAACTGAGAAATTTTAAAATTGAATAACTATGATAAAAATACAAACATTAACATTTAGTAAAATTAGTTTTTATAATATTTAAGATAAGTTTAATGAATATGTTTTTTTGTAAAGACTGTAATATTTATGTTTCAAAATTATCAGCACACAGTAGAACAAATATTCATAAATCTAATCGATTACTCTGCTCCGAATTCGAAAATATTCAAATTATTGCTACTGCATTTAAAAATAGAATCATAAGTTACAAAGTGAATCCGCTTAAATCTAGTGAAGTAATAATAACTCCGGAGTGTCCACTTAATGAGATCCTTTGTTCTATAATTTAGTTCAGAACGAATCTTATGATAAGTTATAAGCCTTTAGCATTATGTGATCGTTTTATTATATAAATTCCAAGATGACCACACACTCGCCTTCCAGTATGACTGACAAGGAGGAGCTAAAGGAGTTAATTAAGAAACGGGGTAGCTATAAAGGTCGTCTCACAGTCTTCGCTACGTACTTAAGCGGACTGGATAGGTCATTAGGCCAAACTGAGGTATGTGAACTACAATTACGTATCAATAAAAGGGAATCATTGTATGAGCAATATGATGAGGTGCAGTTACGAATAGAGTGTCTCGTGGATGACGTCGACCCTCAAATGTTAGAGAGGAGCGATTTTGAATCGACCTATTATAAATCTATTAGTAAAGCACAGAGTATATTGTCACGTAATATTAAGAATAGCGATGAGGGAAGTGAGAAAGGTACCTCGCGCTCACGTGTTAGTAGTAATCATCAACTCGTTAAGTTACCGACCATTAAGTTGCCAACTTTTAGTGGTTCATATGATAATTGGCTAGAATTTCACGACACGTTTTGCAGTCTTATACATTTAAATGATGAAATAGATGACATAAATAAATTTCATTATCTTAGAGCATCTTTGGATGGTACCGCTGCCATAGTGATAAAATCTATTGAGTTTTCAACAAAGAATTATAAAATTGCGTGGGATTTTGTTGTGTGAACGCTTTAATAATAAACGTTTACTTATACAAAATCATGTCAATGTCCTATTTAACATTGAACCTGTAATTAAAGAGTCCTCAAGTAGTTTAAAGCGTATTATAGATAGTTTAAATAAGAATTTGAGAGCTTTAGAATCGTTAGACGAGCCCACTAAACATTGGGATACGCTTCTCATACGAATCGTTAGTCAAAAACTAGACGCCAAAACCTACCGCGAGTGGGAGGAGTTTAAGGGCAGATTAGACAAAGACAAGCGTATATTATTATGTCATTTATATGACTTCTTACGTAGCAGGGCAGATTTGATTGAAACATTGGATTTATTTCGTGGTAGTCAGCACACATCAAGCAATAAAAATGTTAAGTTGAGAAGTATGGTGGGTCAGTCAATTAATAATAGTACACAGCAGCAGATAAGCACACGCGATGCTAGTATCGCCCCGGTTAAGTTGTGTCTTAAATGTCAGGGTGAACATAGCCTACAGAATTGTCCTCAGTTTTAGGCACTAAGCACAGACCAACGGTTACAACTATTACCTTCTCTAAAAATTTGTTTTAATTGTTTTAAAAGTGGTCACTTTGCTAATCGTTGCAGATCGAATGGTTGCAGGCTATGTAAACGTAAACATCACACACTTATGCACATGACGGACTTTAAACATAAGTCTAGCGCATTCCAGAACACAGATGGCGCTGAGAAGCCGACTACGTCAGCTGAGTCACCTGTTAATGATTGTGTTAAGAACTTAACGTTGTCTTGTGTAGCTAATTCGCGCTCCGCTTCTGATGTGCTGTTGTCAACCGCTTTAGTTAAATTATATGATATTGATAATCGACCACATGTCGTGCGGGCTGTACTGGATAGCGGTAGTACGTCTTGCCTTATGACGGACGATCTGTGTCGACGATTAAAATTACCCTTTCGCCGAGTAGATAAATCTATTCTCGGTATTAATAATTCTGTTTCGCAAATAAGTAAAATGGTTAACGTATCAATGAGGTCATTAAGCGAATCATATTCAAACAAAATATTTTGTTTTGTTTTACCGTCTATCACTGATTGTGTTCCTAATCGTCAAATAAACATATCGGCGGTAAAATTCCGACTGATATTTGTTTAGCAGACCCCAATTTTCATACACCGTCTGCAGTAGATTTAATTATAGGCGCTGATATTTTCTGGGATTTATTGAGACCGAGGAGTATTAAATTAGGCAACGGCAATCCGGTACTTTACGAGACTAGCCTTGGTTGGATAGTTTCTGGCCCTATTAATGGCGACCATGTATCGAACTCGTCGCATCAAATTAAATGCAACCTCACTAAATTAAACCATAATGGTGAGCCTCTTAACGATGACCTTCAAATCCAATTAACGCGATTTTGGCAGCTTGAAGAAGTTAGCCCTAAGTCAACGTATTATTCTGAAGAGGAAAAATTATGTGAAGAGCATTTCAATGAAAACACAACTCGTTTAAAGGATGGTCGCTCGAAGCGACCATCCTTTAAACGAGTTAAGCGACTCGCTTCTACCTGCGTATCCCTCTCAAGCAGAGTCCAGCTATACTAGGTAACTCGCTACAACGAGCTAAACACTGCCTTTTATCTTTAGAGCCCAGAACACAAAATAAATCTGCATTTAGAAAAGGCTATTGTGATTTCATGTCTGAATACATTTCACTTGGTCATATGTCTGAAAGTAAATTAAATCCAGAAAATGTAGCTTACTTCATCCCACATCATGGTGTCCTTCGTGAGCGTTCACCAATTAGTTCAGCAGTTTCGTTGAACAGTATTCAAATGGTGGGACCTACTATTCAAGACGACTCATTATCTATCCTTATTCGTTTTCAGCATCATAAATATATTTTTGAAGTGACATTACACGTTATTACTACTCATGTAAATCTAATCGATTTCAATCGTTTTTCAAATTTTTTAAGATTAAAGCGTTCGGTAGCTTACGTTTTACGGTTTATCGCTGCTTGTAAAAAGCAATCAATTCCCTGTAAATATTTAAATACTGATGAATTACAGGATGCATTAAATTTATTAGTTAGGCTTTCTCAAATGGATTCGTTTCCTGAGTACAAACTTTTATTAGAAGGAAAATCATTACAACGAAAAGCCCTTTGCTCAAATTTAATTTATTTCTCGACACCCATAAACTAATGCGTGTAGGTGGTCGGCTAGAAAATTCAGATTATTGTTATGCAAAGAAACATCCGTTAATTATACAGTCCACTCATATATTTACAAAGTTGTTATTTAAGTTTGAGCATAAAAAATTAATGCATGCTGGACCACAATTACTGTTGGCTACCATAAAGGAAAATTACTGGCCAATAGGTGGTCGTAATTTAGCAAAATTGTGCTTTCGTCAGTGTGTCTTATGCAATTGCATGAAGGGAAAGATTGTTACCCCTTTGATGGGAAATCTCCCACAACAGCGTCTCTCTCCTAGTCACCCATTTGAAAGTGTAGGGATAGACTATGCAAGTCCTATTTTAGCTGCAAATCGACATGGGAGAGGTTGTAGACTCGTTAAAGTATATATAGCCATTTTCATATGTTTCTCTACTAAGGCTATTCACACTGAGTTGGTTGGTGACTTAACGAGTAGTACTTTCTTTTCAGCTTTACGTAGATTTATTTCGCGTAGAGGAAAACCTAAAAATATCTATTCAGATAACGGCACTTCATTTGTTGGTGCATATAATGAGATCGGTAAATTTTAAAAGATAATTGCAGTTTACTGTACGAAAGTGCGGCCAATGACGGGATTTCATTTAATTTTTCTCCGCCTTATTCTCCTCATTTCGGTGGTCTCTGGGAGGCGGGTGTGAAGTCAATCGAATTTCATTTATATAGAGTACTGGGCAATTGTCATTTTACGTACGAAGAGCTTAACGCTGTCCTTATACAAATCGAAGCCATTCTTAACTCTCGCCCGCTATCTCCTATTTCATCGAAACCCGACGACCTATCACCCTTGACGGCTGCGCACTTCCTCATCGGACGGCCGCTCACTGCGCTACGGATGCCCAACCACGAAGACGCATCTACTTCTCGCTTAACACGCTACCAGAGAATCGAGCAAATACGCCAACATTTCTGGACCCGTTGGAGCAAAGAATACATTGCTGAACTGCAACAACGTGTTAAATGGCGATCATGTGCTGGTCAATTGGAGAAGGATACTCTTGTAGTTCTGAAGGACGATCACCTCCAACCACTTAAATGGAAGCTGGGACGTATTATGTCGGTCTATCCAGGAAAGGATGGAGTCAATCGCGTAGCTGACGTAAAAACGGCGAGTGGAATAGTCCGGAGGGCGTTTAATAAGATTTGTCCACTATTTCAAGATGGATGAGCGCTTGGATTCGGTTGAAAGACAAGCTTTCAACGCGCGGGGGCATGTTGAAATCTGTAAACGCCTGATAAAAATATATATGCAACATCACATCGGACATCGTCACTTGGCACCGTAATGAGTTTTTTACTCCCACCGACAATTAGATTTATAATTTTTGTAAACCATATTCTAACAATACATCGATTCAAGGAATAACCTATTTTCATTTAATACTCCTGATTTTCCCAAAACACCCTGCACCAACTATAGACGGCTATACCACATATTCCACTATAAACAACCAAATCCAAAATGATGGAGTAGTAATCTACGTTAAAAATAACGTACAATGTACCGTAACAGAACCGTCTTCTTTTGTGGATGCTAATTGTTTAATCTGTCGTACACAGGACACTACAATCGTTGGCATATATCGTTCACCTTCATATACTAACCTAACTAATTTCTATAATAGCTTGGAAACTACTGTATCTACCTTAAAAAGCAGCAAGTCGGTTATAGTAATAGGTGACTTGAACGTTGATATTAAACCTGACAATAAGGACGCACACTCTCACGAATATCTGCTACACACAGCGACAGGCTAGGCTAGACAGGATAAACTAGGTCTTTTGCCCGCTTTTCTACATCCCACTAGACCAAGTTCAAACACTTGTCTAGATCATATTTTACTGAGAACGAAATCAACATTAAACTCCTTCTTATTAGAAATGAGTGTCACTGATCATCATGCTACGGCTTTATGTATAAACAGAAACAAAGTGAACCGCAAACTTACTCAACAGATAACAACTCGTTTAAATTATACTAACGCCGTAAATGACGTAGGAAGCGCTGACTTTGCACTGGTGATGGATGCTACTGATGCTAACATTGCTGCAGATAATTTAATCACTATTCTCAAAGGCATTGTTTTGACTCATACCTCACATAACAATATTTCTAGAAAGGCCAACGTAATTAAACCTTGGATGACACCCGGTCTTATCAGGTGCATTAAAAACAGAGACAGGATGCATTTGAACTTAAATTCAGATCCGCAAAACACTGTTCTCAAAACAACTTACACAAGATACCGAAATTTTTGTATTCGGCTTATCAATAAACTCAAACGTTCGTATGAAAAATATCAATTTACTAAAGCGCAAAAAAATTGTAAAGAAACTTGGAAGGTTGTCAAAAATATTACCTATACAGAGAAAAACAATCAGAGAACTACGAATCTCTTAACATTATCCTCGGACCCCTTGTCCTCTGTTAACTTAATTAACAAATATTTTGCAAATATAGGAAAGACGTTGGCATCTAAAATAATTACCTTTTCCACTGGCAGTGATGTGTCAACCAAGAACAGTACGCTGAACTCGATTGCGCTTCTCCCGGTTAGTGCAAGTGATGTCGAGATAATTATAAAAAACCTTAGGGATGATTGTGCGACAGGGTGGGACAACATACCAGCCAAATTAATCAAAATGGCTCGGAACGTTCTTGTGCCTCCAATCACACATATTTGCAACCTTGCACAAGGGGTATTCCCGAGGGCCTTTAAAATGGCGTTAGTTACCCCTGTATACAAAACTGGAGATAAAGATCTGATCTCCAACTATCGCCCCATCTCCGTCTTCAGCGCTTTATCTAAAATCATGGAACGAGTTCTTAACAACTGCCTTACTAATTATTTAACTAAATTTAACATTCTCACCAATAACCAATATGGTTTCCGACATGGCATTTCTACGGAAGATGCTGTGGTTGATCTTGTACAGTCAGTTGCTGACAAACTTGATAAAAAAACTGAAATGCTATGGCATTTTACTAGATCTCAGTAAAGCATTCGACACCGTCTGTATTTCTAAATTAGTAGAGAAAATGGAAAATGTGGGTATACGAGGTCTAGCTCTCGATATCTTTAAAGACTATCTTTCTAACCGTAGGCAATGCGTCAGAATAGATAATACAATAAGCGCAGAGGAACAGATAATCTTCGGAGTTCCCCAGGGAAGTATTTTGGGTCCCACCCTTTTCTTAATTTATATAAATGACCTCTGTAATCTGCCTCTCGTCAACTGTGATATTTTCACTTACGCAGGTGACACTGCACTAGTGGCATATGGTAAAAATTGGGATGATGCCAAATTACACTCGGAAGATGCATTACGGAGAGTAATGCATTGGTTAGCAAAAAATCTGTTAACCTTAAATGTTAAAAAGACCCAATTCTTACGCTTCATTCTACCGCACACATCAAAACCGGCTGCTGCGGTCCGCAAAACACTGAAGCCTGTACCTGTCTGTCGTTGACGATGGTAGAATCCATAAAATATCTCGGAGTATTCATTGACGAGAAACTAGACTGGACTACTCAATTAGAGTCATTAACATCTCGCACCAGAAGACTCATTTTTATATTAAAAAACCTAAGATTTTCAGCGGATAAAGATACTCTCCGAATGGTTTACCTGGCTCTGTGTCAATCTATTCTGACGTACTATATCCCGGTCTGGGGAGGAACTCATAAAACTGAGCTGTTGAAGCTTGAAAGAGCTCAAAGGGCTGTGTTAAAAGTAATTCACTGTAAACCACGTGACTACCCTACGTACATGTTATATTCAGAATGCAATGTACTAACTGTTAGAAAATTGTATATCTTAAGTTCCATCATCCGCCAACACTCTATGATTTCCTTCGATAAGCAGCTTGTCAGTCAGCGGCGACGTGGCTTTCCTTTATGTCCAACTGTCTCTTGCAGGACTGCTTTCGCTAGACGACAGTTTAGTGGCCTAAGTGCTAGGCTCTATAATAAAGCCCACAAGCAATTAAATATCTACCTTAACTAAGTGTAAGGTAAAACACGTGCTTTATTCTTGGCTGCAGAAATTAACATATTGTGATGCCGAGGAGCTCATAACCGCTGTACAGTAAAGTCAAATAGGTTTACATACACACAATAGACTTTAAAACAATCAATCAAACACACACACGCAAATTCAATCTCCCATAAACACACACACACAAATTCACTCTACATCCACACACACACATACACACACACGTATACACGCGCGCGCGCGCGATTTCAAACTGACACACACACGCACACACAAATATCAGACGCACACACAGAGTGACATATATACATATATAACATTGCTTTTTTAATTTTATTATTTAATGTATCAGTGTACTTTGTTCGCCCACTGCACGCACCGATATTTGTGTGTAACACCAATTAGACCCATTATAAGCGCTCTCTTTCCTAAGATACAGACAGGTTTTCTGCCTAGTTTAGGAAAGGGAGGCCAATGACTCATCTTATTATTTTCTATATAATTTCTAAGTATAAGACAACTCTGTACTTACATTGGTCATAAATGTACAAATAATTTGCACGCTTGTTACAAGCAAAACATTTTGTACCAATTTAGAATTTTTGTATCACCTATTATACCTACCATGTTTTTAGCAAATAAATATTATTATTATCTCTTTATTTCTAATTATATACATACAAATTACATTTTTAAATATTTCTATAAAACACAAAAAATATTTAAAAATATAAAAAATAGTAGCCCACCGGTATCGGGAACAGGGTCCAAGCTACCGGTGGTCAAGGCTCTAGAGAGAGGAACCTCCTAACGATACGCGCCGTGTCCAGGAGTACCTCTTTCTGAAGCAAGCCCTTGATCCAGCCGCCTAACGAGAGCCTCCTAAGGTGTTGGTCGAGGCTCTTGGCTATTAAGCCATTGGCTGAGACGACTATCGGTACAACGACTGCCGAGTTCACATCCCACATGTCGACAATCTCATGCGCCAAGTCAAGATATTCGATTTGCTTATCTTTCTCGGCTTTCACGAGGTTCTCGTCATGCGGGATGGTTATGTCGACAATCATGGCACGTCTCTCGTTTCGGTCCACCACCACTATATCAGGCTTATTGGCTACAATAGTCCTGTCAGTGATGATGGACCGATCCCAGTATAATGTGATATGGCCATTATCGAGAACTGGGTCGGGCACATACCTATAGTACGGCACTTCCGATTCCACAAGAGAATATTTCAGAGCAAGTTGCTGATGAATAATCTTGGCTGCAAGGTTGTGCCTATGCAAGTATTCTCCATTAGCAAGACGAGAACAACCAGAGACAATGTGACGAATTGATTCACCCGGACGGTGACATGCCCGACACATGTCAACCGTGCCATCCTTCACAATAAATTTTCGGTAGTTGTTCGTCATGATAACTTCGTCCATAATTGCACAGACAAAACCTTCGGTTTCCCCAAAGAGGTCACCGAAGCGCAACCAAGCTACGGACGCTAACTGGTCTACATCGGGTCCATGAAGGGCCCGGAAAAAACGTCCGTGTAGCTCCTTACTCTGCCATATCCTCCTTCGATCGTTAGTGTCTAGCACTGCAGGTTTGTGCCAGTTCTCATTAGCCAAGGAGATCGGGGTGAGTCCCTTGTCCACCGCTACCACATCTCGATGCATACCCACTTCAGAAGCAAGGAAATGTTCCCTGAGACTGCATACCTCGCGGTTGTGGAGAGTTTTAGCATTCAAAAAGCCTTGACCTCCACATTTCCGCGGGATATACAGCCTCATCACCGACAAGCGTGGGTGATGCATTCGATATGCAGTCAGCAATGTACGAACTCTCCTATCCAGGGCGTCAAGTTCAGTTTGAGTCCATTTGAGTACGCCGAAAGAGTATATCAACACTGGCATGACCCAACCGTTGAAGGCACGCACCTTGTTCCCGCCCGATAGAAGGCTTTTAAATACCTTCTTTAGTTGGCCAAAGAAACGCTCCCTCAGCGATTGCTTCATGTCAACTACATTGATACCTAACGCTTGCGACATACCCAAATACTTATAGGTTTCGGTTGGAGAGAGGGATCTCAGGTTTATGGAATTCGAGGGTTGAGATCCCACGGATTCCACAATCTCCCCTCGCTTTACATGCATAATCGCACATTTGTCGATACCAAACTCCATCCTGATGGCACTACTGAAAGTTTCAGTTACCATCAGTAGTTCTGTCAGTTGTAGACTAGTGGCGCCAAAAAGTTTTAAATCATCCATGTAAAGGAGGTGAGAAATAACCTGACTACCTCTTTTCAACCTATAGCCTAGTCTTGAGTTCTCCAGCAGTGTGCTTAGAGGATTCAAGGCTAAGCAAAACCAAAGCGGACTCAAACTATGGCCCTGAAATATACCTCAGTCGATCCTTACCGGTTCGCTGTACCTTGGGATATATCGACATCCTGGATAGCGAAGAACTGTCCTCCATTGTCCCATACATGATATCAGAAAGGTGCGTAAAGTTGCATTAATTTTATACAACTCTAGCACCCTCATGAGCCATGTATGAGGCACTGAGTCATAGGCCTTCTTGTAGTCTATCCAACATGTCGACAGATCTTTTTTGGAACGTCGAACCTGTTGACTAATGGCCATATCAATGAGGAGTAGCTCCTTAGTACCGCGGGACCCATTCTTACATCCATTTTGAGAGGTAGACATGATGTGATTGTCGTCAATGTGTTTGTTAATTTTAACCCTCAAAATGGATGTCAGAACCTTATAGACCGTTGGCAGACACGTGATTGGTCTATAATTTTTGGGTTCCGCGGTGCTACCAGATTTGTGGAGCAGGTGGGTAACTCCAGTGGTAAAGAACTCGGGTAGTGAGCCAGATTCTAGGGCAGATAGGTACTGAGACGCCAAGCGAGCGTGCGATGTTAGCCACTTGATCCAGAAGTTATGCAGTCCATCCGGCCCTGGAGACTTCCAATTAGGCAGCGGACGGACTGCATGGGCTATATCTTGGGGGCTGATGATGATTGCCCCCATTTCTTGTATTGGATCGCACGCTTGCTCGACCTCCCGGGTCCAATCATCTTCGGTGTGACTGACAGGTACCAACCAGATGTTGCGCCATAACGTACAGAAGGCGTCATCATCGGGTAGGCACATATCAGTCGCACCTTGCTCCGGTCGCTCCCAAGCCCTATATACCCACCTTCGTTACTTCGGAATGTGCGATTCTGGACGAATCGCTCCACTCGCCGTCTATACCTCCGGATACGGTTTGCCCATGCATATACCTTCTGCTTTAGGAAGTCAATGCGCTCTGTGACACAGGACATATAATTTTGTGGGTGAATATTGGTTCCCAAAAACGCCCGTCTTACAATGCGCATCACTCTCGGGCGAGTGTTGCCCTCCCTAAAGCAAACAAGTTTTCCAATGAGTGCCCTGGCCTCACCAATACGGCGTTCGATCCTACACTGCCAAGCTGGCACAGCCGGTTTAGGTCGTGTAGCTATGTCATTAGAAATTTTAACATTAGCTACACGACATGCCGCGACAGCTGCGGTAGTATAAGATAGAGTGGGTATCGGCGAGGTCTTCGCAGTTATCAAAATAGTCTGACAACTGCGAATCCAGAGCAGCCACCAGTGCCCTATTCCTATTATGCATGGGCAAACGAGGTAAGCGTGGTCTTATTTCAGGCGGCATGTTGCGATATTCCCGAATAGCACACTCCAAAGCACTCCTCAATTGCTCATTATACTGGGTACTTACGTTTGTAACTCTGTCACTACTCTCCTCAACTTGAATGTTGGGTTGTGGTGGTGCCACCACAATCGGCGTCGGATGTGAAGTGACATAGCTACTCATGTCCGAACGGAGGCGATCAAGTACGGCTTCATCCAACATACGGTTGCGTTGGATGACACGCACTTGATCCGACAGTCGCTGGGCCGAAACGTTGACAGTTGGCTCAAGTACCTGAAACAGAGAGAGCATCCGACCACGGTACGCAGTCAGGTTAGTTCCCCCCTCTGTAGCCCCATAGTATGAGCGCATGACGTTCTCATTAATGGATTGCGTCCATCGCATGCGCTGCACACTTTCACCGGCAGCGGGAACCCTATCAGAGGCCGGTGGACCTCGAGGTTCCAAGCAGGCCGGAGGTCGGCCTCTTCTCCGTCGACGCGCAGGTGGTGGTGTCGTCGGCGGCGAGAAGTATTCGTCGCTCGAGCTCGACGCAACTGCAGCGGCCGGAGTCTCTTCACTCACGGCTGGAGCAGGTCCTGGCGGCTGCGAGGCGGAGCTCAGCGACGAATCCGAAGATCTTGGGCGTGTAGTTCGGAGTAATCGTGTCCGGCTTCTGGTCAACATAGTTTACAATCTAAGTTTCCAATGTACGAAGTTTTCATTGGTATCACTTGGTCTATTTTCAGTTTCAGTATGGTTAGTAGATGTAATATAGATGGAATTCATGTATTGTAGTTTTTTTTTTAAACTGTTTTCGTTCTATCGAACATTTTTAATAACTATTTTATATTCTAAATTATTGATAAAAATCGGATGAAAAATTTTTGACGTGCTTGTTATTATTATTATTCCATTTATTTAATATATATACATATAGATTACATTTTTAAATATTAATATAAAAAATAAAAACATTTATAAATATAAAAAATAGTAACCCACCGGTATCGGGAACAGGGTCCAAGCTACCGGTGGTCAGGGCTTCATAGAGAGGAACCTCCTCACAATACGCGCCGTTTCCAGGAGCACTGCTTTTTGAATCAAGCCCCTGATCCAGCTGCCCAACGAGAGCCTCCTTAGATGTTGGTCGAGGCTCTTGGCTATTAAGCCATTGGCTGTGACGACTATCGGCACAATGATTGCTGTCGCGCCAGGTCAAGATACTTATTTTTTTTATCTATCTCAGCTTTCACGAGGTTCTCGTCATGGGGGACTGCTATATCAACAATCACTGTGCGACGCTCTAATCGGTCTATCACCACTATGTCAGGCTTATTGGCAACAATAGTCCTGTCAGTGATGATAGACCGATCGCAATACAGTGTAATATTGCCATTTTCGAGAACTGGGTCGGGCACATACCTATAGTATGGTACTTCTGATTCCACAAGATTGTATTTAAGAGCAAGTTGCTGGTGAATAATCCTGGCTACGAGGTTGTGTCGATGCAAATAGTCTCCGTTAGCCAGACGAGAACAGCCGGAGATAATGTGACGAATGGATTCTCCCGGTTTGTGACATGCCCGACATATGTCTACCGTACCATCCTTCACAATATACTTCCGATAGTTATTCGTCATCATAACTTCGTCCATAATCGCACAGACAAAACCTTCGGTTTCCCCGAAGAGGTCACCAAAACGTAACCAGGCTACGGACGCTCATGTGTCTACGTCAGACCCATGAAGGGCCCGGTAATAGCGCCCGTGAAGCTCCTTGCTCTGCCATACTTCTCTGCTGTACAGGTTTGCGCCAATTCTCGCTACCTAAGGAGAGCGGAGTGAGGCCTTTGTCCACCGCTACCACATCTCGATGCATACCCACGTCGGCTTCTAGGAAATATTCCCTTAGGCTGCATACCTCGCGGTTGTGTAGGGTCTTTGCATTTAAAATGCCACGACCCCCGTACTTCCGCGGGATATATAGCCTCATCACCGATGAACGTGGGTGATGCATTCGATTTGCAGTCAGCGTTGTGCGGACCCGCCTGTCCAAGGCGTCGTATTATTATTATTTCCTTTATTCAACACATATCTCAAAAATTACATTTTTAAATATTTTTCTATAAAAACTTACAATAAAAAAACATTTAAAAATATAAAAAATGGCAGTCCATCGGTGTCGGGAGCAGGGTCCAAGCTGCCGGTGGTTACGCCTCCAGAGAAAGGAACCTCCTCACAATGCGAGCTGTATCGAGGAGAACTGCCTTCTGTATCAGGCCCTTTATCCAGCTGTGCAACGCCAGCTTCGACAGGTGGTCGTCGAAGCTTTTCGCTATCAGCCCATTGACTGACATGACAATCGGCACAATGACAGCCGAGTCCACATTCCACATGTCAACAACCTCATGATTAGCTCAGACAGAGAGCTAAGTCGAGATACTTTATGTGTTTCTCTTTCTCAGCTTTCACGAGGTTCTCGTCATGTGGGATGGTAATATCGATTATCATTGCGCGGCGCACTAATCGGTCTATCACCACTATATCAGGCTTATTGGCAACAATAGTCCTGTCAGTGATGATAGACCGATCCCAGTACAACGTGACATGGTCATTTTCGAGAACTAGGTCGGGCACATACTTGTAATACGGTACCTCAGAATCGACAAGTTTGTATTTCAAAGCAAGTTGCTGATGGATAATTCTGGCTACTTGGTTGTGTCTATGCAAGTACTCGCCGTTAGTAAGACGAGAACAACCGGAGACAATATGTCTGATGGACTCACCAGGATGATGGCATGCCCGACACACGTCAATCGTCCCGTCCTTCATAATATGTCTCCGGTAATTATTCGTCAAGATAACTTCGTCCATAATTGCACAGACAAAACCTTCAGTTTCTCCGAAGAGATCCCCGAAGCGTAGCCAGGCAACGGAAGCTGTCAAATCTACATCGGGCCCATAGAGAGCCCGATAGTAGCGACCATGAAGCTCCTTGCTTTTCCATACCTCCTTGCGGTCATCTGCGGTGAGTATAACAGGTTTGTGCCAGTTCTCTTTAGCCATGGTCAGCGGGGTGAGTCCCTTGTCCACTGCAACCACATCTCGGTGCATACCCACATCGGCTTGAAGGAAATATTCCCTGAGACTGCAAATCTCGCGGTTGTGGAGAGTTTTGGTGTTTAAAAAGCCTCGACCTCCACACTTCCGCGGGATGTACAGTCTCATTACCGATGATCGTGGGTGATGCATCCGATTTGCGGTTAGCAGTATGCGGACCCTCCTATCCAGGGCGTCCAGTTCGGTTTGAGTCCATTTGAGTATGCCGAAAGAATACCACAACACCGGCATGACCCAACCGTTGAAGGCGCGCACCTTATTTCCTCCCGACAAAAGGCTGTTTAATACCTTTGTCAGGCGGCCAAAGAAGCGCTCCCTCAACGATTGCTTCATGTCAGCAACATTAATGCCCAAAGCTTTCGACATACCCAAATACTTATAAGTTTCGGTCAAGCAGAGAGATCTAAGGTGTATGGAAAGTTGAATTCCCTCAGATTCCATAATCTCTCCTCGTTTTACATGCATGATTGCGCATTTGTCCACACCAAATTCCATCTTGATGGCGCTACTGAAAATTTCAGTTACCTTCAGTAGTTCCATCAGTTGCAAGTTGTTGGGGGCAAAGAGTTTCAAATCATCCATGTAAAGGAGGTGGGATATACTTTGACCTCCTCTTCTCAACCGATAGCCCAGGCCTGAGTCCTCTAACATTGTGCTTAGAGGATTCAGGGCCAAGCAAAACCAAAGTGGACTCAAACTGTCACCCTGAAATATTCCCCGTCTGATCCATATAGGCTCATCATTCCCTCGGATCGGTCGACATCCTGGATAGCGAAGTACCGTCTTCCATTGCCTCATACATGACTCAAGGAAGGTGCGTAGAGTTGGATCTATTTTGTAAAACTCTAGCACCTTCATGAGCCAGGTATGAGGAACAGAGTCATAGGCTTTTTTGTAGTCTATCCAGCATGTTGATAGATTTTTGCGGGATCGACGAACCTGTTGGCTAATGGCCATGTCAATGAGGAGTAGCTCTTTAGTGCCACGGGACCCTTTCCTACATCCATTCTGAGAAGCGGACATAATTGAATTGCACTCAATGTGCATATTTATTTTCACTCTCAGAATGGACGTAAGAACCTTATAGACCGTAGACAAACAAGTAATCGGTCTATAATTTTTGGGTTCCATGGGACTACCACTCTTATGGAGCAGGTGGGTACATCCAGTCGTAAGAAACTCTGGTAGAGACCCAGCCTCTAAGGATGCCTGGAATTGAGAAGCCAAAAGCGCGTGCGAGCTGCTATACCACTTGAGCCAGAAGTTGTGATCCGGTCCTGGAGGCTTCCAGTTTGGTAACGGAGGAACTGCTTTGGCTACATCAGACTTATTGATGGTTATTTTATCCATTTGTGGTATAGCTTCACATACGCGTTCAACTTCACGCATCCAGTCACCCTCAACATGACAGACGGGTACCGACCAGATGTTGCGCCAGAATAAATTCGTGGCGGTATCATCCGGGTGGCACACGTCAGTCACATTTTGATTGGGTCGCTCCCAAGCTCTGTATACCCACCTGTCATCGCTGTGGAACATGCGATTCTGTGAGTACCGTTCAACCCGCCGCTTAAACCGTCGGATACGGCTTGCCCATGCATAAATTTTCTGCTTCAGGAAGTCAGTGCGCTCCGTAATGTGGGGTGTGTATTCTCGAGGGCTGATTCCAGTCCCCGAGAAAGCCCGCCGTACAAAACGCATTACACGTGGGCGTGCATTGCCTTCCTTGAAGCCAGAACACTCATCGGCAAACTATACTAGTTTGCCGATGAGTGTTCTGGCCTCATCGATACGCATGGATCTGATTGGGACTGGCATGAGCAAACACCGGACAGGCGTACGTCATGATAGGACGTATGCATGTCGTGTAGATTCGGATTTTACATCTAAGGGAGAGCTTACTGTGTTTATTCAGCAAGGCGTGGAGCCTACCGAGAGCGAAAGCGGCTCGCGAGCGAACCGACTTTATGTGCTCACTGAAGTTAAGGAACTGGTCGAGGATCACACCTAAGTATTTGGCTCGCTTCTCCCAAGGGATTGGCTTGCCAAACATAGTGATCGGGCGGGGGGGGGGGTGAAGTGTCTATGTTGGCGAGCCCTGCGAAACAGGACTGCTTGACTTTTGTCGGGATTTACCTCAATCCTCCATTTCCTAAACCAATCGCCTAGTGCGTTGGCTGAGGTCTGGAGGGTATGAGCGATGCTATCGGGATTATGTCCCGAGTAATAGATGGCCGTGTCGTTGGCAAATAGGGATAACTCTACTGGGGGCTTTTTGGGGATATCGCTTGTGAATAGCGTGAAGAGTGGGGGGAGAGCACGGCGCCCTGAGGGACGCCGGCTCTGATAGGGCGGGGAGTGGAAAGCGCTCCTTCGATACGATATCTGAAGGAGCGGTTCGACAGAAAGTCTAGAATGATGAGCACGAGACGGTCCGGCACACCTAGTTGGTAAAGCTTATAAATTAAGCCAATGTGCCAGACTTTGTCGAAAGCCTTCGCTATATCAAAGAATAGGGCCCCCGTCACCAGACCGCGTTGAAAACGGCCGCTAATGTGCTCTACGATGCGGTGGGCTTGGTGGACACTGGAATGATGGGCTCTAAAGCCAAACTGCTCGTTAGGGATTAGGCTCTTTGCCTCGACAAAGTCCTTGAGCCGATTAAGAATAATCCGCTCGTAGACCTTGCCGAGGGCGCTGAGCAGACTAATGGGTCTATAACTAGTCGGGAGGGACTTGGGTTTTTTGGGTTTTGGGATACCTATCACTATAGCCTCTTTCCAAGCTTGTGGAAACAAGTTGTTGGACAAGGCGCCATTGAAGATGGCAGCCAGTAGGACTATGATCGTACGTGGGAGGAGTTTAAGTGCCCTAGTGGTCAGTCTGTCAGTCCCGGGAGCTTTCCTAGGTTTGAGTTTCTTGATGATCTCCTCCACCTCGTCTTCCGTGACGGGGGGGAGGGGAGCATCAGGGTCCTCGACAGGCATTCGGCTTTGTCTTCGTCGTCGAAGGCAATGCTTTTGTCCGGGCGGATAAGGGGAGGCATTGAGGCAACCTCAGTGGCGCGCATATTCCTCTGAAGTTGCCAGAAGGCATTGTGGGTTCCAGTTCGCTCAGGGTCTTGTCCCAGCCGGCTTCACGCCACTCTCTAATGCTGTTACTTACTTTGCGCTGTAAGTACCGCATGAAAGTTTTGTTATTCTGGCAGGGGAAAGCTCTGTAGGCACGGACTGCTGCGTTCTTCTCAGTCAGCAGGGCCCGTACATCGTCCGGGAGTTTCCGGCGCCAGTGCTCTGACACCGGAATCTCCTTTGAACAGTCGTTCAAGACAGATTGTACGTGCTCTGTGAGTGAGTCGATCGCAGCCGTCGTGTCGGCGGCGGGCTGGATGTGGTCGGGGATCTTGTCCAGGTGAGGTGACGTGTTGGATTTCAGCAATTCGCCTACTTTCCTCCAGTCAGTGATCACCTGTGTGGGAGGGGGGCGGTTTGGGTCATAGGGACCCGATCTCGGAGTTAACTCCATGATCACCGGTCTATGGTCAGAGTCAAGTTCGTCTACCGTCTCTAAAGAGTGCAAACGTAAGTTCACATTCTTCAGGAGGGCAATGTCGAGTACGTCGGGCAAGTGGGATGGCTCGAACGGGTAATGAGTAGGCCGCATAGGACCTATGATATCTATGTGGAGAGGTGTGCAAAGGTCGTATAGTACCTTCCCACGGGGGTTGGTAATACGACTACACCATGCGGGATGTTTGGCATTGAGATCCCCCGCCATAAGGACGGAGTCACTCATGTCAAGAAGGGCGGTAAGGTCGCTTCGAAGTGAGGCGTTTATCGATGAATTTACATCTACTACGTTGGACGGTGAGAGGTACGCGGATACTATTGTGATAGAGGGATGGCCCGTCATGCCTAGCCGGCAAACGGATACCTCTAAGTGGGCAAGGGGCGGCGGATCCATAGGGATGCAGTGCAGGGAGTTCCTATAATATATTAGAGTGCCACCTCTGTGGCATCTAGTCCTATCGTTCCTAACTAGCCGGTAATTGGCTATCTTGGGATCCCTAAGGTGGGGTTTGAGGAAGGTCTCTTGGACCAGAAGGATGTCGAGACTATGATCGCGAAGGAAAGTCGCGATCTCGTCCCGTTGATTGGTGATGCCATTGGCATTGAAGTAACCTAGCTTTAGGGATCGGGGCTTTAATCTCTTACTAGCCGTGTTATACATTATGGCTGTTTAAAAAGGTTGGCAAAATGGCTTTTGACATCAGGATACTTATAGTATACCTGAATCAGGGATTCAATGCTTTTGCAGGCCACGACCTCCGTTGCCATTTGGATGGCGCGGGGGGACTGAAAGAAATTGAAAGTTTTCGCTAGGATGAGGAACGCATCGAGTTCCGGCTCATCCGAGCGAGGGGGTGACTGGGGAGGAGGTGGAAGCTGAGAAGCCACAACGACCGGAGCGGGGGGCATGATGGGTTGATCCATCAACCCTGGGACTTTCGGCCTTAGTGCCGGGAAGTTTTGGGCGTGATTCGCCGCCGTCCAAGGAGTTGGACGCTGGGGACTGAGGGTCTGGGGGAGCTCAGACGAGAGTGTAGGACACTCTCGTCCCTGGCGTGCGCTAGCGCGCGTTGCCAGTTTAGGGGCGGAGGTTTTCGGGGCTTTCGGACAGCCGCGGTAGTTGGCGGGGTGGCCAGATTGCCCGCACAGCACGCAGCTGGGCGGGTCTGGGCACTGAGACCTATCTTTTGGGCGATTGCACTCGGCGGTGCCGTGATCGCCCAGGCACTTTACGCACCGGGGTTTGCCGAAGCAATTCCGTTGCGCGTGCCCGTAGAGCTGACAACGGTGGCATTGGCCTACCATGCCACTTTTATGTGGCTTCTCTATCAGTATGCCCGACAGACTGCATACTGTTTTTAGGGAAAAGATGGGGTGGGGACCTTCGGAGGTGGGATGGCTGATGACGAGGACATTGTTGGAGGCCTTGCCTCCTCTGCCGTGCATACGGTGCACCTCAATCACCGGGATGTTCTGGGACTCTAAGTCGCAGACGATCTCGGTGGTGGGGATCTCGCTAGGGATCCGGCAGAGGACCACACATACAGGTTTACTCTCATGGAGCGTGTACGTGTGGTGGGGGATATTTCGAGCTTTGAGTAGCTTCGAAAGCGCGCGGTGATCGTTAGCTGTTGCTAACCCTACTTTTATGCCGTTCTGAACGGCGCGGGCATTCGTGTAGGCGATGCGTTGCTCGCCACACGCTTTGGACACGTTTGTCCAAGCCCCCTTATCATGGATGAAGATGGGTGGGGGAGGGATGGTCTTGCGCACTGAGGCGCTGACGACTGGGGTTGGGGTAGGGCTGGGCCTAGTGGCCGAGGAAGTGGAGGGCTGACTTTGCACTAAGCGTGCTGGCTCGGGAGGGGAGGGTTTCTTGGCCTTAGGGGCCTGGGTGGAGGACGAGGCCTGCGACCTCTTCTTCCTCTTTCCCTCGACGAGGATAAACTCGTCGGAGGAAGAGGTTTGATCGGAGGAGGAGTGCTCGGACTCCGCTCGCTCTGAGCGCTCAGAGTGTATGCTCTCTGCGCGCTCCGAGCGCTCGTCTTCCGAGCTCTTTTTTTCTTGTTCCTCCTCCTCAGAGTCCATTTTGACGTCTGGGGGGGAGGGGGACCTATCTGCGATGGGCGCGGGGGTGGGACCTATCTCTGGCTGCGGGGTGGGTGGCAACGCGGGGTGTATGAGACGGGGATTGTCTTTTATGGAGTCAATCTCCTTCTCATACTCCTTTTGAAGGGCAGGGTTATTATATAGGATATTTCCTAATATCTCGGTTGTTTGATTTAACCTTATCTGAAGGGAGCCAAGGCGACACTCCTTTCTCCTGGGTTATAGTTTTACTTGTCGTAGGCATTGTAACCTGAGGATATTCCTTTGCAATCAAATTTTGAACTAGATCCTGCACTCGCTTTTTGTTTTGGCTCCTTCTGCTTTATCCTCAAATCCAGAAGTTTTATACCTAGGATCTAAAAATGTGCATATAGCGAATGTTCCGCTACGTTCTACGTTTCCAAGACGTTCAGTTAAACCATTTTTTAATTTATTTACAACAACGGCAGCCGGACTAACTTCATTTTCTTCGGAGAGTGGTGCGACATATTCATCTAATAATTTGTCACAGGTTTTAATTAGACATCTTGTTATTACAATTAGAGACCCGCCAGTTATATATTTCTCTCCACTCATGGCTGAAGTAATTTCGTCGAATGGTTTTAAAACAATAGACAGCTGCTCTAAAAGGATCCACTCTTCATTGGATATTATTGGTAAATCCCTCCCAATAACAGCTACTGTGGATTGGACAGCTGCTTGGAGCTGAACAAAACGGCTTATCATGTGGTATGTCGACTTCCACCTTGTAGGCATATCCTGTTTTAGTTTAAGAAGAGTCGAATTTTCTTTTTCTTGCTGTTGGTATTTTAATAATTTTTCTGTCGCAACTGTACTTTTTTTGAAGAATCTAATTATTGTTTTAACTTTATCCAATGTAGTTTGGACGGAGGATAAGGAGTTTTGCTCTATCAAACACTAAAATAAAGTGAAATTATAGAAAATTAACATTAAAAATCAGTTACTACATTGTACAGCTATATTTACATGTGGTGTTGGTATAGTGGTCAGTGGCCCTGACGGCTGTGCGCAAGGTCGTGGGTTCGATTCCCACCTAGGACAAATGTTTGTGTGATGAGCACGGTCATTTGTTCTTTGTCTGGGTGTAATTTATCTATAATATGTATGTATTTAGAAATATATATGTATGTTTATCAGTTGTCTAGTACCCATACCACAAGCTCTGCTTAGTTTGGGACTAGATGGCGTTGTGTGAAAAGTTGTGGAATATATATATATATATATATAGTGCTAGCCCAGGCTCCATACATTTCTGGAACATCTCTTTTAATACACACCTACGATTATGCACTTAACTTTTATAAACTAAAGAATTTGAACAGTCTCTTCTCAGAAAATAATAAATCGTCTCAAATCTCCAAAAACAGGAATCATAAAACAATTAACAAGTTCTTCAAATAACCACAATAAGACAAGAAAACCGACAACCGACATCGGTACAAGTATAATTCACTCAATAACTCGAAACAAACACACACAGAAATATATTTTTATAACTCTATAAACTTTCAAATTAGTCAGCAACTTCAAAATAACTGGTATCTAATATATTCAGTTCCTTAATAACTTTAAATGTAAAAGTATTTCTATTTAGCAAAAATATCTGTGATAAGTGATAACCGACAAACACATCAAAACTGTACATCATTAGACCAGCAATTGGTATATACGACCATTTTATTTCCTTAAGATATCCATAATAACCAATGCATGCCAACAAAACGATAATCGCATCTTCTCTTTCTTGCACCTAATTATCGGCTAAGGGCGGATTCGAACAAACAGAATTACACGCGCGTAACTATACCAGGGATAATTTTATTCCACGATTTTAAACTCGAGTAACTGAAAGTCGTTTTTCGACGCAATCTGAAGTATAACTATACTTGGAATAACTAAACGCGAATAGCAGAATGAATGATTGAATGGTGAAAAACGGGAAAAATGGGAAACGGTAAAACAATGTTGCACCAAAACGGTATGGAGTGAAGGCTTAAATCCTGTCGACTCAACATTGTCGTATTATAGCGTGGTACTTTCAATATCGAGCTGTCAGTGTGTTGATTTTGCTTTGAGTTTCATTTAATTTTTATTGTTTTATTTCTTATTTTTCGGTGTAGTGCGTTTATATAGTTTAATATGAGTGAGGAAAAACGAAAACGCAGTCCAAATTGGTTGCCGTCCGAAAAAGAGTTATTGTTAGGCTTAGTAGAGGTTCACTATAATATAGTTGAAAATAAAAAAAACGGACGGAGTAACACTCAAGTCAAAGCTAGCCCAATCGCAATTGATAGCTGACCAGTACAACAGCCGAACCACACATTCTGTTCGTACTGGAGAAAACTTGAAAATCCAGTGGGAAAGTGGCAAGAAAGGATGCGGCAACTATGAGGCAGCACATGATCCAAACAGGTAAGCATTACATATTATTGTAATACTTATTTATTATTCTCAGCAACTGGTTGCAGTCAAGTATTATCAAAATAACCCATACCTTTATTTTTATAGGTGGAGGACCGCCAATTCCTCCTAAAAAAGAGGATCCTCTTCTTCAGCGGATTCTTAGTCTTATATCCGCCAGTGCTGTTGGGCTATTTAATCCGTATGACAGTGACTCTGTTATTCCTGTAGTGCAAGACCAAGCAGCAATTCCTACCATACAAATGGAGGATTTTTAGAAAATTTTCGGCAGGAAAACGAAGCAGAAAAATAACTAATTGGAACGGACTCACTCAAATACAATATTATACTCCCAAAGAATGACATCAGCTCCCAGGATGACGATGCAGGCTCCCTCGGGAACGACTCCTTGGTTCCTTTCTTCGTGGTCGTACCGCGTGGTGCTCGCGAGCGGTCAAAGTTCGCTCAGACGAACACGACGACCGTTGAAGTTGACGATGTTAATTATGGCAAAACCGGTAATTATTTTTGCGCAATCGAAGGACCATTGCGCAATCGAAGGACTATTGAATAGGCTCAATTGGACTCAAGAATAAAAGACTAGTGGACTGTATAAAAAATAGGTGTAATCCCACAATCGACATTACAAAGAAATGCCCGTGGCGGAGCGCGTCGGTGAGCAGAGTGGTGTGGCGGGCGCGCAGCGGTCGCTCGGAGCGGGCTCGACCCCCCGGGACCCCGCGCATTCCCCGCAGTGGATCACGCGCATAGGAGATGCACCGACACGAAACGTGAATTACTTCACAAAATCAGTCTTTTGTTATAATGGCAGTAATTTCAAATCTTAATTTATAATCAGCTATTTAGAATCACCCTAATCTTCAAGACAGATAAAGTTCAAATTTGAATTAAAACACTCACATCGTTCATGTGCCCAACCTTTGCAAATTGAACATTGAATCCACTGCTCTCCTGACTCGCTTTCTGAATAAGATTCGTAGCATATAATGCAAAAACACTCTTCATCATCAGAGGAAGGTGACGGGCTATTTTATTTAAAAAATTTCTTCTTTACTATCATTTTCTTCTTATTTTCTTTAGTTTTTCTCATTTTACTCTTGTTTTGTTCTTTCTCTAATTTTTTTCAGGAGTGTCAGTTAAAATAGTGGCTTTGCGACGTTTTCTGGTGTTTGAGGTTTTACGGGGTCCGGCTTTGGGCACGGGTAGAACGGCTATAGGGGAAAATGCTGCTTTAGATGTCGAAAGTTGAGGAGATATTGCTCTCGGTTGTTGTATGCTCGATTGTGCTGGCTGAGATTGCCCTATAGGACTCGATTGTGCTAGCAGTTTCCACAGACTCATTTATAAGTGGAGGTATATTTTCAGTGTTATTAACATCACCGGGACGATCTGTAAATTACTTGGAGCGTAGTCTGCATCTGAGAATATTTCGCAATTAAATGGAGAAACACCTGATGCCTGAAACCCTTTGATAATATTAACAGGTGAAAGAGCCCTGGGTAATGCGGTGCGGACCAGTGACGGGATGTCATATATTGACATGGTTTTTCCTGCATTATTTCTCATCCATGAATCTTGAGCTCCAGATAAATAAGTCTTGAACGGACCAAAAACAGACACATCGAGAGGCTGTAACTTGTGTGAGCAGTGGGGAGGAAAAGATAGTGTTGTGGAAAGCGGGGGGATTACTAGAACTTTCTCGAAGGACCTTAGCGGGGGGTATAATTTTGGCGGAAATATTGACTACACACAGTAATGAGCTGACCAGGGTATGAAGAAAGGTTGTGAGGGACTTACTTGGATATTCTGGATGTAGCACGTGAGATGAATCACTTTCTTCTTAGTGGCTGAACACTTTCACTTTGGTCTTTATTTCGTCACACGCGTGTATGGCCAACACGAATAGTTGATAGTTTTTAGATATATAGATATATTAGCGGTTAATTATCTCAGCAAGGCGCGGGGTCTTGTCTTTGCGTGGTAACTTCACGGCTGGTTTTTGATGAAGACTCCGAGACACAATAATGCGGAGGTAATTATACCTTTTTATTGCCACAGAATCTGTACGGCGATTGGCCGGCGTTGAATGCGCCAATCAGCGGCGCGTGCGATGAGCATTTCTTCTCTGATTTGTGGGAATTGGATAGGAGAGAAGGAATATCGTTGGTCAACTCAAAAACCGCGGTCAAATATGAATCTGTATTCTAATATGTAAGATGCGTTCGGATATATGATAGTAGAAAGTTATAAACTAAATAAAACTTGCGCAAGCATCCTGCCCGGCTTTGAGGATATGTAATATTCTCAAAAGGAGAGAAATATAATAATATATTAAAGTGTACTAAGAAAAAATATTATAAAAATATGTTAACTACAGCTAAATTTGGGTTATTGCGCGGTGGTGTTATTGAGAAGGTAAAGGACATAGTTTGACAACGGGTCTCTTGAAAGAGCCACTGCATGTCTTCACCATAGCAACACGGGTTGTCCCATCCTTGCCGGGAAAAACTTCGGTGATTACACCCATTGGCCAACGTAAAGGAGGGTCATCATCTAGATGTATGAGAACCACTGTACCAATCTTAATATTGTCTGCGGCATTCAACCATTTTTGTCTAACTTGAAGTAAATATTCTATGCGCCATCTCCTCCAGAAACTACAAATCATCTGGTCAAGCAATTTTTTGCGGCAAGTTAGAGACTTCATCGTTTCGGGAACATGCATAACAGGCAACGAAGTCAACGGAGAAGCCAGTATAAAATGAGCGGGGGTAAGCGGTTCTGGGTACGGATCCTCATTCAGGACACAAAGCGGTCTGGAATTTAGAACTGCCTCAATTTCAGTGAGAACAGTCGAAAGCTCCTCATTGGTAAGGAGTTGAGAACCGATAACACCGTAAAATGCGTTTTAATACTAGGGGTGATCCAAAAGTAATGATAATCATAATAAAACACGGTAATTATGATTTAAAAAATAATTTATTTTTAAACGAGACTACGTTCCTAACAAATCAATACACTTAGTCCATCTTTTTTCTAAACCTAGGATTCCCTTAGAAAAAAAAATCTTTATCTTGACTCTCCCAAAACGCCTTAACAGCAGCCATCACTTCACTGTCGTCTTCAAATTTTCGACCTCGGAGGTATTCATTGAGCCGAGAAAAGAGGTAGAAGTCACTGGGGACTAGATCTGACGAATAGGGGGGGTGTTCGAGCAATTCGAAACCCGTTTCTTGAATGGCAGCCATCGCAACTGCGGCTTTGTGAGACGGTGCGTTGTCTTGCTGAAACAACACTCCAGCTCGCAATTTGCCGCGTCTTTTTTCCTTGATAGCCTCCCGCAATCTTCTTATTTGGTCTGCGTAGTAAGAGCCTGTTATAGTGGCTCCCTTTTGCAAGTATTCCACCATAATGATTACTTTAGCGTCCCAAAAAACGGATGCCATAACCTTCCCCGCCGAACTTGACACCTTGAATTTCTTCGGCGTCGGTGAGTAGGCTCGTTTCACGTCATCGATTGTTGCTTGCTTTCAGGATCAAAATGGTGAATCCAGGTTTCATTCATGGTCACAAAACGTGACAAAAAATTTTCCTTATCTGCTTGGAACTATTCGAGATTCGTCCTCGAAATGTCGACTCGTTTCTTCTTTTGCTCTTCGGTTAACATTCTCGGTACCCAACGCGCAGATACCTTTTTCATTTGCAATTAGTTCGTAAGCATTCTTTGAATGCAGCCATATGAGATCCCTGAAACCTCAGCTATATGCCTGATGGTCACTCTTCGCTCTGCCATTATAATATCTTCGACTTTTTTAACGTTCTCTTCAGTGAGAGACGTGGATGGGCGTGCCTCGCGATGTTCATCTTCAGTGGATATTCTGCCCAGGCTAAACTCCTTGGCCTATCGTGCAACTGCAGAATATGGAGGAACAGAGTCCCCCAATGCTTCCACCAAGTCGCTGTGTATGTCTTTAGTAGACATTTTTTTTCATACAGAGGTACTTGATCACAGCTCTAATTTCGTTTTTTTTTCCATTTTGATGTTTCAACTTCGACGGTTTGTATTCAAATGAATGCAACTCCCTGGAATCGTGGTCTATTTATATGATTTTTTCATGGTGACTTAGTGGGCAAACAAGCTATAAAAATTTTTTTTTTGGATTTTTCTGATAACTGGAAATATCCGATTTAATATTTGATTCCCACAGCCCTCCAAAGTGGGGAGCGTGGGGTGGAATCATTTTCCACTCTATGCGGTAGCGGTTAGCAAGTAGTTCTTGCAACTGAGCCTTGGCTCCAACGAAATTGGTTCCGTTATCGGAATATAAATAAGAGACGGGTCCTCTGCGCGAAATAAATCTTTTGAAAGCAGAAATTAAAGTGTCCGAAGACACGTCGGTAACCAACTCAATATGAACTGCTTTGGTAATGAAACAAATGAATAAACATATGTAAGCCTTCTGACTTCTTTGACCTCGGCCTCTACATAATGTTACTTTAATGGGACCAGCGTAGTCCACACCCGTATGAACGAAGGCTTTAGTCTCCTGCACGCGACAAGCGGGCAAATCAGCCATCTTTGGGCTAGGGTGAGAAGGAGAAACTTTAAAACAAAAGTTACAAGCATGTAATCTTTGTCTGATTACACCTCTAGAAGAGAGGATCCAATATTTTTGGCGCAACAGAGAACTAAGAAGGCAATAAATGCGATGATAATAATCTATTAGTACATGCGTAAAATTATCATGTTTAGGTAAAAGAGCGGGATGCTGAGCTTCATAAGGAAGGTTCGCATTTGACAATCTGCCGCCGATTCTAATTATATTATGCTCGTCTATGAAGAGATCGAGTTTTTTAAATTGTAAGCGAAGTTTTTTACTTCTAATTTCGTCATAAATATCTTTAAAATGAAATTGTTGAATACAACGAATTAAATAATTTTCAGCGGTAGCTAATTCACGGACAGTAATTGTTTTGTGTAATTTATCATAAGGAATAATCCGCAAAAATCTCAGAAGGTATACAATTATGCGCAATATTTTATTTAATGATAGCTGGTGCACAGTGCGCATGGCTAGAAAGGGACTGGACTTGAGACTAAATGCAACTCGGTTAAATTGAAATTCGCGAATAGGTTCAGCGGTATTAAATTTAAAAAATATTTTTTGGTATTTTCGATGCTCATCAATAACAGCAATTCGAAGATACATCTGTTTTATGTCAGTTGTAACTGCAATAGGGAACAAACAGAATTTTAAAAGTAATAAAAATATGTCGGCCTGTAAATTTGGCCCTATGTGTAACAAGTCATTCAATGACACGCCAGTATGAGACTTAGCGCTCGCGTCAAGAACGATGCGAACTTTAGTGGTTTGTTTATCATTCCTAATAACAGGGTGATGCGGTATGTAATAACCTACAGTCTGATCAACAGAACTAGGCGTAATTTCAGTTAAATAATTTTTATCGATATACTCTTGGATTATTTCATTATAACTAGCGCGCAAAGCAGGGTCGCGAAGCTTAGTTTTTTCCAAATTGATTAGACGTCGATAAGCGACAGCATAAGAATTTCCAAGTGAATCTGGATTTTTACAGAATGGTAGCGCGGTACAATACCTACCACTGGAGTCACGTGACACAGTAGAAGCGTACAGCTGTTCACACTCCAGTTCCGCAGGGCTCATAAAAGATTTTGAAGGTATTTCTTCAATATTCCAAAATTTGTGTAAAGATTCGTCTAAAGACAGAAAACAATGAGAATTATCTATATTTAGCGGTAGAAAAATATGAAGCGGTGTTTAATTCAGCGGGACTATAATTATTATTAGATAAACTAGCGGATACCTCACCCATAAGAATTTAACCAAACACGGTTTCAATAGCGGACGGAGCGGTAGGTGAGATAATTTTATTGTGAAGTAATAAATACGGGAACAGTTTTGCCCCTAAAAGCAATTCGACCTCCCCAGGTACATGCCATAGTGGATCTGCGAGCGGTAAATCAAACAAATGTTGCACTACAGAAGTGTCAACAAGGTGAGATGGCAAGTTGTCCGTGATACAATCGACAACAAGAGCGGTAATTTTAAAAGAATTAATTTTATTGTTAGCAGTAACTGTAATCTCAACGTAACCTATGATAGGCCACGAGGAAGTTCCGACACCCTTTATAATTGAGTTCGAAAGTGGTAAAATGTTTAATTGTAGTTTTTTACAACAGGCGGAAGTAATTATATTATTTTGTGAAGCGTTATCTATTAAACATCTCACAGAAACATGTTTACAATATTTGTTATCAACGTAGACTCTCGCCGTTGATAGGAGTACTGTAGTACGTTGCGTGTTTGTACCTATGCTAGAGCACGCACACAGCGCCACCTGTTGCGAATTCGCGGAGCTAGTGACAGCGTTTTCTAAATGTAAAAGAGGATGATGTCGTTTGTTACATGTTCTACAATTATGAATAGATTTACACTGTGAAGCAGTGTGCGTTAAACTAAGGCAGTTTACACATCCACGTTTGTTTTTAATAAAGTCCAAACGCGAATTTGCTGAGAGTGATTGAAAGGTTGGACAAGTGTAAAGTTTCCAATGATCACCTTTATTGCAATACAAACAAGTTTGGTTATTATCACAAGCAACAAAAGTATGTACTGTACTATTACGTGACTGATTGCGAGACGAGTTATTATTTTTATTAGGGTTGTTACTCACTAACGCGGTGCGAGATGAAAGAGTTCGATCTAATATCTTAACTTGCGATTTTATAAATTCCACGAAATCCGTATAAGTAGGATTTTCCTCATCTCTTATGCATTTCGAATAAATGTACGGTAGCGGTGTCCAACTTTCTCAAAGCTAAATTTAACAAAATGAAATCCCTTAAATCGTTAATTTGTAATTGTTCTAAAGCAGAAACAGACGCGTGAAAACTTTCAATGAAACTATTTAAAGATGCGGAATTATTAATTGCGGGTTTAATATTTAATATGTTAGACATGTAATGTGAGCCTAATGCTCGTTTATCCTGATACTTTTTAACTAAACTGTCCCAGATAGCGGTATAATTATCACCTGACGGAATAATTCCGGCGGTAATTCGCAATGCATTTCCCTTTAGATTACCGATCAGATACTGCACACGTTGAGAATCTGTAAGATTTAAATTACTATGTATATTTGATTTAAATGATTCATAGAAAACAGGCCAGTTATCAATCTTACCGTCAAAGGACGGAATCTGAATCGGTGGGAGTTTGACCGCACCCTTATTTTGTTTTACGTTATCATGCGAAGCTGACTCGGTCGATGACCTTGAATATTGCGTAATGAGAGAACGCACTCGTTCTACGCGCGTATAAACACCGTCGAAAGATGTAAGACTGTTATTATCAATTTTATGATCAGGATTTAATTGTAAAGAATAGGTATTTATTTTATCTAAATTGGATCTAAATTCTTGACGGATTACTGAGAGAATCTCTGTGTCTGCCATGAATGATTCCGCGGAACGAAGTTCAATAGTAGAAATTTTTACTCTTTTTTAAGTTTCATATAATGACGATAAACGTTCAAAGATTCCTTGATTTTTAGCTTGAAGTAATTTGACTTTTATTTTAAGATCTTCCATGTTATAATATTAACAGAAAATATCGGAGTATAGCGGGTAGATTAGAATAATATTATTTTAAGCGGGTATAACCAAAGGAATGCGGTTGAATATAAGTTGTAGTTAAGTTAGCCGAGATAACTCGCGATAATAAGCGGTTAGAATATTTACCTATGCTATTTCAATGCAATAGGAGAAATATTAAGTTGATACAGTAATTCTCAATGAATTAGGTAATTAGCGGGAAAGTAAGTACGAATCACCGAACGGTATGTACGCGTCCAATATGGCGTTCTTACGAACTTTGTATTTTAGGTATTTTGAATATGCTAATCCTAGGTATGAGACCTATAATTACGTTGCGGTAAACTTATAAAAATATATGTATAGAAGATCGCTGATTCTTTGAATCCGGCTCGTTTGGACCAAAGTTATGGTGTGGAAAGTTCTCGAAGGACCGTGGCGGGAAAATAATTTTTAGCGGTGAAATATTGACCATACAGTAATGAGCTGACCAGGGGTAGGAAAATAGGACTTACTTGGATATCTTGAGCTGGTTCGCTTGAGAAGAAGGTGCACGTGGGTTGTATCTCTTTCCTCTTAGTTGCCGAACACTTGCACTTTGGTCTTTATTTCGTCACATGCGTGTATGGCCAACACGGATAGTTGATAGTTTTTAGATATATAGATATATTAGCGGTTAATTATCTCAGCAAGGCGCGGGGTGATAACTTCACGATGGTTTCTTCAGGAAGACTCCGGGACAAAATATTGCGGAGGTAATTATACCTTTTTCTTGCCACAGCATCTGTACGCCTATTGGCCGGCGTTGAATGCGCCAATCAGCGGCGCGTGCGATGAGCATTTCTTCTCTGATTTGTGGGAATTGGGATAGAAGAGAAGGAATATGGTTGGTCAACTCAAAAACCGCGGTTAAATATGAATCTGTATTCTAATATGTGAGATGCGTTCGGATATATGATAGTAGAAAGTTATAAAAAAACTAAAAAGTAAATTTAAAGTAGTTTTCTAGGCCAGTATAAAACATTACAGACTCATTGTCAGTTGAAAATAGATCTGTGAAAAATGTTCTTAGAATATTTGTTAGTCCCTACTTCTGTACTACTTTTTAATTTAAATTTTCATAAGTCCGTTGAAAACGGTGATCCAGCTAAAGTCTGGAAATTTCTTAGATCAATGGGAATTGGGAAGTCACCTCAAGAGTCTGTTCCTAAAGATATAGATCTTGAATTACTCAATCAACATTTTTCCACCTCTTGTAGTTTCAATGGCGCTGTTAAAACCAAAACTTTAGATAATCTTTCGTCTCTTCCCACTCCCGATTATTCTCCTTTTGTTTTTAATCAATTTGCTTGTTGTGATGTTAGGAAGAGTATTTTATCAATCACGTCAAATGCTGTTGGTAGTGACTGTGTAAGTCGCAAGATGATACTTCCTATTTTGGACGAAATCCTTCCTGTCATCTGCCATATCCTTAATCATTCTGTATCCTCTGGTGTTTTTCCATCTGCATGGAAAGAAGCTCATGTAACCCCACTTCCAAAAAAATGTAATCCTGTTTCTTTCTCTGAATTCCGTCCCATTTCCATTTTACCGTTTCTGTCCAAAGTCCTAGAACGCCTTATTCATAGTCAGCTTAGTGCTTTCCTCTGTAGAAACAGACTCCTTAATTTTTACCAATCCGGATTTCGTCCGGGGCATAGCACTACCACAGCTCTTGTTAACATTACGGATGATATAAGACTGGGTATGGACAATAGGAAATTGACGGTCCTTTTTTTACTTGATTTCAGTAATGCTTTTAACACTGTTGATTTTGATGTCTTGCTCGGGATACTATACTCTCTTAACATATCTCCAACAGCTATTGATTGGTTTCGTAGTTACCTGTGTGGCCGCCGACAACGTATTTGCATTGAAGGTTCGTTGTCTTCATGGTGCAATACTACTGCTAGCGTACCACAGGGGGGCGTTCTCTCTCCTCTTCTTTTTGCCATATTTATAAATTCTATTTCAAATGAACTTCTCTCATCCTACCACCTTTATGCTGACGATCTGCAAATTTATTCGCAAGCTCCCGTTGAAGATTTGTCTGAGGCGGTGAAGACAGTGAATAAAGATTTAGCGCGTATTTCCAATTGGAGTTTGGATCATGGTTTGAAGGTTAATCCTGCGAAGACTAAAGTCATTATTGTTGGCAGCCCTAGGCTACGTTCCAAAATTGACTGGACGACCCTTCCCCAAATCATTTTTGATGGAGCTGTTATACCCTACTGTGACTCAGTAAAAGACCTTGGTATTTATATTGATAAAGATTTGTCTTGGGGTCCCCAGTTGCAAGAAGTGAGCCGCAAACTGTTCGCCTCTGCGGGGTCTTTGCGCAGATTGCGCAATTTCCTACCGACTGCTACTAAAACTGCGCTTGCCCAATCTCTTCTTCTCCCTATCCTTGACTATGCTGATGCAAGTTATCCAGATCTAACTGAAGTGCAGCTAGATAAGCTTGAGCGACTCCAAAATTTTTGTATCAGATTCATATTTGGATTGCGCAAATATGATCATGTTTCTGAGTTTCGCACTAAACTCAAGTGGCTGCCTATTCGCCTTCGCCGGAATGCACATATTTTATCATTACTCTACAGTATTCTTTTCAATCCAACGACTCCCTTTTACCTCAAAGAACGTTTTAAGTTCCTTCATGACACACATGTTAGAGATTTGAGATCATCAGAGAATTTGAGACTTTTGATGCCTACGCATTCCACAAAATTTTACGACCAGTCGTTTACGGTGCAGGCCATTCGGTTGTGGAATGGATTGCCGGTGTCAGTAAGACATGCTCAGTCACTTGCTGTTTTTAAAAGCTCGGTTGCCAATCATTTTATTTCAAACTTATGATTATTCCTTTGCTTTCTCCACACGATGTTAAAGAACACATTATATATTTGTTTATTTTATGTACTTATGTATTTGTATATATATATTTTTGTTGTATTTTTATTAGTTTCCCTTTATTAATGAATATTTGTACAGTAGTACACTAACATAGCCCTCCCCATTTTAATTAAAGCTCATAAAGTCCTTCCAAAGATTGTCTGGAAGATATCGCTCTCAGCGATAAGACCGCCATTGTAACCAATTTTTTTACAATATTGTTATTTAAGTGTGTTTCAATTATTGGTGTACAATAAAGTATATTCTATCTATCTATCTATCTATAGGCAAAATCAGAGGATTTGGCTCTTCAGTTACCTCTATTTCTATATTATGAGCAACATTTTCATCCGCACATCATTTTTTTAAATCATTTGAAGGATGTATTATGGACGTTGAAGGTTGTTCTTGAAATAAGCTTTTTTCTGTAATTCCGATATCTAGATACCGGAATTACAGAAAAAAGCATTCTTCCCTTGCAGTGGGCACTGAAATAAGTTCTACATGGGAATTCCATGAGAATATTGATGGTACAGCAGACTTTTTTAGAAACTTGTGCTGATGTTCTACACCTGTAACATTAAATTCGAAATATTAAGGAATTAATTATAAACAAACACAGGAAATAATTATATATATGAACACATATTTCTATTATAAAATTAAGACTAACAGACTACAATTCAGATCATAGGGTAGGGGTACCCTGAGTGCTAATAACAAACTTTTTAGTGAGTGTAATATTATACGTATTAAAGGAATTAATCCCATGCAGAAGAACCTTATTCTAATGTAATGTTTTTTTTCATAAAAATGTCATTTACCTGTGTATTTACTAATCAATTCATAGTCGCTTTCCTTGAAATGATTCCGACATAACCTCGAACTAGCTTTAGGTATGAAATTTACACGACGGATTCCTTTAAGCCACAGTTTTTTAATTTATTGTCCTTCGGAAACTGGTGAGTAGCATTTTCTGAGCAATTAGGTACACAACAACGCATCATTTTTATAAAAATCAGTTTTTACTTCCAACATCAATACTAAATGTCTTTGTTTTGGGACAGATCGACGAGAGAGCTACTTTGACAGCTGCCAGCCTTTTAAATTTTGTATTGTAATTTAAGAAAAGCATTTTTAAAACTGTCGTCTTTTAACATTAATTTTAACGCGTGTTCAAAATATGTCCCGCTTTTGAAAAAAACGCGTTCGCATTGGACAGATGTTGCGGTAATGCAAAATCTTTTTTTAGCATATTGATGCAGAATGGGATAAATGCGTTTTCGGCTTTCCCACCAAATTAAGTGATCATAATCCCTGGGTAGAATTTCGTCGTTTAAATATTTGTCAAGTTCTCTTATCCCGGCTGCCATTTGATTACGCGGTCTGAGATGCTGACTTAATGCAGCATCAAAATCGTTCCATAACGATGCTGATGTTGCAGCCACAGGTTGAATTGCAGTTTCTGTGATAGTTGCAGATGTTAATTCTATGGTGGTACAGACCGTCTCAGTACCTGTATTTGCTAGGCGAGGTCTTAACGTCGTAACAGCTGTTTTAAGTTTTTCCTGATCTCTAAACGCAAAACATTTGAAGCGCGGGTCTAAATTTGTTGCACCGGCGTACAGAAGATTGCATTACATATATCTAAAATTTTAATCGCTTTGTCAACTATATTGGCGTCAACATTTCCAAAGGGGTTAGAACCTTTTTGTGTGGAAGCTGGCATATCGACCCGCTGCCATTCAATTTAATTTAAATTCGCTCTGTTCCAATAAACAGTAATAATAATAATAATTAACCTGGGAACAATAATTTGGACACGATCTGATGCCTAATAAGTAACGTAACAACACGTAATAAGTCTATTTTTAATGATTGTCGTTGTACTAATATACCGATGTTTACCTTCAAATATCTCGGTAACGTGACACTTTGGGTACCATGTTCCATGACATTTTTTGTTCCTCTGTGTCCTCTATCCATACATATCTCTTTCATTGTGCGTGGCGATTTTGAAAAAAGACTCAAAATGGCAGCGGGTCGATATGTCAGATCGGTTCTATCCCCTTTGTCCCGAGTATTGCCACAGTGGAAAATATAGCATTTTTTAGTGTAAGGAATCGACTTAACATGTCGTGTGTAGAGTTCCATCGTGTGATTACGTCTTGCTTCAAGCTTATTTGTGGAAGACCAATTTGTTGTTGGATTTCTTTTAATTTGGCTAATACGGACGAACTACTTTTGAAATATTCTACAATATGAAATGAAATGAAATATTTACTTTGTAAATTGGTTATAAATAACACTTTCACACGTCATGTTTTTTTGCGTGTTAACTTTAGTTTAGCTAGATGAGGCCGGTATTTCCTAACTGACTACTCTGAGAAGAAAAACCGAAACAAACTCAGAGGTCATAGTCTCTTTTAAAGTTCATACAATTTGTATTTGTACATGAGAAACATGTAGGTTCTGGTGTTCTTTTGAGGAAATAACCACGCAAATTTGATAGACTTAGCTTTGATTACAGTGTTTTTAATTTCTTTCAAACTCGATTGTACAACCAAATTTACAGAATGGCTAAAACATCCGATGTGTTTCCAGCCACCTATTCTAATTGCCGCATATATCTCAGCTGCTTTGTCACTCACTGCAGCAACAACTTTATTTTCTATTTTCCATTCTGTAATTTTTTCCTGCAAAGATTGGAACAGATTTTCTGCCGTGTGTCTGTTAGAGAAAAAAAAGCAATATAAAAGATATGATCTGATGTTATTAGTATCATCCAAAGAATGGGCTGTGAGTGAAAAAAAACTAACATTGTTGATTGACGTCCAGAAATCCGTAGTTAGACAGACAGCCCAGGCGGAGCCTATGTCAACTTGAACTTTTTCCAAACATTCCTGATAAAATTTCGATAAAATAATAATAATAATCTTTATTAGCATCAAAAGGATTTTACAGATATGGTGAATCCCTGACTTCTGAGCTTGGTATATTACCTGTGTTACAGGAGCCAGTGTTTTCTACCAGTTGCATTATCTAATGTTAAGCAATTATGATTAAAATGAAATAAACAATTATGATTATAAAAGAATGTTCGATACAGTTTTTCTTGTGGGTAAACTGAAACCAGGAGTGATCATAGCGAATTCTTTAATTTCTAGTTGTTCAACGAACGAAAATCGATGATGATTTTTAACAATTATTTTGATTATTTGTTTATCGTTCTCATTGGTTTTCTTTACAGGCATCAATTTATGTATAAATTCTGCCATAGTGGATTTTTTAGGAAGTCCCATTACCGTTACCTTTCTCACGGGCAAGGAAATATGTGACTTTGAAGGCAGGGACTGAATAACCCAAAAATAACGTTTAATCTCGTCGTCAAATCGTTAAATCTTTAAATTGCGGTATGATGTCATACTGAAAAATAACGGTTGCCGCTTTATTTCGATATCCAAATTGATTGCGGTACCGAAACTTTTTGTGTATAAATAGAAAAAGGTATATTATATGAAAGAGACGGATATTGACCGCCCCTGGCCCTAGTTCGTTCAGTAGCGCGAGTTTCTCATCAAATTCCATTAGATTGGCTTGTTCTCGAGGCACAAAATCACTTGCGCCTCGCATAATTTTATTCGCCCTCCCACACAGACACCTACACCTTCAATTACATTCATTCACTCTCACCCTAGCACTCTTAATATATACTCACCCATTATTTAAGTACCTACCTATAAATATTTTTTTTCCCTTCTAAGGTAAATTGACACCACCCACTCATTTATTAAAAATAGGGCCCTTTTTTTTTATTGTAAAACGCTGACTCTTAAGATACAGGGTACCCTAGTTTAAGAGGCAGAGTTTAATTCTTTTGTGTACAGATTTCTATGGCATCCAAATGTCTTATGTAAATTTTCTCTTCGATACATCATAAATTGTAAAATACAAGTACAATCTGTATATTTTGAGAAATAAATATATTTATTACTAGCTTTGCCCGCGACTTCGTTCGTGTGGGAGGTTTTTCCCGCGTAATTCTCGATTCCGTGGGAATTCCGGGATAAAAACTATCCTATGTCCTTCCCAGGGTCCTAAACTATTCCCATGCCAAATTTCAGCTCAATCGGTTCAGCGGTTTAGGCGTGAAAAGGTAACAGACAGACAGACAGAGTTACTTTCGCATTTATAATATTAGTATGGAAGTATGGATTATTGTTTCATTTATTACACCTTACAAACATATTATTTACATTTTTGAATATTCCTATAAAAACAAAAAACATTTAAAAATATAAAAAACAGTAGCCCACCGGTATCGGGTACAGGGTCCAAGCTACCGGTGGTCAGGGCTCTTGAGAGAGGAACCTCCTAACAATTCGCGCCGTGTCCAGAAGTACTGTTTCTGGATGAAGCCCTTAATCCAGCTGCCCAACGAGAGCCTCCTAAGTTGTTTGTCGAGGCTCTTGGCTATTATGCCATTGGCCGAGACGACTATCGGCACAATGATTGCTGTATCCACATCCCACATGTCGACAACCTCGCGAGCCAGATCAAGATACTTAAATTGCTTATCTTTCTCGGCTTTCACGAGGTTATCGTCATGAGGAACCGCTATATCAACAATCATTGAGCGACGCTCTAATCGGTCTATCACCACTATGTCAGGCTTATTGGCAACAATAGTCCTGTCAGTGATGATAGACCGATCCCAGTACAATGTAATATTGCCATTTTCGAGAACTGGGTCGGGCACATACCTATACTACGGTACTTCTGATTCCACAAGATTGTATTTAAGAGCAAGTTGCTGGTGAACAATCCTGGCTACAAGGTTGTGTCTATGCAAATAGTCTCCGTTAGCCAGACGAGAACAACCGGAGATAATGTGACGAATGGATTCTCCCGGTTTGTGACATGCCCGACATATGTCTACCGTACCATCCTTCACAATATATTTCCGATAGTTATTCGTCATCATAACTTCATCCATAATCGCACAAACAAAACCTTCGGTTTCCCCGAAGAGGTCACCAATACGTAGCCAGGCTACGGACGCTAATGTATCTACGTCAGACCCATGAAGGGCCCGGTAATAGCGTCCGTGAAGCTCCTTGCTCTGCCATACTTCTCTGCGGTCATTAGTATCTAATACTACAGGTTTGCGCCAATTCTCGCTACCTAAGGAGAGCGGAGTGAGGCCTTTGCCCACCGCTACCACATCTCGATGCATACCTACGTCGGCTTCTAGGAAATATCCCCTAAGGCTGCATGCCTCGCGGTTGTGCAGGGTCTTTGCATTTAAAAAGCCACGACCCCCGCACTTCCGCGGGATATACAGCCTCATCACCGATGAACGTGGGTGATGCATCCGATTTGCAGTCAGTGTTGTGCGGACCCGCCTGTCCAAGGCGTCAAGTTCAGTCTGAGTCCATTTGAGTATGCCAAAAGAGTACATCAATACTGGCATGACCCAAACATTGAAGGCACGCACCTTGTTTCCGCCTGATAGAAGACTATTCAGTACTTTATTCAGGCGGCCAAAGAAGCGTTCCTTCAATGACTGTTTAACATAAGCAACATTGATGCCTAGTGCCTCTGACATACCCAAATACTTGTAGGTTTCAGTTGAGCCGAGGGATCTTAGGTGTATGGAGTCCGTGAGTTGAGTTCCCACGGATTCCATAATCTCCCCTCGCTTTACATGCATGACCGCACATTTGTCCACCCCAAATTCCATCCTGATGGCGCTACTGAAGGTTTCCGTTACCTTCAGTAGCTCCATCAGTTGAAAGTTGGTGGGGGCAAAAAGTTTCAAATCATCCATGTAAAGCAAGTGTGATATGACCTGACCACCTCTTCTCAACTGGTAGCCTTGCCCCGAACCCTCCAGCAATGTACTGAGTGGGTTGAGAGCCAGACAAAACCACAGTGGGTTCAGACTGTTGCCCTGAAAAATACCACGCTCAATCCTAATCGGTTCGCTGTTCTCCTGGCTCTGTCGACATCCTGGGTAGCAGAGGACCGTCTTCCATTGCCCCATACATGACTCAAGGAAAGTGCGTAGTATTAGATTTATTTTATACAACGCCAACACCTTCATGAGCCATGTATGTGGAACAGAGTCATAGGCCTTCTTATAATCTATCCAGCATGTCGACAGATTCCTTCGCGAACGACGAACCTGTTGGTTAATGGCAATATCGATGAGGTGAAGCTCCTTAGTACCACGGGACCCGTTCCTACATCCATTCTGAGAAGCAGACATGATTGAATAGGTATCGATGTGGTTATTAATTTTGGCTCTCAAAATGGATGTAAGAACTTTATAGACCGTCGGTAAGCACGTGATCGGTCTATAATTTTTAGGTTCCGCAGTACTGCCTGATTTATGGAGCAGGTGGGTTATTCCTGTAGTTAGGAATTGAGGCAGCGATCCTCACTCTAAGGCAGACTGGAACTGAGCGGTCAAGCGAGCGTGCGAGCTTTGGAACCATTTTATCCAGAAATTGTGCAGCCCGTCCGGCCCTGGAGATTTCCAGTTGGATAACGGACGGACTGCACTGGTTACATCTTGGGGGCTGATCGTAATTGCCCCCATTTCTGGTAAAGATCGCACGTGCGCTTGATCTCACTCATCCAGTCACCCTCGATGTGGCTGACAGGCACCGACCAGATGCTGCGCCAGAACAAACACATGGCGTCATCATCCGGTAGGCACCTATCAGTCACACTTTGGTCAGGTCGCTCCCAGGCCCGGTGGGTTTATACCCACCTTTCATTGCTTTGGAATGTGCGATTCTGAGTGTATCGTTCCACCCGCCGCTTATATCGAAGAACTTTCGTCCAGCCTCATACTCGAACCAATTTAGGAAATTTTTCTCCCATAAGCCGCATACTTTCTGTAGCTAACGCCGTTCGAGGCGAAATAGATATCTTTGCTGGGTCTGTAACCTCAATAAAAGCCAAATTACGGCATATAATGTAGAAACATATTTTTTATTATGTATCATTTTTCTCTCCTTTTTTCTCTCCTTGTTTGTTATATATACCATATTTAAATTTTCTATTTTTCGTTACCGTTGGATATTTAGGTTTCGGCAATTTGTACGTTGTCTTAAATATTGTAAGTGACTTATTATTGTGCATGTTAGATTCACATCTAGTAGGTATCAATCTGGCATATTACACACATCAAAAGTGTCTAGGGATCAACATATATTTTTGCAATAACTTTTCTCCTGATTGATATTAATTAAAATTTTCTTTAAGGATTCATCAAATAAAGTGTTTTCGTTTGTCACAGTAACGATAAACCAAGTCACCTTTGCATTAATAAAGAAATTTGCCATTTTCCTAATAAAGGGATTTTTGACATTTGAACCACTAACATTAAAGTTCGAAAAAAAGACTGAAATAACAGTTTTCTTAAAAATTTTATTGGGTAACTTAAACAATTAATAATCCTTGTTTCTACCGCGAACACTAACAACACAAGAACATCGGTTTGGCATACTCAAAATGAGTTCATCCAAATCACGCTGTGGAATGGCCGCCCATGTTCGTTGCAACAACAAAAAAAGGTCTTCTTGCGACTGGATACCCTCCATATTCGGCAGAGCTCTTCTCTGTAGCATATCCCATGCATGCTCAATCGGGTTCAAGTCTGGCGACTGAGCAGGCCAGAGCAGGACATTGATGTTAGCTGCGGCGAGAGTCTGTCTTACAACTCTTGCGGAGTGCGGTCGTGCATTATTTTATTTTATTTTATTTTATTTTTATTAGGAATAACAAACAGTCACATAATAAAACATATACAAAATATTACAAAGAAACTACAATTATGTAACCAACAGCGTTATCCACAACATATACATGAGAAACATAGTACGCGCTATAAAAATAATAATGAAATGAAACGAAAAACAAGATTAAGAAAGATAGTGCACTAACATACAATGAATGCAATAATTAAAACTAAGATTCGACTACAAGACAAAACTAATTAAAACATATAATATATGTAAATATCTTAAACAAATCAAACAAGTTTTCTTAAAATACAACAAAGAAAAAAAAAATGGATATTTAAGGAAACAATAAAAATCAATTATAAATAAATACGTTACTTGACTTAACATTCTTATAAATTATTTGTTATTATGTGCATATTTGAGCCTTTTATTGCTTTGAGAGTAGAATTCCTAAATCTTCCTGGACTTAAATGGAAGATATCAATATCGAGAAAGTACCTATTTTTATTAACTGAAATAAGGGACCGATTTGCACTTGTAGAGGAACGATGACGTCAGATACAATCGTCTCAGCATAAATTTGAGCGTTGAGGTTGCCTCTGATCCAAATCAACTCAGTTCTTCCGCCGATCCAAATACCCGCCCATACCATGATGGTTCCACCACTATACGGATGGACTTCCTGGCAGGATTTTAATCGCTGTTGGCATCCAGGGGTTCTCCAGTGTCGTATACGTCTTGTATCCGGTCTCATACCAAAACGAGACTCATCAGAAAAGCACACGAAACGCCATTGTTCTTCTGCCCAATTTCTGTGTTCAAGAGCCCATTGATATCGAATCCTACGATTGTGCATTGCTATAGGTGGTACCCGTAGCGGTCTTCGGGAATGAAGGTTCACTTCATGCAAGCGGTTTCTGACTGTTTGGTCGCTAATTAAGTTCCCTGAAGAGTGATGAAGCCTCACGGCTAACATCATGGCGGTTATTGTTGGAGCTCTTCGAGTTAAGATTTGAATGTATCGGTCTTGTCTCCGTGTAGTGCAGCGATACCGTCCTCCATGGCGCTCAGCCACGGTACCAGTGCTTCGGTAACGTGTCCAAAGTCGACTGATAACACTCTGACTTGTATTCAGAGCTAAAGCCACAGTACGTTGCCGGGAACCAGCTTCTATCATTCCCACGGCTCTGAGCATTTCTTCCCTGCTTAAATGACGTCGCCGCTCCATAATAACGTTGGTTTTAATCAGTAGTAGGGAAACAGTAGCACTAATAATGTCTTCAATGCGTTGTATGTTTTTATAGGGAAAATATTGACAGCTGATTTTCATCTTTTACTCGAATTTGATTAACAGTTCCTGTTTCAAATTATGAAATGCACCAAAAAGGATCCATATAAATTTATAAAATCATAAATTTATTACAAAGCCACATCTCAATCTCAAGAAATCCGCATAAAAATGCTTGATCCCTAGACACTTTTGATGTGTGTATATTGTGTGTTTTATGTTTTAATGTGTGATTGTACACCAGTTTTGTGAATTACAATAAAAAAAAAATATCGACGAATTCGATTTGCCCATGCATAGACTTTCTGCTTCAGGATGTCGATACGCTCTGTGACGTGGGTTAGATAATCCCGAGGACTGATATCAATCCCCGCGAACGCCCGCCTCACAAAGCGCATCACTCTGGGACGAGTGTTGCCCTGCCTGAAGCAGATAAGTTTACCAATGAGTGCTCTAGCCCCAGCGATACGACGTTCGATCCTGCACTGCCAAGCTGGTACAGCTGGTCGAATAGCTCTGTCAGTCTTTGGGAACTTGACATGAGCTACCCGACATGCTGCTACAGCTGCACAGTACAGGACCGTATTTAACAGTAGTGAATCTAGAGCACACACTAGCGCCCTATTTTTCTTATGCATGGGTAAACGGGGCAGACGAGGTCTAAGCTCAGGTGGTGTGGAGCGATACTGGATTATTATTATTATTATAATTTCTTGTGGATAACAATGTCAAACTGCACGCGAAAAGTTATAATTACAGAAAAAGGTAAGTAATAAATACTTATGTGGATACTTATACTGTAATAAAGTGTAGAACAATAGTGTTAGTGTATAATATTTTCGTCAGCTAACTCATCGACTGGACTTTAATAGGTATTTTTACTCATTCGTTGAGCAAGATTAAAAATCGTGACAAAATTCGCAAAAATCTTAATTCCCAGTCTGAAAATATGTTACCGGAATAAGAAATTTCACCAAAAAAAATCCAGAGTTTCGACTAATACCCAGGAAACCTTTTGTGGATTCTCAACCTTTTGATGATTTCATATAATAATAATAATATAATAATAATATTCCACAACTTTCACACAATGCCATCAAGTCCCAAACTAAGCACAGCTTGTGGTATGAGTACTAGACAACTGATAAACATACATATATATTTTTAAATACATACATGTTATAGATAAATTACACCCAGATAAAGAACAAATGATCGTGCTCATCACACAAACATTTGTCCTGGGTGGAAATCGAACCCACGACCTTGAGCATAGCAGACAGGGCCACTGACCACTATACCAACAGGCCCGTCTAATAATATATTCGAGAAAAATTGATAAAGATATCCATGAGGCAACTTACACCTGTGATTTACTTAAGGATCTGCGTGATTATCAAACTAATGATGATTTATCCAACTCTGGAGAAATGTGTACCCATAAAGATAACACTATTACAACAACAAGAGAAATTGATACAATGACGCAATAAGAAGGCTGCAACATGATTTCAGAAAAAGAAGCTGAATGTAACGAGTTCTTTGCAAAAATAGTAGCATTGCCGTGAAACTTAGACATCTCCAATGCTACTACAATAAGATGAAGGAAATATTGGATATACTTAAGAAAAGTGACATAAAAAACTACATATTCTTATTAATTAACGGCTGATTAAATTGTACCTGAGCCATATGATTGTCTCCTACATAGCATTATTTGGTAACTTTTATAAAACAAATATTGAAATTGAATCATTTATTTAGTTTAATCATAATTTAGTCTAACCACCTATATATAAAATATAGCTTGATCTCTGAGATATATGTCAAACTTACACGACTAGGGTTGTCAGGATTTAAAAAATTGTCGATAGAAATTATCGACGTTTCTTACTATTATCGATGCTAATGTAACATATAATTGGGTTTAATTTAATTACAAACGTTACTAAATTAAACGAATATTTTAATATAAAATGCATTTATTCTCTTAAAGGAAATCAAAATCTGAATCAGTTTCTGAATCGCTAGAACAATCTTGTAAATTTATTATAAACTCTTGTTCGTAAATATTATCAAATCGGACGTCCCGCTCCCAATCTTCTTCCATTTGTTTTCTGTATTTGGTTACCACCTTCTTCCAGTCTTCTGCAGATACAGTGTCGATCAAGCTTTTCGAGGAAGGTTCATATATATCTGACGTAAAATACGTCGAGCGTATCATCAGTTGCGTCTATTCGGTCGAATGTGTCAGTTTATATCAAACGGAAAATGCGTCGAGCGTATCATCTGTCCTGCCACATGTCAGTTTCTGCATTTAGCATCTATAGAGCGGTTGTGTTGTGTGATACTGAATTTTAAAATGAAGCCTATCGAAATAATTGCTATTTGGGAGGCTTTAGAACAAGACCGAAAAAGGAAACGTCGATATTGGGTGCATCCTTTAAATACTAAAAGAATATTAAGTGGCCAATTTAATTGTCTATATGCAACTTTAAGATAGTAAGTATCCTACAAAATTTTTCAGTATTACCGCATGTCCATAGAATGTTTTGATGAACTCCTTGCGATTGTAAAATGTTCCATAACTAAGTATGATACAAATTTCGATGTGCCATTACTCCTGAAGAAACTCTGACTATTACATTGAGGTAAGATATTATAGACATGTATATTAAAATGATACAAAAATCCAAAATCATAATTTAAAATAAACGTAACGGATTAACTCTGCATTAATGCTTCAATATCTTCTTCAGTTGAAACCTGCGAGGTCGCTGTTTGTGGTGAGTCCGTATAGTAGTCAGTTGTATAATAACTGGTGTGTTCAAACTGAGAAGTCTGCGCCAATGATATACGACCTTTTTGTTGTACGACTTGTTGTAGCAAATCTATATTTTTTTACCAAATTCATAATATCTAAACGGAAGTCAAAATTTTGTGCTTCAGACATTTTTTTCATCTGTAGGAGTAACGACAGCAAAAACTGTTTATCTGAATCACTATCATCTTGTGAAGATTTCTCCATACTGTTAATTAATGGCCTATGAAATAGTGTCATACTCTCCATATCATACTTTGAGACTGGCAGGCTTAGAACTGGAATTTGACAATTCGCTTCCAGTCTCTTGTAGTTGGTTCTCTTCACTACTTGTTTCATAAAATTCAGCTTTTATATTACTAGTTGTCTTAACACATCTAAGAATCGAAGCATTTCTATGTATGGCGTTTTCCTCTTCTTTTCAGCAGCAGAACTTCCACTGCGCACATTGTTCTCTTTTTTTCTCTCTAACATAGTAATCATGGAGATGCTTCCATTTTTTTCTGGAGGTCAATAACTGAAATAGAAAGTGTACATGATTATTAAAATTAAAAACGGAATAATTATTTAATTAAACAAACGAATAGACTTGGGATCTACTAGGTTATAGAATAGTTAATGAATATTTAAGTTTAATTTATTTTCAGATATTTATCAACTGAAATGTGTTTTAAAACATTATCCCTGGACTTCCTGGCGGGAGTATCTACAATATCCGAAATAATTAAAAAATGTTGTAAAGTGATATGTATGATGCTGCGAGAAACAGAAATGCCTTGCCCGAATGAAGAAATGTGGTTAAATATAGCTGATCAATTTTATGAAAAAACTAATCTTCCAAACTGTGTTGGAGCAGTAGATGGGAAACATATTCGCATAAGAGCTCCGAATCTCAGTGGTTACCAATATTTTAACTATAAAAAAATCTTTTCCATTGTCCTTGTGGCTATTTCAGATGCAAATTACTATTTTGTAGCTATTGATGTTGATGCTTATGGCAAAGAAGTTGATTGAAACGTTTTTAAACAATCAATTATGGGTAAAATTTGGAAAATGACTTCAATATGCCAAGAAACAAAACTTTACCAAATTCGAATGGACCCCCAAAGTCATTTGTATTAGTTGGAGATGAAGCGTTTCCTTTACAGAAAAATATAATGCGGCCGTATCCTAGTGGCAATATTGATAGAGAAAAACTAATTTTTAATTATAGACTCAGTCGAGCACGTAGATGTGTTGAGTGTTCATTTGGATTATTGTGCACTAATTGGAGAGTACTTCACACTGCCATTCTTACCGAACCCGATTTTGCTATGGAGATAGTGAAGGCTGCTTGTATACTTCATAATTTTGTTCTTCGACGAAGAGACAGCTATCATAATGACATTCAAATATGCCAATTACAGACTTTACCCACAGCAACATCAACTAGAATAACGACTGCCACCGATAATAGGGATTTTTTAAAACAATATTTTTGTAACGAAGGAATATTGCAGCATCAAGACTATATAAGAATACTAATAATAAAATAAAAATTAATTTACGTGATTCATTTTTCTTTTTTGTGTCATATGTCTCCCACACAACTATTAATATTTCTCCAATTTCCTCCCAAGCCCGTCTCTTGGCTTGTCGGTTGCTATAAGATTTTCCTTTTATGTTCCATAGACATATTCTATTATGCACTTCCGTGAAATCGTTCTGTATCATACATTTTCAAAAAACTTGGAACGGCCAGTACACAAATGATCTCTGCTGATGTTACGCCTAGAATGCAAGTAGCGCATGGCGCGCGCGACGTGGCCGCTCTTAGGTCGACTGACAATGCGTTGACGGAAATGGAATAGACGATGTACGCTCGACGCACTAACGTATCATCGGTTGAGTGTGAACAGTCAAGTGTTTTTCTATACATTTGTCTGTTCTGGCGTTACGCGACCGATAATACGCGACGCATGTTCCGTCAGATATGAACCTTCCCTTAATAACTGTAATATTTTACACACACCGGCACGATTAGGGGAACATAAAAAAGTCAATATTTTCGAGAAAAATTGTGTTTAATATTTATATTTATACATAATTTTGAATATTTATCTAAGAGACTTCAAATTAATATAAAATAATGTCCTAAAAAACTTTGATTTCAGTAAAAGGCTAAAAACTGAAAATAAAGATTTTTTTCAAAACATGGTAATGATAATTTAAGATAAATTTCTTTGAAAAAATCACAAAAATGAAAAATTAATATGTGTGTTGCCTTCTCTGGCTTTCTCGTACTCTTCTCCCGTCCCAAACATATTATATTGGGTTCATGTCGGGTGACCGAGCTGGCCAGTTCATTAGTGCTATACCGACTGCGTTAAGGTAATCGCGCACGATGACTGCTGTGTGTGGCCGAGCGTTGTCGTGCATGAAAATAAAATCTTCGCCTATGAATGGGGCAAAAAGCATGACATGGGGTTCTAAAATGTCTGTAATGTATCAATGTGCTGTAAAAGACCCACCTTAGATGACCACAAGCTCCGTGCGGGCTCCCAAACATATGCCACCCCAAATCATAACTGACCCTCCACCGTATGCCACTGTTTCCGTGGAATTGGTTTGATCATAGCATTCTCCGCGATATCTCCACATCCTCTCCCTTCCATAAATGAAATGAATACAAAAGCGACTCTCATCGCTGAACAGAACTCGACTCCACTCATTTGTCCAACCTTGGTGTAAATATGCAAATGCTAATCTCGATCTTAGGTGTCAAGTTTCGGTACTTTTGCTGGCACGTATGAGTTCAATCCAACTTAGTTCGATCTTCTTTTCACTGTACGTTCACTCACACGCACATTACGGACTTCCTCCAAAAGATTTCGTGTCTGAACAGCTGTTTGACGACGATTTCATAAGGTTTGTAACCTTATAAAACGGTCATCATGGCTCGTTGTTGCCCGTTTTCTGCCTTGTCCCCGTCGACGGACGTAAGATCCAGTCTGCCTATAGCGTTGAACATTGCAATGGACCACAGAAACCGAAACACCCAAAGCACGACTGACCGAACGGTAGGTGTGACCTTCCTCGATCATGGTTACAGCTCTGGCGACCGCAGTTGCTGGTAAATCACTCATTTTGTATCAGTACAATGTGTTCTTCCCAAAAGCAAACAGTAAAATGAGCTAAAGCTATCTCACATCGCACAGAACACTATTCTTATGAGAAACTCTTAAAACGTAAATCTTCGAGATACACTTAAAGGGGGTATAATTTAAGTTGCAACATGTCAACATCTCAATCTTGTTCAAAATTTTATTTTTAAGTGGGTATGAAGTCATAAAAAAACTCCACATATCAATCGACCCACTTCTATTCGAGATTTTTTCCCTTTTTTGTGTTCCTCTAATTGTGCCGGTGTGTGTATTTGCAGTGAAAGGCGGTGTTGTGTTGTGTTGTGTCTGGCAGCGTAACCTTAAAAGGAAACATATTTTTACTATGATTAATTATACATTTGTTAATACTTAAAGTACCTATCTAACTGAATTTGAAGCGGTAAAAGTTTAGTAATCGACTGCAGGAGGAGGAGGAGTGGGGAAGGGGGGGGTGCCCCACCTCCCTGGAACCACTCCCACGAAAAGGTAACTCACCATTTCCGAGAAAAATGACTTTTTGTAACCTAACCTCAAACAACTCAAAAGTTGCCTAAAAAGCGTAGTGGGAGCGTGGGTAAGTTTAAAAAAAAACCCCTTCTAACCTAACCGAGTCGGGGTGCCCTAAGTCCCGAGCTGGCTTCGCTCGCTCTTGCATCCTAAGTCCTCCTAGAAACAGTTGTAAACTTGCTCTGGTACCTACACACATATGATCAGTGAGTTTTCTTCTGAACAGGAATTTTAGCATGATAAAAAAACAAATAAAACAACAATCTATGCATTTATCTATTTATTGAAACCATAATTTATTACTTTAATTAGTTCCTCAAATGGATCTATTTTATGTCTTTCAATGTCTCTTCTCCAGAGATATTCATAAATTGAATCATTAATGTTTACACGATTATTATAATTGGCTTTATAAAAAAACGTTTGACGACACGCCACTGTGATTCTGTCCTTTGCGTATGGGTGCCGTCTTCGGCCACAAATGGGTTATTTGCGTCACTGTGATTGACTTTTTTGTGGATGTATCCATGGTCCCCCAGACAATCATAGGCCCGACAGAAATCCGTGTGTATGGTGGTGCCCTACACTTAGTGATAGATAGCGGGGTGATTCTATTAGGATGATGATGATGAAATAAAACCGACCGTCGCGAATGTTCGATAAACACTGATTTATTATAAAAATAGATTTAACATAATGATTTGCGTAAGTAATTGATATAATTGATGTGTGTGCAGAATGCACGGAGCGTAAGTTGTTAGATTAATGTACGGTTCCGTACATCCTGCTCGCCCAAATAGAAGGTATATTTAAGTTAAAGATTAATTAAAAATGACTATTCTATGATACATGATAAATGTCCCTAATCGTCGAAAGTTGATGAGGTAGCCTTATCTACACCACTGATTGTGAACACTTCACTACACTTGTGCACTGTGTCCGTCGCCGCTACTGCCACTGGCTCCGCCCTGACAGCCGCCTGGCCCTGGGGGGCCGGCGATTCTGGTACTCTGCCCGCACTTCGATGTTATCTGATGGTATAAAACCGACCGTCGCGAATGTTCGATAAACACTGATTTATTATAAAAATAAAGGAGGACGGGCAAAAATGTATGGAAGCCAGCCTAGGAACCAATAACAACAAGCAATATATCATTGGAAAGGTTTTTTTATGTACTTCAACTATTGTTATGGCGGAAAATCCCAAATCATATTATAGATAAAGTTATGGCGTAATAAAGCCAGACTTCATTCACAAAAATGCCATTTCTCACTAATTTCGACTCACGTGTTTTATGGCACCTCGAGCTCAAAACACCTTATCTATTGTTTTATTTAACGTTTGAATACACCGCGTATTGTTTAACAGATAACTCTGTTTTTGTTATACCTTATTAGTTGCGCGTGTTTTATAGGGTTGCCTAATACTTTCGGCCAAGGCTGTATCTCGCTCTCACTGATCTCATGCTACAGGTGCTGGGGGCTTAGCCAAAGTAACAATTTAAAACGATAACGAAGTTAGAAAAGACTAAAATATATGGAATTGACATAAGTCACGTGGTCAATCGACATCGTTATCGCAAGTTGGTAGACAATGTTATAAATTCGCAACGAATCGTTATCGTGTTTATCCCATACAAATATTACAAATGCGTAGACAAGCAGCGCTTTCAGTGTTCGCCTTCGCTTCGATCGTGATCGCTTAAAAAGATAACAAAACGAATGTTAAAACGTTGTCATTATTGAAACAATATGGCCGGATTCCATTCAACAGCTGATTTTTGACACTGAGTGGTTACGTAATTATATGTATAATCTATGGTGGTTAATACATCAGTGTTACCGACTTAGTGGATTTTCCACTAAAACTGGTGGTTTCGAGCCCCCTTTTAGTGGCGAAATATTGCTTTTAGTAGCTGGTGGTTTTTTCCAGTGGTTAAGTAGAATTCAGTTTGAATTACTGAAAATACTATCACTCAACTACTAAGCCACTAAAACTTTACGAAATAGATTGCTTTTACTTCATTTAATTTTCAGTAGTCTACATGTAATTTACTTTTTAGCACTATGAATGTAATAAAAAACAAGCAGAGGAACAGAATGAAGTTGAATCTTTTAACTGCAACATTAAAAATACGCTGTGGTTTAAGATTGGAAGGAAAATGCTGCAATGATTATGAAATTCCAATAAAAGTTATAAAACAAATCGGTAGCAAAGAATCATATAAATGTGAAACCGACGATGATGTGCAGACAAAAATTCTAATGCTAATGTTGATTTACTGATTTAATATATTTTATTACGTCATATTAAAGTACATTTTTTACTAATACAAGTATATGTATACTGTTTTCTTTAGGAAAAAACTAAAAAAAATGTGTACATTTTAGCGATTTTTAGAGTAGGGCCGATTTTTGTTAGTGGTTTTCTGGTGATTTTAGAAGTTGAATCTGGTGGAGAGCTGGTTGTACTGTTGGCAACACTGTAATACATACTCTTAGGCAGGCATACTGAAGGACTTGTATCCATGGTTATGAATAAATAAAAATAAAAATACTCTTAGGCATTGCTCTTAGGTATTTATTTTGTGCTGGAGGCATTATTGCAGATCGAATAAATTATAAAATGCGTTCCTTACGCTTATTGTGGGCTGCACACAATGAGAACACCTGGGAGAGGCACCAAAAGCGATTCAGACAGCGACAGCAAATGGAAACAATTGAGGATATGCCAGAATTGTTGTTTATTCAACATTTCAGGCTTAATAAAAAACATTTAGGAAGTTATGCAACGACCTAAAACGTCATGCTGGATTAAAAGGTTCCCCTGAAATTCCCCTGGAAATGAAGGTAAGAAGTTTTACATTAATAAACCAATTTAATTATCTAGGTAATGCAGGCATCTAGGTACTTATAAAAGTTGTTGGTTGTTGCACTTTATAACTTGAGTTAAAGCATCTTCGTCTTCTTAGTTTATACTATACAACAATAATATTGTGGTACCGCACAATACTTTATTAACTGCTGTAAAATAAAATAAAATCACATCAACCCAAATAGGTACCTACCTATGTATTATTATATTTTTCAGGTGCTGTGTGCTCTTAGTTTTTTAGCTACAGGATCATACCAAAAAATTGTGGGCGTGGGCCAGTATTTGACACAGCGGACTACAAGTCGCTGCATCAGGGAGGTTGTGAACGCCTTTAATCACAATTGGATGGTCAGCAGGTGGATAGTGTTTCCACAAACGCCACACGAGAGATCCTTAATCGAAGAGAAGTATGTAAATATATTTTTTAAATAGGTCAAATACCGAATTAAAATTTTTCTTAGGTTCCTACATACCTAAATAGTAACTTTTTGGTATTTGTTGTAAAATTGTTAAATAATTTACAGATTTCAAAGGACACATAATTTGCCTGGTGTGATAGGGTGCATTGACTGTACCCATATTGCTATCACAAGACCGTTCGAGGAAGAACATATGTTTTTTTAATAGAAAAGGATATCATTCCTTAAATGTTCAGATGGTAAGCCGCTGCATAAATTCTAATCATAATATAAAACTATGTGGTTAACAAACTCCATTGAAACTATGTATTTATAAATAAAATAAAATATCCCTTATTTGAACTCAATGGAGAATGTTAGAGGAAGCCTATGCCAAGCAGCACAGAAAATAAAACGACATATTATTGTAAAATCTATAAAATGTCTTGTTTTGTAAGTAGGTACCTTAATTCTAATAATTAAGGGCTATTATTATTATATTTATTATATGTCATATCATGTAAAGAAATAAGTGTATTATGATATTTATATCAGATTAAGTAACTTTATTTATCAGCGCTCAATTAAATCCCTTCCCTCCATTGCAATATGGTTCTTTGTGGAAACCAAGCAATACTTATAGATTTATTTTTATTTAATTTTCTTTTCAGATATGTAATTATGACTTACACATAATAAATGTTAATTCAAAATTTGGTGGAGCTACACATGACTCCCACATATGGTCTGCGAGTCATGTGGGCACATATATGCAAGGGCTTCACGAAAGTGGTGAACACGTTTGGTTCTTTTTAGGGTTCCGTAGCCGAATGGCAAAAAACGGAACCCTTATAGTTTCGTCATGTCTGTCCGTCTGTCTGTCTGTCTGTCTGTCTGTCCGTCCGTCCGTCCGTCCGTCCGTCCGTCCGTCCGTCCGTCCGTCCGTCCGTCCGTCCGTCCGATAGTAAAAGATATACGCTTTCAAAGTGGTAAAATGTGTCCCCCTCTAACTTCTATAATAATGGAGCGAAAAATTTCAAAAAAATATATGCTGTAGATCTTAATGTAAGCTTTCAATCAAAATTGGTTTGAACGAGATCGGGTCAGCAATTTTTGAGATACAGAATATGTTATAAAACCGCAAATATAACTTTGTAATTCATACAAACACTATGAAAAACAAATTTATTTAGCGTAGTTGTAAAAAATGAAATTAAGCTAGTTTTAAGAAATTTGTAAGGTTTTTTTTTTCGTCAAATAAATATACATATTATATTATTATAGTTACTACAGAACCCTTCATGGGCGAGTCTGACTCGCACTTGGCCAATTTTTATTATTATGGTTAGTTCGGAACCCTTCATGGGCGAGTCTGACTCGCACTTGGCCAACTTTTGAGAACTGGAGTAGTCTATTAACAAAAATATATATTTTTTTAGGAGATTTTGGCTATCCACAGCGGCCCTGGTTGATGACGCCTATATTAAATATTAAATGCTGAACCAGGATCCCAGGAAGAGATGTACACACGACGTCATGTCTAAGCCAGATCTCGCATTGAGCGCTGTTTCGGATTACTTAATGCTCGTTGGAGGTGTATGCTTCGACACAGAGTTCTTCACTATCACCCTTACATGGCTAGCAAAATCACTAATGCATGTTGTGTGCTGCACAACATTGCATTAGATGCTAGAATACCACCTCCAAGTGATTTGCCAGCCGGGGGCCTAGAAGGTAGTGAAGATCATGCTGTACAACGTAGCACCTCCACCAATGATAACCAAAACGAGTTAATCCGAGGCAGGGCTATGCGCAATCGCTTAGTTAGTAGGATGTAATGTTAAGGATTTATAATGCTTGAATAGATGTAAGTTTATTTTACTTTTGCATGCCGTAATGTAGAGTGTGATGGAACTATTATTTATTAAAATATCGACATCTTATTTTGTATACCCACATTCTTCGCAAAATAAATGATTTGATTTGATTTGTAATATAGGTAAATAAATAAAATTACTATTAAATATTTTAATATTTTTATTAAGACTTGATAAACTCCACTAGATTTTAACCTTATATAATTTGTATCTCTACTAAACATAATAATTATATTAATCAGCCTTTATACGTCTACTGCTGGGCACAAAACAAGCCTCACCTCAATAGGCCATAATCCAATATGCAAGCTAGATCTAATGGAAAATAAATCTCTATTAACTTTTATTGAAATAAAACTATAATAAATGCCAATGTGTGTGACACACTGTCTATAAACAGATGAACTGGAGGTACAGAAAGTTAGCCGTGGAACACCTAGGTGAACTACTCTGGTGTTCCATGGGTCAGAAAGGCTTCTTTTTACTATTAACTTAGGTAAATACTAGTTAAAAACGCAAAATCAAGAATCAGTTTCACAGTTACAGTTGAATAACATTGTCATACAGTATTTAGTTGCAGTCTTAAAATTTAGCAGTAAAAGAGGCAACACATTAGGTAATCTAACGATGTCACTTATTTCGTCCAAAGGATTCACATTATGTTAAAATAAACTTGGGATGCTCGCAAAAGTCTGAGATGCAGAACGCCTAAGGCTTCACACATAAATACTAAAAAACCTCTGATTACTATAGAAATAGGGACAACACAAGCGCTGAACTACTCAGTGTTCAGCGGTTCTGTGTTGTCCCTACTGCGATAATAATCAAGCCAAGCTTGAGCGACGTCTACTAAAGACCAAAAAACTTGATTCCGCTCGTGCTCAACCTCCAACGCTCGCAAGTCGCGCTCGTGTTGTAAAGTAATCCGGCGTTCCTCCAGTTCCAGGCGTCGTAATTCCACGGCCGTAAATTCGTTTGCGGCTCTCTCGAAGGGGGTCGTTGCCTGTCTACGGCGGGCGCGCAAACGAGGGCAGTCGGGAGACTGCGGTGTCACTGGCGACCTCAACCGCGGACGACGCCTGGCAGGTGGACAAGTAGCAGACGCGCGGGGGGCAGGTGGCCGCCTTCGCCTCGGAGTAGTGGGCGCTGCAGGGGCTGGCGGGGATGGAACTGGCGAGGATGGCGCTGCTGGAGCTGGCAGGGATGGCGCTGCCGGGGCTGGCAGTGATGGTGCAGCAGGCTGCCGTCCTTGAGCCGAAGGCGGAGTGAGCACGAGCGGGAGGGGTGGTGGTGTTGGTAAGGAAGGCAGAAGCCAATTATTTGAGGGCTGTGAAGTGGAAGGTTGTGGTGAAGATGTCAGTTGTGGACTTTCTGCAAAAGAAAATGAGTGTTATTTTGGACAATTACGGATACCTCCTTTGTTAGTTGAAAATGTTTTCTTAAATCAAATGCTGCTAATATTGTAAAATGTGAAGGTTTGGATGTTTGTTTGTTTCTTACTCAATCATGCAAAAACGGCTGAACGAATTTGGATGAAAATTGACCCTCACAGATATAGAATATAAATAGCAAAACCGAGGTTCCCTAGGTAATTTTAGAGAATTTATATTTTACATATACCTAATAAAAATACAGTATAAAAATATTACAATAGTCTATTATAGACTTACCATCTACAATTACTGTATCATCTTGGGCGACGAGATCATCTTGTGCAGAATATTGAGGTTTCTGAAAAAGATTGGTTGTGGTAGATTTATTAAAATAATGTATATATCGTAATGAAATGATGTATTACTGAAAATATATATTTATTTTTAGGATGTAGTTATGTAAAAATTATGACATTTTTTCAGTTATATATATAATATTTACAAATACTAATTAATAACCAATTCAAACTAAATTATCAAAAAATAAAAACGAAATGGTGTCTTTCATGTTAACTAAGTAACTTTTGTTGCCATTAACTAACATCATTTATTTTTATGTATGAATGGTTGACCAATGTTAATAGAAATTTGAATATTTTATAAAACATCTGCCTACTAGAGAAAATTAGCTCATTATTGAGCAAGAGCCTTGAAGATGTAAAATACTTACATTAAATCCTAGCTCTTCTATAGAGACTTGTCCTTCCACTGCTAAAGCACCCATTATAGCCAGCACTCTTTCATCGCTAGCTGACAACGTTTGCCTGCTTGCTGGCCCACCTCCAGTCCCTCTTGCATGATGCCTTATGGTCAATGCCTTTTTTTTCGTCTTGGACTTCCAATCTGCCCACACTTAGGTCAGTCATAGTCATAAGTATAAGTTATATGTTGTTATAAGTATAAATGAGATTAAAAAGCCAAAAATTTGGTAAGTACTTTAGAAATTAACTGAAAAATGAATAAACATCCGGGGCATGTTCTCATATGGCCATCGGACCCCAAAAGCATAGCTCGTGCTATGGGTGTCAGAGACTGATCATCATCATGTCAAAAGTCCCCAGTCTAGTAATAACAGAGAAGCGATGACAAGCCAACCTTCATAACCGCAAGGGTGTGTCCACTTGTCCAAAAGTCTCGAAAACATAGCTAGGATTGCTAGCAACTCTTTCATCGCACCAGTCTTTCCAAAAATGTTCATTAGGTCCTTACTTTTTTCCACTTATCTGTAGGCTTGTTGACACCACCACCATCAGCATTCAAAATGTAGGTAAGGTCAAGCCATAATCGGTCTGACCTTACCTGACCTTGTGATCCAGCAAGAGGCCTCGCCAGGTCACCATGACTGTAACATAAACAAACAAAGATTCAATATAAGTATTTCATTGATAAGATCGCGTCATTGTTTACATTACATACTCATGAATAAAACTTGGATTTACTTACGTTTCCATATACTCAAGCAGCGTTGACAATTGTTCGGGACTTGCTCGCACTCTTGATTCCATGTTTTATCACTAAAAATTAAAATACAGATTACTCCTTCATCGTTTGAATACCAGTCACTTATTAAAATGAATCTATTTTGAATAACATTAACCCTTCGTGTGTTTAAGATGTGGATCCACGTTCGAAAAATCTTTACCCTTACCTATGTGCCTAAACGTAGATCCACATCCAAACCTAACAAACTTTTTAAATGTGATTTCGTTCATTAAATGTTTGCGTCATACAAAGGAACGCTCGCGCTAATTCGACGGTAACATACGACGGCGGCATACGGCGGTAATTATTACGAGCGTGGGTCAAGCACACAAAAGGTTAAGTTTGGAGACGATCTAAAAGCAATAGCATTCTATTAACTTACCACTGTCAAAATATTGCTTTTATTATAATTTGAAAAGGATTAAACGCAACACTCACCTATTCTTCTAATTAAAAGCAACAACAAATAAAAAGTTCGCAGGTTTGATGATTTTGATCCGATTTGACACTTCTTGACTGACACTAACATTGAGATACGAAAAGTACCTATAGTTTCCAAGCAGTGTTGCCACCTTGCAGAAAACTTTCACTAGTTTTGGTTTAAAATTTCACCAGATTTAAGGATTTTTTTAACTAAAAAAATCCCCAGTATTCACTAAATAATTTAAAATGAAATCACAAGGTAAGTAAAAAAAAACATATTTTAATTAATAATAATAAAAAAATCTATTCATGAATAAATAGAAGAATTAATAGACAGAACATGAAATGGAAAAACCACAATGTTGACAAGAAACCGGGCACGATTGATTCTCAACACATACCCAAGACCTGCGGAATCGTCGCTCAGCTCCGCCTCGCAGCCGCCGGGACCAGCTCCAGCCGTGAGTGAAGAGACTCCGGCCGCTGCAGTTGCGTCGAGCTCGAGCGACGAATACTTCTCGCCGCCAACGACACCACCACCTGCGCGTCGGCGAGGAAGAGGCCGCCCTCCGGACAGCTTAGGACAGCTTAGGACGGGCGAGGCCCGCCGGCCTATGATGGGGTCCCCGCTGCCGGTGGAAGTGTGCAGCGCATGTGATGGACAAATTCCATCAATGAAAATGTCATGCGCTCATACTTTGGGGCTACAGAGGGGGGAACTAACCTGACTGCGTACCATGGTCGGATGCTCTCTCTGTTTCAGGTACTTGAACCAGATGTCAACGTTTCGGCCCAACGACTATCGGATCAGGTGCGGGTAATCCAGCGTAACCGTATGTTGGATGACGCCGTACTTGATAGACTATGTCTTGAATCACGGTGCAGCCGTGTCTCATCTGCTTCACCACTGGCCGCGGTGCATCTACAACCCAGTGTCTCACCGCGACCCGACCACATCGGTGAAAATGATGATGACGAGGCTATAACCGTGAGTACCCAGTGCAGTGAACGATTGAGGAGTGCTTTGGAGTGCGCATTACGGGAGTATCGCTCCACACCGCCTGAGCTTAGACCTCGTCTGCCTTGTTTACCCATGCATAAGAAAAATAGGGCGCTAGTGTGTGCTCTAGATTCACTGCTGTCAAATTATTTTGACAATAGTGAAGACCTCACCGATACTCATTCGATCCTATACTGTGCAGCTGTAGCGGCTTGTCGGGTAGCTCATGTCAAGTTCCCAAAGACTGACAGAGTTATACGACCAGCTGTACCAGCTTGGCAGAGCAGAATCGAGCGTCGTATTGCTGAGGCTAGAGCACTCATTGGTAAACTTATCTGCTTCAGGCAGGGCAACACTCGTCCTCGAGTGATGCACTTTGTAAGGCGGGTGTTCGCGGGGACTGATGTTAGTCCTCGAGATTATCTGACCCGGGTCACAGAGCGTATCGACTTCCTGAAGCAGAAAGTCTATGCATGGGCAAATCGAATACGCAGATATAAGCGGCGGGTGGAGCGATACACTCAGAATCGCACATTCCAAAGCAATGAAAGGTGGGTTTATAGGGCCTGGGAGTGACCTGACCAAGGTGTGACTGATACGTGCCTACCAGATGATGACGCCATGTGTTCGTTCTGGCGTAGCATCTGGTCGGTGCCTGTCAGCCACATCGAGGGTGACTGGATGAGCGAGATCAAGCGCACGTGCGATCTTATACCAGAAATGGGGGCAATTACTATCAGCCCCCAAGATGTAACCCGTGCAGTCCGTCCGTTATCCAACTGGAAATCTCCAGGGCCGGACGGGCTGCACAATTTCTGGATAAAATGGTTTCAAAGATCGCACGCTCGCTTGGCCGCTCAGTTCCAGTCTGCCTTAGAGTCAGGATCGCTACCTCAATTCCTAACTACAGGAATAACCCATCTGCTCCATAAATCAGGTAGTACTGCGGAACCTAAAAATTATAGACCGATCACGTGCTTGCCGACGGTCTATAAAGTTCTTACTTCCATTTTGAGAGCCAAAATTAATAATCATATTGATACAAATTCAATCATGTCTGCTTCTCAGAATGGATGTAGGAACGGGTCCCGCGGTACTAAGGAGCTTCTCCTCATTGATATTGCCATTAACCAACAGGTTCGTCGTTCCCGAAAGAATCTGTCGACATGTTGGATAGATTATAAGAAGGCCTATGACTCTGTCCCTCATACATGGCTTATGAAGGTGTTGGAGTTGTACAAAATAAATACAACCCTACGCACCTTCCTTGAGTCATGTATGGGGCAATGGAAGACGGTCCTTCGCTACCCAGGATGTCGACAGATCCAGGAAAACAGCGAACCGATTAGGATTGAGCGTGGCATTTTTCAGGGCGACAGTCTGAGCCCACTGTGGTTTTGTCTGGCTCTCAACCCTCTCAGTACACTGCTGTTGGGTTCGGGGAAAGGCTACCAGTTGAGAAGAGGTGGTCAAGTCATATCTCACCTGCTTTACATGGATGACTTGAAACTCTTTGCCCCCAGCAACTTGCAGCTGATGGAGCTACTGAAGGTAACAGAAAACATCAGTAGCGCCATCAGGATGGAATTTGGGATGGACAAATGTGCGGCCATGCATGTAAAGCGAGGGGAGATTATGGAATCCGAGGGAACTCAACTCTCGGATTCCATACATCTAAGATCCCTCAGCTCAACTGAAACTTACAAGTATCTGGGTATGTCAGAGGCGCTAGGCATCAATGCTGCTTATGTGAAACAATAATTGAAGGAACGCTTCTTTAGCCGCCTGAATAAAGTATTGAATAGTCTTTTATCAGGCGGAAACAAGGTGCGTGCCTTCAATGGTTGGGTCATGCCAGTATTGATGTACTCTTTTGGCATACTCAAATGGACTCAGACTGAACTTGACGCCTTGGACAGGCGGGTCCGCACAACGCTGACTGCAAATCGGATGCATCACCCACGTTCATCGGTGATGAGGCTGTATAACCCGCGGAAGTGCGGGGGTCGTGGCTTTTTAAACGCAAAGACCCTGCACAACCGCGAAGTATGCAGCCTTAGGGAATATTTCCTACAAGCCGACGTGGGTGTGCATCGAGATGTGGTAGCGGTGGACAAAGGCCTTACTTCACTCTCCTTAGGTACCGAGAATTGGCGCAAACCTGTAGTATTAGATACTAATGACCGCAGAGAAGTATGGCAGAGCAAGGAGCTTCACGGACGCTATTACCGGGCCCTTCATGGGTCTGATGTAGATACATTAGCGTTCGTAGCCTGGTTACGTTTTGGTGACCTCTTCGGGGAAACCGAAGGTTTTGTCTGTGCGATTATGGACGAAGTTATGATGACGAATAACTATCGGAAATATATTGTGAAGGATAGTACGGTAGACATATGTCGGGCATGTCACAAACCGGGAGAATCCATTCGTCACATTATCTCCGGTTGTTCTCGTCTGGCTAACGGAGACTATTTGCATAGACACAACCTCGTAGCCAGGATTATTCACCAGCAACTTGCTCTTAAATACAATCTTGTGGAATCAGAAGTACCATACTATAGGTATGTGCCCGACCCAATTCTCGAAAATGGCAATATAACACTGTATTGGGATCGGTCTATCGTCACTGACAGGACTATTGTTGCCAATAAGCCTGACATAGTGGTGATAGACCGATTAGAGCGTCGCACAATGATTGTTGATATAGCAGTCCCCCATGACGAGAACCTCGTGAAAGCTGAGATAGATAAAAAAAAAATAAGTATCTTGACCTGGCGCGCGAGGTTGTCGACATGTGGGATGTGGAGACAGCAATCATTGTGCCGATAGTCGTTACAGCCAATGGTATAATAACCAAGAGCCTCGACCAACATCTAAGGAGGCTCTCGTTGGGCAGCTGGATCAAGGGCTTGATCCAGAAAGCAGTACTCCTGGAAACGGCGCGTATTGTTAGGAGGTTCCTCTCTATGGAGCCCTGACCACCGGTAGCTTGGACCCTGTTCCCAATGCCGGTGGGCTACTATTTTTTATATTTTTAAATGATTTTATTTTTTATATTAATATTTTAAATGTAATTTGTATGTACATAGATTGAATAAATGGAATAATAATAATAATTCATCTTGATCGATTATTGCAGATGTAGACGGCTGAGATGGATCATCAGTTTTGTCAGACTTTTTTAATTTAAAAGAGTATATATTTAGAATTGCTTCCAATAGCAGTAACTACATCAACCGGGAGCTCGTAACTGTAGGACCGTTTGCTACAGGTCGTAACCAAGCCTTGAACTCTTCTTGAGTTTCCCATTCTTTCCAATATTTTTGAGAATAAAAACCTTTTATTTCAGTGACACGTCCATGGTAATGCGAAATGAATACTCCACAAAAACTTTAGATCTTGAATGATTTCGATAGGTATTGTCTCTTACTTTCGCAAATGAAAACTAGCAACTAACTAAATCCAAACAATATTTATGCAGTACTCACTCATACAAACTTTACAACCGTGTTGTTTTATTTATTAGTCGGGAAATCCCTAAGCATAACCAAACAATGACGTCTAAAGCTACGTTCCAAAACAGGTAGTTGTTAATTTGTTACTCGGCAAAGTGAAAAAAACTTTAACCCGGATCCAAAACACAACATTCAATAAATATCACTAAAAGTCATCAAATAATTTTTCAGTGTTTTTTTGTCAGAATATCACTGTCTTACTCCTAAAATTCACTAAATCTAGAGCCAAAATGACTAAACTGGCAACTCTGTTTCCAAGTCAGTGGACACTACTACAACTAAATCATAGAGTACCTACTATAATACTACGGATAAACTAAATTTTCGATACCATAACCAATATTTTGGTTTTTTAAGGAAAACAATTCGACACAACGATCGCGACAATGAAAGTCGATGACAGATTTAGATATCGTTTCGCTACGAAGTGATGTTACTTTGGCTAAGGGCCCTGATATGCTTAAACTTGAAGTACCTATATACTAACTCTACTTTATCTTACACATTTTATTTCTGAAAAAAAATAAGGTCAGGTCAGCTTGCTCTTTAAAAGAAAACAAACAAGTAAAAAAAACATGAGATTTATTATCATATCACTATCAATGAATTTTAACTTTTAACAATATTATACTTTGCTAAAGAAACATTTGATACGGTCATTACATTAATGACAACAGATACAAGTTAAGGATTAAAAAGGAAAACCAAACTATTAATATTGCAGCGCGCCCTAAGCCGACGTACGCACGGACTTTTTCGCGCACTGGATCTTCAACGCACTGCTTAGCACCGAGAGTTGAAAATCCAACAGTGTGGTACAACTACCTGACCTTATTTTTTCAGATTAAAATGTGTGGGATAAAGTAGTCTTAGTATGTAGGTACTTCAAGTTAAGTACTTCAATACCAGCGCCTGTAGCATGAGATCAGTGAGAGCGAGATACAGCCTTGGCCGAAAGTATTAGCACCCCTATAAAACACGCGCAACTAATAACGTATAACAAAACTTTTTACCAACAAATTAAACCGACTCCCAAAAAACACTGCAAAGTGAAAAATAACTTTAATTTCGGTAGTCGGTGTCTTAAGTTTTGTATTTTCATTTTTGGCACCGACTTCCGAAATCAAGTTATTTTTCACTTTGCAGTGTTTTTTGGGAGTCGGTTTAATTTTTTGGTAAAAAGTTTTTATTTCACTCTTTTTAGTTGGTCGATTTTTAATTTACCAAGTTACAAGAGCCTAAATGTCAACTACTTATATTCATTTACAAAATATTGCTTTTCCCAATGTTGGGCGGTTATTTGTTGAGGAGTTCTCCTGGTACTTCACCATCAGCTTCACTTCACTATATGCATTGTGACGAGCATATTGTGCTTAATAACCACATTCAAGTAATCGAAGCGGAATACATGAAATACTTATTATTCCTACTTATATATTGAGTAGTTCCAGTGGCCATCTGTGGTCTTCATCATCAGGTCCACTTCACAAATGGTGCTTTACAAATGCAACTACACAAGTTATTATAAAAAATACTCAAATCACTATAGGTGTGCTTATTATAATATTTGAAGAGTTCCCTCGATTTTTTTAGCATCTGATCATCAAATCCTGACTTGGTGACAATGGGACCTATTTCAAAGTATACCCTTTCAAACAAAAAAAGAATTTTCCAAATCGGTTTAGCCGTCTCCGAGTAATCGATGATCATACATAAAAAACAATTATACGCGTCGAATTGATAACCTCCTCCTTTTTTGTCGTCGGTTGAAAAACAGAGTTATCTGTTAAACAATACTCTATTTGGTGTATTCAAACGTTAAATAAAACAATAGATAAGGTATTTTGAGCACGAGGTGCTATAAAACACCTGGGTCGAAATTAGTGAGAAATGGCATTTTTGTGAATGAAGTCTGGCTTTATTGCGCCATAACTGTATCCACACAGCGATTTGGGACTTTCCGCCATAACAATAGTTGAAGTACATAAAAAAACCTTTCCAATGATATATCGCTTGTTGTTATTGGTTCCTAGGCTAGAATCCCCATTCTCCTTTAACATAATGATTTGCGTAAGTAATTGATATAATTGATGTGTGTGCAGAATGCACGGAGCGTAAGTTGTTAGATTAATGTACGGTTCCGTACAGGCATCAAAACATCAGCAGACCGGACATTGTCTGGGCAGACTTCCAGACGTAGATCCTCGCCTCCATCCTCGATCATTCCAAGAATCCAGTGTCCTTCAACTCGACGCCTTTTGTTGTACAGAATGTTCGCCGGCAGATTTTATACTTAAAAAAAACAAAATGAAACAAAAATATAAAGAAAGACAAAGTTATTTATTTATCATCTTACAAAATAATATTGCGGATTTTAGGTTTTAAAAATCACTCCACTCAAATGGCGTCCATCTAGCCACAAACATTCTTGCAATCTTTCTTTCATGTTGGCAAAAACTCTCTTGCAAAGTTCTGGACTTATAGCCGCAATCTCGCGTCGGATATTTTCTTGCAGGGCCTTTATCGTTGATGGCGAATTGCTGTAGACACGAGATTTGAGGTATCCCCACAGGAAAAAGTCGCAAGGGGTCAGATCAGGTGATCTAGGGGGCCAGGCTATGTCGCCAAAGCGACTTATCAATTTTCCAGGAAAAAGTGGTCTGAGTTTAGTCATTGAGTCCCTGGAGGTGTGTGCCGTAGCCCCATCCTGCTGAAAGTGGGTTCTGTTATTGTAGCTAGCATGACAGTGCAGCTCCGGTATAAAAAAAGTTGTCCAGCATCGCGCAGTATCGTTGTGCGTTAACGGTTTCGCCTCTGTCACAAAAATAAAGTCCAATTAAGCCATTTCCAGAAATGGTGCACCAAACTGTGATCGCCGGGCTGTGGAGAGGCTTTTCATGGATTTCTTTTGGATTGCTCGCACTCCAATAACGCATATTCTGTTTATTAACGTACCCTCCGATGTGAAAATGCGCCTCGTCACTAAAAAATATGTTACATAACCGCGTAGGTGTAGAAAATCGTTCCAGAATGACTCTAGCATAATTCTGCCTTTTTATGAAATCATCTTTCAATTGTTGGATGATTTGGAGCTTGTATGGATAGAACTTCAGTTTTTTTTTAATAATTTTGTGAACTGATGTTTTTTTTCAAACCCGTTGATGCTGCAATCCTTCGAACAGACTTACGCGGATTTGTCATAATTTCCCGTCTCACAAGTTCTGCGTTTTCAGGAGTAGTAACAGACGTTGAAGGTCCAGGCCGAGGCTCATTTCTGACTGATCCAGTTCCTCTAAACTTCTGTACCCACGTCCATATCAATTGGTTCTACGGACCATCCTTTACTCGTCGGATATCGAAGTGAGAACAAAACCGACGCCTCGCCATATTGATCGAATTATTGTTCGCGAAATACGCCTCAACCGCAAAAGCGCGGTGCGCTCCCGTACACTGACTCATGGCTACTAAACAACCCGCAACACTCCCGCGCCGAATGATACCCCGCTTCCCCCGCTGACGCTTTGCTAGTCGCCGTGAGCTCTGTTCAAAGTGTAAAATCTGCCGGCGGACTCCCTGTATTTCTTTTGCCAAATTTGCTTTCATCGATCTGAACTATTTTGTCAGGACCTCCAATCTATCCAGTTAATTCCTGCTTATTTTTTTGATATATGACAACTGCCTCTCGACTGTAATTAAACCAATCACTTATGGTTGACTTTGAGAGGCAGTGTTCTCCTTCTGAAATATCTTCTTTTATAGTTTTGTCATAACTGCATTTTTCAGAAAAGGCATACATTAGGTAAAACACCTGCGGCATTAATATTTTAATGTTATTGAACCATGTCTTATTGGCTCGGCTTACTTTAGATTTCATTCGGCATGATCCTCTATTACAAACAGAGGAGCCCACAGTTTTGTTTGTTGAATAATTAATTTGCATGGGTTTTTTATGGTAATTACATAATTTTTCACGGGGTATCATGCCCCTTTCTTCAGCAAACGCAACAGCTTGCTCGCGCGTGCCCAGTTGGTGATATACTTGAACTAAATTCTACATGCCGCGCACTTCTTTCACATACAGATGACGCTTCGCAGGTGATTCGTCCTCCGCAGAACTGCTTGACGACTGGGGGTCGTCATCAATCGTAAAACGGCTTGTTGACGGCTGAGGCTCTTCCTCTACCGCACAATGGCTCGTCGATGGCTGAGGTTCCTCCATGGTAGCAGGAAATCGAAGTTCGGAATTTAACGCGCAAATAAGTCGAGTAGGCAGAAAATCGGTGTCCAGTGTACAAGCGTAGGTCATTCGTAATGGCAAACAATTCAAATCCAGGGGAGAAAAGCCAAGGTCGTCGAAAGAAGCCACAAAAATACCACGAAAGACACAGTACACATTCACGCAACTCGAAGAGAAATGGAATGATCGAAATCGAATGAGACATTTGACACAAACGGCGTCTTTTTTTTACGTTTCGTTTTATCGATTTTGCCGTAGATTTTGCACGATATTTTACACCACAGACAATATATTATTACAGATTTGGTTGTCAATCATCGATTTTCGCTTTTATCTGATTTGAGGTTAGAAACTTATTTTGTAATTTTCTCGAAAAATATGCATTACCTTTTAATAAGAGTGGTAGATTATAATCGGGGATCCAAGCCCTACCAGTTGTAATAATTTTTACCCCCCAAATCCTACAGCTGGTTTCTAGATCCAAACCATTCAAGCAAACGAACCTTTGACTTGGGCCTAAATAAACTCGATCGGATTATACTGGCTACGGGGGTAGTCTTATGACGGTATGACCCTTTTTGTGGGCTATATCATCTAAGACATACGTTGGAGACCTAGGTTTGTGCAGATCAATGAGTCTTAATAATTCATTTTTGAGCATAGAATAGAATAGAAGTTTTATTAGCTCAAACATGTGTACACATATGTACAGAATTTAATATAATACATGCATAGCTAGTTTAGCATAGTTTCATTGGCCTCTAATGATTTCTAATTTTCTGTTTGCCGAAGTTGGTGGTTTGTGCTTTTGGTTGCACCGAGTCATATGGGGCGTTATCCATAATAATGCCATGTGGCTCCTTTAAATTATCTAATAATTTTAAAAACCACTCCTTAAATTACTCAAAATTAATTTCCTCGTGGTGTTCAGTAGTTTTGGTTGATTTGAATGCCAATAGGCAATTAGGCACAAAACCAGATGACGTTCCAGCATGAGTGATGATTCACCTTTGACCTTTGCCTTCGGGTACTTAGGTAGTTGATTGTGCAGCATCATCGGTCCAAGCATTGGATACGGTATGATTGGCGTTTAACTATGTCTCGTCTTGAAATACTACTTTGTCCCAATTCGTGATTTTTGGACTTTTCGGAGAAAATTCACTCGAGCAAGAGCAATGTCGGTTCTTTCCATAATAATTTTACTTTTATCGCTTTTTATAGGAGAAACCAATATTTTTCAATATCTTCGTTAGAGATGGCAAGCCTCTTTTGAACAAGTCTGCGTCTTTGAGAGACGCGGCAAGTTTTTTCTATGTAAGCAATTCGCCCCATGTATAGTAACCATATACATGGTTGCGAATCGCAGTGGCGTCAAAGTTGCCAATGTTTGTGACAGGAGCAGAATTTTCCCTATTTTTATTTGGCGTTACAATTTTTTTGTCCTCGTCTTCAGTCAATGCTCCGGTTGAAGATTCGCCATACTTTTCTTTGCTGATGCGAATTACTGTCGCATGTCCAATACCAAGATCATCTGCAACTCTATCACATACTTTCTCCATGGATTCTCTCGCTCAAAATATTCACGTGAGCGAATCAAAAACTCATGACGGTGACTGTTTAAAACGGTTTTCTTGGTTCTCTTTAACAATTAAAAGATTAATTAATTTTAAATTAAGTTTTATTTAAAATATCGATAGTTTAAAGTCTGTGGTCGCGATGAATCATCGCCCATCACTAATTAGGTCAGCATGCCCATAAAGTGTGACTTTGACAGATACTGTCTGTACTATTATGAAATTCAGAACTTCATGTGCGTGATTTTACTGACAGCTGTCGCAGAGATCAAGCTATCTTTTGTAAGGCATAGTATATAAACCTGTGATTAACCCATTTACGCCCAAATTTAAACTAATAGCATTTATTTAGGTATTTCGTTATTAAGGGATTACTTAGGTCTATAACAAACGCATTATGAAATAAAAATGAAATTAAAAAAATTTGAAGTTAAGTTTTTAAGGTGTACTTTTTAAAGTACACTGGGCACTTATGCGTGAAAAATCGAAGAACAATCTTTGTTGATGCACAGAGTTTTTTGGCACTTTACGCAGTTTGAGTATGGCACAACACCCATCTCAACTGTTTGGGTAGCTTCCCTGGATTGTGGCTGTTATTGCTGGGACTTGGGCCTGCTACTACAGAACATTGTTCGGCTTTTGTTCTTGCTGTTGTGGAGGTACTGGCGTGCTATATGTCATCTAAAAGCCAATTGATCGATGCGCTCATTGTTAGTCAATACATGTAGTCGCCAAGCATTAGATACATATCAAACATGTAGGTGAAAAAAGGACCACCACCATTTTTACCACGAATACTCACGTGGTATAATGATATAGAACCATCCATCTCATCTACACCACCCATGCTTTTATTGTAGCTCTGGTATAAGTGTGGAATGCTTACGTCTACCTTCTGTTTCCTTTGAGAGCACCAGCGATTTATTTTACCAATAGGCTCAATTGTATCAAAGTTAGTTGCCATAGTACATACGTTATTGTCCTTTCATCTAACAAGCAATAATTCGTTATTTTTGTCGAACCTATGATCATATTCAACTTTTACAGTAGCGGAGAATTTTTAGTTCTATTGTCACATATTGTCTCAGTTGCCTTGTACCCAGACTGCTTCAAATCTTTCAGTAAATCACAACTGGTGAATAAGTTATCAAAGTATACTGTGTGCTCTTGTGGTACTGCTGGAATTTTTGCTAACAACAATTTTACAACTCGAGTTACGTAAATCATCTATGTCCATATCAAAGCTGTGGCTATTATTCTGTCCTGTATGTAGTAATGTATTCCGTAGAATCAGATCGTAAACCTCATAATCAAAAATTTTTTCGAAGATCTCTACAGGTGAAATGTTTCGAAGTTGCTCTATTACGCTGCTTTTCCTTGATTGTGTCCTGTGGGTCTTGGCGTTGGCTTTTGTTGAACAAAGGTTCGTCATCACTGTCTTCCCATTCGGATGTTTTAGGAGAATTAACACGTCGAAGAATCACCTCTAACGTCCCTGGTACATCTCGCGGTAATTCTGAAGTTTGCAAATCATATTCACCTCCTTCTTCGTCAGTAACAAAGGCTGGATCAGGTGGTACAATCACTACATCATATTCATTGTCACTATCTTCTTCTACTATAGCATTGACAGCTTCTTCAAGGCCAACGAAGTTGTTTACAGCTCTAAAACACGCCATTGTTTATAAGCCTGCATAAAGTAAAAAAATACATTACTTGTGCCCATTGTACTAAAAAAACGACAGTCAAATAAATCAACTTAAAAGTATTACAGATTATAAAATATTGCATAGTATTTCGTTATTTAGGTTACGTTTACATGTTATCTAGCCATTTCATGGAGATTTATTTGTAAATATATATAAAATACATGAAATAATGCAACACAAATGCACTTACCTCTAAACGTGATAAATTCCCAAACAGAAATGTCAAAATATGGCGCCAATTTCACTGATAACTTCTTTTTTTGTTTTTGTATTAGCTATCAATGACATCTATCCACAATTTGCGAAATTAATTCATTAAATATAATTATGCAGTAAATGTTAAAATAGGGTTGCAAATGGTGTCGTTTATTTAGTACAGAGGGCGCTAATGGGTTAACCATAGATAAGATAATTTTGTCAATTTAGTTAAGTGGAGGCATTAACGGCGCCAATGCTTTTTTATAGTGTGGCAAATTACAGTGTTTGTTAATAGGTATATAATCCTGAAAGGGGGTTAAACGTACTCATCATAATGAACAACTTTTACTATAAACCAACTCTGGAATAGCGAAAAAAAGTCAACTGTTTGTTCCATACAAATTTCGAATGTAGGCATTGAAGTTTGTATAGAATAGCCGCGTTTGCATGACATCTGTCTCTACTTTTAATATTTGCAACCAAGTCTCATTAAGATGTCTAATGGCTAAAAGATTCTGCCTCCACTGAAAGCACGACCTGAAATCTGGGATCTAGATATAAAGCGCCTACGAAGGTGGAGTTGAGCATAAGTTGCTTTTCTGTTATTTTCATGTGACTGCATATCAGTTGCGCTAGTGGTACCTGCACGTGCGATGTCTCCAAATAACATCTGGACCAGTGGTAGTAAAAGTATCCAAGAGTTAATTGCTCTTCTTGTAATAATTTGGCCAACACTTTAGCTGGTTTTAGTGCGTTAAACAGGTCATGTAAAGCATCGCAAGTGGTTGGAGTGACCAGTAAAATTTCACCGGGGTTACTTGAACAATACTCTCTTAATTCAATTAATCTTTCTATCATATTGTAAGGGCTCACACCACACATGCTTACAGGACAAAATGTATAGAATTTACTTCTTCATTTACTTCCCGCTTGTGTGTGTCGCGCGAGCGACAGTCCTTTATGCTGGGTATCCATTACGTTCGCGAACCTCTTGCGCTCCGTGCTCCCGTAACCGCTCTAATGGAGACTGTACGCGTATCTCCATAGAAACACGCATGCTCCACAGTCCTCTTGAAAACATTCAGCGAACATGTCGTCACCATTAAGGTGGGTATCCACTATATTCGCGCTCCAGCAGCCTTCCGCTCTCCTGCAACTACTCCAATGGATACGTCGCGCGCACTCCTACATACAACACGCCTGCTTCTTGTGCGTTCCTTCAGTTTCCGCGAGCTTTTGAGCGAACTTGTCGTCCCCAGAGTCAGTGGCTAGCGCAGCAGTACTGATACACTGTTTAATCGAAGACTATAAAAACTCTCCTCGATTTCGGGAATAAAATTTTTACAAGAAAAGACGTGATAATACATTGCTTCTGGATCTCAAATCACAAGAAATTAGTGGACATTACAAGAATTTCCTGCGACTGTCTTCGTCTGATTTTGAATATTTGATAGTAGTAAATAGTCAATATAGTTTTGTTGATCCGGTTGTAAAAAAACGGATACGAAATTCCGAAAAGCACTAACAACGCAAGACAAACTTGAACTCACATTACGATTTTTAACTACTGGTGATAGTTTCACTAGCTTACAATATATGTTTAAAATATCAAAACAAGCAATTAGTAAATTCGTCCCTGAAGTTTGTCAAGCTATTATTAACGGATTGAAAGACAATGTGAAGGTAAAGTTTTATTGTAAATTTTTATCCACTTAAAATAAAAAAGATGCTAACACACACAATTACCATACATGTGTGGATGAGCGTTGAGCGTAGTACACATACAATTCCACCAAAAGCAGACTGGGTATTTTACCCATGGTTATACGCATAAGCCAACTACGAAAAATCATGTACATCAAATGAATCTGTGCTGTACTGAGAATCAAGTGGACTGTTTACATATTCAACATTAGTTACATTAGCACGGGAGGTAGTGGCTCTTGAAAAGTCAGGCTCATTATTAGGCGGTTCATTAGTATGGGAGGTAGTAGTGGCTCTTGAAAAATCAGGATCATTATTGGGCGGTTCATTAGCATGAGAGGAACTGGCTCTTGAAAAGGCTCATTATTGGGCGGCTGTCGTGTGTAGTATTGGTGTCTAGTAGTAACGTAATTATAGTCTTGTCGTGTTGTTTTAAACACAGGCACACACCAGGGTTAAAATACCCAGAGTCTACTTTAAATATAACTTCTCCTAGTTCATGTTGCACCAAATTCTTGGTAACATTGTCATAGCCTCTCAGTTTATATTCTAGATATTTACAAAATGAACTAATTTGGTCTTCTGCTGGTTTAGTTGATGCTGATTTTAAAATTCTGAACGCATACTTCAGCATAGCAAGTTTAGGATCAAATTTGCGTTTAGCTAAAGGAGGCGTAGATGCTATATCTTCTGCACTCGTTGCAGCAGGCGGTGTGACCATTTGTTCGCTGATAGTGGTGGCAGAATTTTCCAAGAACAATACTGATAAAATTGGTTTGCTAAGTAAGCCAAATGACTAATGTTAAATTTATTTTTTCTGTTGCCGTTCAGTACAGAAGAATGGCTAAATATTTCTGATGAATTTTTATGATTTATGGGGCTTTCCACATTGTATCGGCGCTATTGATGGAAAGCATATTCTTTTGCAGGCTCCTTTCAACAGTGGTACGGAATAAATACAATATTAGATTTGTCGGTGTTTTTTTTTCACACCGCCTTCCGAAATTAAAATTATTTTTGGCTTTGTAGTGTTTTCATATGGAAGTCGGTTTTATTTTTTGCAAAAATGTTTTTATTTTCGCGCATTTTAGTGGGTCAGTGAATTTTCCAAATCGGTTCTTAAATGACGGAGTTATGCGCGAACAAAAAACGCAATACAGAGTAAACGAAAAGATCATCAACGTAAATATTTTTTTAGACTTTTGTTGATTTTTCAGAAACGGCTTGTCCGATTTCGATAAAATTTTCATGGGACCATTTGGAAAGTATACCCTTTTCAACAAAAACAGAATTTTTCAATTCGGTTGGCAAGCGACGGAGCTATGCCCGAACAAACATAAAAAAAAAACATACAAACATCCGAATTGAGAACCTCCTCCTTTTTTAGAAGTCGGTTAAAAAATCAATTAATGGTGTTCTCCTTATGCATAGAATGTGTGAAAATAATTTAATAACATTCTATGCTGAGGTGACCCAATTAGTAATTGTCTATTGTCATAAGATCATAAACTATTAGTGGCTGTCAAGGGATCTTTCTTTTTACTATGGTCAGCGGACGAAGCAAGGTTACCAGTTTTTAAGAGATAAAAATGTTTATCACATGTCTGAAATTAGGTTAAGTATACGATTTCAGCTAATACTACGTTGTCTTGTCCTTGTTCTAGGGTCGCATAGTATAGTTAATTATTAGTATTTAACTTAATTAAGAAGAAATGGTCATGTTGTGAAGATATATAAAGGGAGTTCTTCACCAAATACGTCATAGAACACAACATGCGGTTCGTCTCCGAGCAAGTCAGTGCTACGTTTTGATCAAACACACCACACGGATGCGATACTGCTGCCAGAACCCGTACCAAGACTTAATCTACTAAAAACTATTGTTCATGGGTAATTAAGAAACCCCAGACTGTAAGTGTATTTAAATATTTAACTTAAACTGTAAAATTTAGAAGCAATGAAAACCATCATGTGTCTGAAGAACGATGAATTATATTTAATTAAATTATATAAAATATGACCAACCAAACTTGTCTAGTGTTTTATTTCCAATGTAATCTCATCATGCGCAAGAACTCAGCCCAAAAGTCTCATCTACAGAAACCTACCCTTAGTTAGCTGGTGTGTAGGAATTAATCTTACTGACTAAGAAATGATTATGAAATATTACGTCTGGTAGTGAACTGTCCTCGTTGCACTTCCGAAAACGCTAAACAAATAAGAAAGGAACTAGGAGATTACTTTTTAAAAGAAGGAGCCCTTCCTTTCCAAAACAATTACTGTTAATTTTTAATAAAATATTGTTTAAAATACTCACAGTATCCAATGTTTCCCTTGGTTTATTTCGTTCCATTAAAAATGAAAATGGCGCATACGCAAACCATTGGCTGCGATATATTTCTGATGCACCTGTAAATGTTAAAAAACAAGTCTTTAAACTTGAGAAAAATAAATTTATAATTGTGAATTGCACCACTGCTGTTTTATTTAACATTTTGTTTTATTAATTAAATAATATTCATACCTTTAATATAAGAATGGAACATACCTTCTCCCGTTCCTTTACTTTTATTTTCTTTCGTTTTTTCTCTTCGAAACCCCGATAGTAAAATCTTTATTTTATTTTTGCAAACAGTGCCGGATAGATCCATGGCTCTTCCAATTTCAGTCCAGGCATCCTCTTTTAAACTTTTGTTATTATATTTTTCGTCTTTCGGATCCCACAGTACGCTATAATTTTTGTACACTTCAATAAGTACCAAAGATTTTTCTTCAGACCACTCCATACCGCGTAATCCGCGTTACAGGGTACACACAATACGTAGCTTCGTGCTCGCGTCCACAGACACACTGCGCTCCCCTTTGTGTTCGCGCTAAAAACCGACACGAGTTGGAGTGCCTGCCGCGGAGCGTGCAACGTTGCACGCTCCGTGTTCGCGCACGTACCCACTACCGGAAGCAGTTGCAGGAGCGCGAACATAGTGGATACCTACCTTTAGTGGCTAGTGCAGCATATGTTTTATTTCATTATCTACTCGAAGACTATAGATGCCCTCCTCGCTTTTGGGAATCTGACATTTACAAGAAAAGACGTCCGAATTCATTGGTGTTGGAACTCAAATCTCAAGAATTAAGTGGCCATTATAAAAAGTTCATGCGAATGTCTTCATCTAATTTTGAATATTTGTATAATTTGGTTGTACCCAGCTATACAAAAAAAAAGACACAAAATTTCGAAAAGCTATATCGGCTCAAGACAAATTAGCATTAACGCTACGATTTTTAGCTACGGGTGGTAGTTTCACAAGCCTGCAATACTTATTTAAAATCTCAAAACAGGCAATCAGCAAAGGAGATCGGACATTAAATTTTTGTATGGGCTCTGGCCCAAGTGGCGTCGGAGCATGACGTTAGTTTTATTTGAAAGTTACTTAACTAAGCTTACTTTTTTTGTACGGGTACAAAAAATATATCCTGGGAGAAAAAAGTTATAGTGTATATAAAGAAATACGCATTCAAAGAGCTTTTTTCAAATATTTATTCATTTAATTCTAGTTATTTTAACTTAATATGTTATGTTTGCTATTATCTAACATTTATGATGACTCATATGCGTGGTATCTACTACGTCAACGTTAGAAATATATAATTACTCCATTATTGTATGGACTATGGCATAGTAAACTATGGCATAGTGTGTCAAAATAAAAAAATAAAAATAAACCAGAAATCATATTTTATTTTCACCAAAACATCACAATAAGACTATAAGTTCAATCACAATATATTGTCCAGAAACGCTGCAGGATGTGACTGAATAAGACATTCAGTCACGTCACGTGAGATCAAGGAAATATTATACTTATATAATGTATGAGGAGGAGGAAGGAATACAGGGCATTTAACATTATTACTGTAGTTGCATCATACAGAGAAGAACAGTCAGATGTTCCGTCCATATCATGAGCGTAGTGTGGTATCTCGGGTGGGTTCGTTACGAGGACATTGAACATCCTGCAGCGTTTCTGGACAATATATTGTGATTGAACTTATAGTCTTATTGTAATGTTTTCGGTGAAAATAAAATATGATTTCTTGTTTACTTTTATTTTTTTATTTTGACACACTATGCCATAGTCCATACAATAATGGAGTAATTATATATTTCTAACGTTGACGTAGTAAATACCACGCATATGAGTCATCATAAATGTTAGATAATAACAAACATACCATATTAAGTTAAAATAACTAGAATTAATTGAATAAATAGTTGAAAATAGCTTTACAAATGCGTATTTCTTTATATACACTATAACTTTTTTCTCCCGGGATAGATTTTTTGTACCCGTACAAAAAAGTAAGCTTAGTTAAGTAACTTTCAAATAAAATAAATGTCATGCTCCGACGCCACTTTGGCCACACCCGCCCGATCTCCTTTATCCCAGAAGTCTGTCAAGCTATTATCAATAGACTGAAAGACAATGTGAAGGTAAGAAATGTTTTATTAATAATAGGTTCCATACAAATAAAAAAAATAATATAAGAAGTATAATTAAACGTAATCATTGACATCAAAAGAATCCGTGCTGTACTGCGATCCACTTGGACTGCTTTGATTAATACCAGCTTCAGAGGTACTACCTATTGGCGGTGAGTGTGCTGATGAATAAATCGGATTCAGTGTAGCTGTTTCTGGCCGTATTGTATAATAATTTTGGGACTGACTTGTGTAGTAACCATATTGTTCATTGTTACTAAAATATCTTGCGTCAGCCTTAAATACGATATCACATAAACGCTGTTGTAATAAATTCTTCGTGCGATAATCGTATCTTCTTAATTTATTCTCTAAAAATGTACAAAACGTGCCAATCTCGTCGTCTTGAGTTGACTGGGTCGATGCTGATTTTAAAATACATCCAAATGCATCCTTTAACATGGCAAGTTTTGGATCATATTTGCGTTTTTTTGGAGCAGTCGGGGACGCATTTGTCGGAGATGGAGGCCCATCTGTAGTTTGTGCAGTAGACAGTTGGTCGAGAATGGTATCATTATTATTTTCCTAAAAACAAAACAAAACAGGCTAAAAATGTTTAACATACTTTATTGTATAGTCAGTGACATATTAAGATTTACATATTTGTTTTTTTTTTTTTTTAGTTGCCTAACAACCCTCAAGAGTAGTTAATGGTGTCTGATGCATTCGACGAGTGGTAGTGGATGGAAAACATGTAGTTTTACAGGCGCCTGTTAACAGTGGTACAGAATTTTACAACTATAAGGGCCATTTCAGTATTCTGTTATTTATTTTGGCCGTTACAAGATTAGGTTTGTCGGTGTCGGTTGTCAGGGCCGAATATCTGATGGTAAAGTATACAAGAATACTAAACTATACTCTTTGATGGTAAAAGGTGAATTGAATTTGCCCACTCCAACACCTTTGGAAGGACGTAATAAAGTTATATCATATTATTTACTGGGTGACTCTGCATTTGCATTGTCCGAAAACATGATGAGACCGTTTCCCGGCCAAACACATGCGAAAGGTACTCTTGAAAGAGTGTTCAACTATCGTCTAAGCAGAGCACGTCGTGTTGTGGAAAACGTTTTTGGTATAATGGCACAAGTCTTCAGAGTCCTAAGAAAACCACTTATGGTAGAACCAGATAAAGCAGCAGTTATAGTGCTGACGACCGCTCACTTGCACAACTATTTATGAAACATTACAACCAATAAGAAACTGTGCTCCTGACAATACAAAAGAAATAAGAAAGGAATTAGGGGATTATTTTTTAAAGGAAGGAGCTATTTCATTCCAAAATCACTATTGACTGTCTGAAACGCACGTTTTCAATATTATTATTAAATAAAAATATTATAAATAATAACACAGTAAGTAATAATACAGTAAGTATTCAATTACTGTCGCGGTTTATTGCGATCCGTTAAAAATAACAATGCTTCAAACGCTAACCAATTACTTTTATATATTTCTGATGTACATACCTCAAATGTGAAAAATAAAATAAGCAACTATCCATAGTGTTTTATTTTATACCACTTATTATTAATCTAGTTACCTACCTTTCCCAGTCCCACTGCTTTTTTTTTCGTTTGGATCTCTCTCTACGAAACCCCGAAAGCAGAAATTTATTTTGTTTTTGCATATTTGCCCCGATATGCCCATACCTCTTCCGATTTCCACCCAGGCGTCTTCTTTTAAATTTTATTTTTGAAATTCTCATCCAGGGGATCCCACAGCACAATATAGTTTCGGTACAACCCGATTAGAGATAAACATTTTTCTTCCGACCACTCCATAATAGCCTAGCGCGGAGCGTGATATACGACACGTACGCACTTGACGTGATATCTTGCTCGTGTCCACGAATAGACTGAGCTCTCCTTTGTGTTCGCCTAATTTACCGCCACCCATTGGAGCGCTGAGCACGGAGCGCGTATCCATTATGCGGAGCTGTTGCAAGAGTGCGGAGCGCAAGAGTTTCGCGAACATAATGGATACTGTAATGTTTCCACTTACGTTATAAAATCATTCATGGTTTAAGATTTCCTAATATTCTGATATTGAGTTCATTTTTATACGATACTTTGTTTGTTTACGTTTCTGTAAAGTCATTAGTGACAGGACTAGTTTTCTTCTTAATTCATTGCTGGAGTTAGGTTAGGTCGCATATGTAACTGATATTGTACCTCGTGATAAATTACTTTTATTTTTCTTTTTATTCTAGAACCTCGATTCAAAAACCGAAAAGTCGATGTAATGAGAGAGATGACGGGGAGCGAGTCAGTCTACGCCTGGAACACAAACAGTGAAGAAGTCTGCAAGTAAAACGGCTTGGTCGCCTCCTAATACACAAGCCGTGGTCCGGACCTCCAGATGCCCTCTTCATTCTGCTACTGAGGCCTACTGACTGAAGGCCAGCCGTCCGCAGCCACCGCTTCGTGCTGCCCTCTTCATTCTGCTACTGAGACCTACTGACTGAAGGCCAGCCGTCCGCAGCCACCGCTTCGTGCTGCCCTCTTCATTCTGCTACTGAGACCATCAGTTCGAAGACCACTCGTCCTGCAGCCACCTCTTCGTTCCGCTCTTATCATCCGCTCCACTTATCATAGACCCTCCCGTCATCTCTTGTGCTCCTAGGATTCCAGCAAATGTTTATAATTTCTTTTATAAATCCTATAACGTTACAATACCCAGCTTTACGCACAGTGTCAGAACAATAGATGTAAACCGTAATGTGAACTGAACCAATAAAGCTTCATGTGACTTTCTGCAGTGACTTTCAATGATACTCCCTACACAAGGCTACACCGTACCCAGGATACATTTACACTACACACCACCACTAAGGGACTCAACAATTGGTGACCCCAACGTGTCAAGTACGAGATGTTGATGGAAGAACTGAGCTAGGTGGGAGACCTGATAAGCAACCCGCCGGAGCAACAGCGCTACACGGCGCTAAAAAACAGGCTGCTGAAGACGTTGCATGTCAGCGCGGAAGCACAGTTTCACAAACTGGTCTCAGAAATGGACCTGGGACAGCAACGCTCATCTCAACTGCTAGCCAAGATGAGTCAGCTGGCGACAAACTCCGGAGCTGCGGGAGATACGCTGAAGAACTTGTGGTTATCGAGGCTACCAGCGCTAGCAATAAGGCAGCCGCAAAGTTGGATGACCTCGCAGAGCTAGGCTACAAATCATGGACAATCTGCGTAACGGGGAGCTTGCCGCCGCAGAAACAACACACGCCCATAGTTCAACGTCGAACTCCGCTACGGAAGACGTAAATCTAGAGCTACTGAACCAGCTCAAGAACATTGCACTAGAGATCAAGACTCTACGCAACGAGGTGAACAGCATTGGACAACGCCAACATCATGCTGGCAGGGGACGATGGAGGCATAATCATTCTCGTTCCCGTCACAGATCCCGGATGCCGCAGCGGTCGCAGCACAATCCGGACTGGTTGTGCCGATACAATTTTCGGTACCGCCGACTTGAACAAAAACTTGACGTTCTGGAAAAATCAGCACGAGCAATCTGCTCTGGAAATCCGCAATGTGCCAAAGTTTAAAAATGAAACCAAGGAAAGCCTTATGACCATGGTGAAAAATCTGGGCTCAGCATAAGGATGTCCATGTAAATAAAAAAATCGATATTTTTTTCAATATAATATATCGTAGTGTTCTACCGATACTTTGCGATATATCGTACAATATTATCGATATTTTCGATATATCGTAAGTAATTTGTTTGTATTTAACTACTCTTACAATATTAAATATAAGATAGGGTTCAGGTGTGTGTTCATGAGTTAACAGCTAGGATGAAGAAACTAATCAACTTTATTTATTTATAAATTCCAATACCTTTTTTCGAGAACTTGCAAAAACAAAATTTTATTCACTCTTTTAGCTTGCAGTCTGCTGCTGTGCGGCTTTTGAAAAAGTCTTTCAGATGGAACAGAGCTAGCAACCATCCTTAAATATTTAAATGGTACATTATATAACTTTGGGAACTGTACTTTGTAATCTACCCACACTTCTAATGAGTTTTCGTTAAATCTACTAACTGGAGCCCTCAAATAAAGCGATAACTCATCTGATAAGACTTTCGTCTGATTTATTTGTTTTCCAATTCCGCTGGACTAATTTATGGTGGTCACTCCAGAGGCTATAATCCGAATCCGACGCACTAATTTTGTCGGAATTGTCAGAGTCAGATTCCGTAGCAGTACATAATTCATCCTGCTGGCTTTTTCTAATCATATCTTTAATTTTACTGACGACATTTGCGCAGGCCAACGGATCTTGCTGAGCCTCAGCATTGAATCTGTAGTCGAAAATTGTAGAGTCTGAAATTTGAGACATCTATAGGGCTAATACCAAAACTGAAGCCGTAGTCTTTGACTTTACGACGGTGGGTAGGAAAACTTCGTTTATATCATCCGTTGTTGATTTTAATAAAAAACAAGGAATAAAAACTTCCTCTATTGAATACCAATCATATTTAAATAAAAGGGGCACCACGGAACATTTACATATGTTTCTAATTCTTTGACAGGCAAGGCACGGAGACTATTCTACTTGTATGTATGTATGTCGGGCAGGTATCCGCAACTCCACGACCGTGCGCGTATTTTGCGTAAGGGGTAAGATTTCTCTTCACTCAATCCATGCCAGTTCCTCCAGGAAGGCGAGCAACGCCCTTGTTTTGCTTACCATTTCTCGGAGGGTACCTGGGTTGCCGAAGTATTTAGTCCTGTAATCCGCGACTACAGGGCAGCTCAGTAGCAGGTGTGCTGCTGTTTCGTCCTCCTCCATGCAGGCTCTGCAGAGTGGGCTGTCTGTGACTCCTATTAGATAGAGGTGTTTATTAAATGATCCATGACCGGTAAGGGCAGCTGTCACCAGCCGCAATTGCGGTCTAGATAGTCTAAGGACCTGTTTCGACAAGCGGCCATCAAGGGTCGGGAGAGCCTCTTTGGCCTGCCTGCACTCACCATGGTCCTCCCATAGTTTGTGGTGTAGGTCTCTGGTGCGTTTCCTTACCAGGTGACGCAGATAACCGAAGAGGAGTGGTGCAATGGGTTCGGGTCCCATAATCGCCATACTCGACGCCCTTCTAGCGAGTTCGTCCGCTGCATCGTTGCCTCGGGAGTCGCTGTGTCCTTTGATCCATTGACTGGTTATATTGTTGTGTCTACCAACCTGGTTAAGGAGATTGTGACACTCCAAGATCAGCCCGGAGTTAACTATGTGGCTGTTCAGTGCTTGCAGGACCGCCATGCTGTCCGAAAGTATACGTATTGAGTGGTCCTCAACTTCCCTGTTTATGATGGCCGAAGCTGCCAGTGAGATTCCCAGGCATTCGGCCTGGAACACTGTGTTGTAGACCCCCAAAGGTCTGGCTATACGAATGTTGAGATCCTCCGAAAAGACTCCTGCACCCGTACCAGTACCTGTTTTGGAACCATCAGTGAAGACACGCACCTCAGAGGGACACAGCCCCTCGTAGTGGTGATCCTCGTACAGTTGGATTCTGTATTTTTTGTCAAAGACGATTTGTTTGGGCACCCGGTCATTAACTGCGTTCGTTATGGGGAGCTCGTTGTTGAGTTCCTCAAGCAGAGCAGTGTGCTGTGTTTCTCTCTTACCCCAGAGGTCCAGTGTTTTAAGACGCACTGCTGCCATCGTCGCTTCCTGTTGTATGAACAGATGGAGCGGCGGGAGCCCCAGCATAGCCTCCACAGCTGCTGTCGGGGTAGTTCTCATGCAGCCCGTTATCGCCACGCAGGCCAGCCTTTGCATGCGTTGCAGTTTGTTTACGGCTGTGACGAGCTTGGTGCGGGGCCACCACACCACGGCCCCGTAGGTAATCATCGGCCGAATTACAGCATTGTACAGCCACATTGTGTTTTTTGGGGATAAGCCCCACTTCTTACCTATCATTTTCTTGCATTGCCAGAAGGTGATGCATGCCCTGTTTGATTTGTAGTCTAGATGGTTGCTCCAGTTTAGTTTACAGTCCAGAATGACCCCCAGGTATTTAACCTCACTAGACAACTGGAGTTCTGTATTGAACAGCTTAGGTAGGCGATGAAGGCCTAGAATTCGTTTATGGGTGAATAAGATTAATTCGGTTTTAGTGGGGTTTACCGACAAATGATACTCCCTGCACCATCGCTCCACGATGCGTAGCGCTTGCTGGGTGAGGTTACAGATAGTTCCTGTTACCTTCCCAGGCACGAGGATTGCGAGGTCGTCTGCATAGCCTATTGTGTAATAACGGTGAGCGTTGAGTTGTGTGATGAGGTCATTGATCACTAAATTCCAGAGGAGAGGTGATAGCACCCCGCCCTGTGGACAGCCTCTGGCTATTAAGGCTACCTGCTGGTCTTCCTCAAGGCGAACCACACGTTTGCTTAGCATATTTGTAATCCAATCAATAAGTACCTGCTGTACCCCATATCTGGAGAGTGCGGCGCTTATGCTGGAGAAGTTTGTTTTGTCGAAGGCTCCTTCGATGTCTATGAACGTACCCAGGCAGGAACCCTTTTGGTTAATCGATTCTTCAATCACGCTGACTACCTGGTGAAGAGCGGATTCGGTCGACTTACCAGCGCTGTACGCGTGTTGGTTGCCATGCAGTGGTACTGTTTTTAGAGCGCCGTCTCGTAGCTCCCTTTCACACACTCTTTCCATTGTTTTCAACAAAAAGGAGGTCAAGCTGATTGGGCGGTACGATCTTGCGTTCGTGTAGTCACTCTTACCTGGCTTTGGGATGAATATGACTTTCACTTCCCTCCATACCTTTGGAACGTATCTAAATGCCAGGCACGCTCTCATTAGGGGCACCAGTCTCGTCACAACAGAGTTGCCCCCCCATTGAAGTAAGGCCGGGAAGACTCCGTCGGGACCTGGCGCCTTAAAAGGTTGGAAGCTACGGATGGCCCACTGGAGTTTCTCCAGCGTGATCATCTTGCGAGCGTATTGCCAATCTTCGTCCGATGGCGTTTGGGTTACGTCCGTCCATTCGGTTACCTGTGCGAGGACGCTACCTGGGAAGTGTGTTTCGCTTAGGATGCGCCTCGTTTCTTCCGGTGATGTGGACAGTGTGTTGTCCGGTTTACGAAGTGAATCTGGCCCAGAAGTGGTCTGCTGTGCCAGTATCTTCCTTACCCTGTTTGCTTGTTGGCATGATTCAATGTCACCACAGAATTTTCGCCACCCAGTGGTTCGTCTGAATCTGATGCTTTTTTTGTAGGCGGATTTGGTGGCATAGTAAACCTCTCAGTCATCCTCCCTACATGTATTCATGGCTCTATTAAATGCCTTTCTTACCTTCTTGCGTTTGCGCTCCAGGTCTGCGCTCCACCAGGGCTGTTTACCCGGTGTGTCGCGCGGTAAGGTTTCTGGGTATGCAGAGTGGTAGCTGCTGATCAGTGATTCGGTGAGCTGGCCTACATACGCGTCTATTTGATTCTCGTCCACCAGTGTCACCAGGTCGCTTGTGTGTACAAGCCTTGTATCAAGGCTGCGTGTGTATGCCACTCTATCCGTATTTCGCGGGTTACGTCGTGGAAGTTTAGGAGTAACACAGACCTGGATGTCGAAACGGATCCACCTATGGTCAGAGCAAGAAGCCTCGTCAGATACCTGCCACCCATTGAGGAGTTCCGCTGCACCCTCCGTTGCCAGTGTTAGGTCAATGATTGTTCGACTGGGTTTGGTTACGAAAGTTGGTTCGGAGCCTGTATTCAGAAGGGACAGGTTAGTTGTGAACAAAAATTCTACTAAAGCCTTACCCCGTTCGTTTTGTGTATCCATGCCCCATAAGAGGTGGTGTGCATTAGCGTCAGTCCCGATGACGACCTCATCCCCCCTGCATTCACAGTGGGTCACGAGGCGGGCCAGTTCCCGAGGGGGCGGTGCCTCCGCCTCAGGCATGTAAGCCGAGACGAAGACGATCGCTTTCTCCGCTTGCCCCTGCTGTATGACTATTCTACTTAGCCAGACAATGCGCTAAGGGTCATTCTTATTATGGATACTGGATATCCTTAGCGAGAATCTATCTTCGGAAGAATGATGGGGATAAACCTATTCAAATAAGAGATGAAGATGACTTAAGTCAAATATGACTAGATTTAATTGTTGCTCTGATATTTTATAAAATCACTTTTCCCTTACATTTATTCTGTTTTATACTGCATACAATATACACCATATGTTTACATAATCATACACAACTTTTTCAAGCAATCAAATTTTATTTTTAACCGACTTGAAAAAAAGGAGGTTTACAATTCGTCTTGAACTTTGTTTTTTTTTTTATGTTGTTACCTCATAACTCGGAGATGGCTGGACCGATTTGGAAATATTTTTTTTGTTCGAAAGGGTATACTTTCTAGTTGGTCCCATTGTTACGAAATCAGGATCTGATGATGGGATCCTGGAGAAATCGAAGGAACTCTTCAAATATTATAGGCACACCTATAGCGTTTTGGGTATTTCTTATAGTACCTTGAGCAGTTGCTTTCGAAAAGTACCATTTGGGGAAGTTGAACTGATGATGAAGACCACAGATGGCCACTGAAACTACTCAATAATAAGTATTTCGTGGATTGCGATTCGATTACTTGAGTACGGATGTTAAACACTTTATGCTCGTCGGAATACATACGAGTATGGTGATGTAGAGCTGATGGTCAAGTACCAGGAGAACTCCTCAAAAATTAACAGCTATGCATCGGGAAAAGAAACATTTTGTAAAAGGTGATAAGTTGTTGACATTATGGCTTTTGTAACTAGATAAATTACAAACTGACCCACTAAAAAGCGTGAAAAAAAATTTTTAACAAAAAATAGAACCGACTTCCATATCAAAACACTACAAAGCTAAAAATAACTTTAATTTCGGAAGGCGGTGTGAAAAAAACAGAAAATCCAAAACCAATAACACCGACTACCGATATTAAAGTTATTTTTAGCTTTGTAGTGTTTTGATATGGAAGCCGGTTCTATTTTTTGTTAAAAAAAATTTTATACTAATAATAATACCTATAAATGTTTTAAAAATCATTTAACTTATTTACGGCTGTAATCAATTACTCGGCTCTAATAAAATTGCCCTCCAAACGAATAGTTTAATTATGTTCAATGCTGTAAATGATTTGCTAAGCAACATAGACCATTTTCGTGTTTATGAACCTCTATCTTGTAATCCCAAACAATGTAGCTTATGTAGCAGTGTGTAATTTAAAAAATGACGTTGATAAAGTGTAATAGGCTATAAGTCTAACATACTCGCTTGTACGCCATATAAAGCACGATTTTCAGGCAATAACTTAAAAGACAGTAATATTGTTACTTTTCCTTTTTCTGCGGGTTTTCGCATCTTGCTTTCTGCCTTCTTAGATGATTCCTGAAAATTTAAATGAATAACAAATTAAGAAAAAACAAAAATATTAATAAAAAATTGATCTAGGTTGTAAAAAAAATTCAAAGTTTGCAATTACATACATTTTGTTATCTTTGACCCTGAAATCTTTTTCTCTATAATATCTGCTTTTGAATCTACTGTCATAGGTAAGTTTTCCAAACTCTCTTTTTCGTCTGTATCATTATTGTCTAATTTAAGCCCTTCATTCTCTATCTCCACCCACATCAACCAGATCTGAATCACTATGATAACTTATAGTGACACAAACTATTTAGCCTTTTGAGTAATTTCTCTGGTGTTTCTCTTTTTTCGAGTATTGCCGTTTATTACAACATGGTGCTGTTTCTGGTCCAGTCGGGGCGTTTTTTAGATAAGTTCATGTTCTTTTGTGTGGTAACAATCCCAACAAATGTTATTTTCGAAATCAACGCAGCTCAGCCATTTATATTTCATTGCTGCCTTGCCGTTCATTACAATTTGACGTATTTTCATTGCCCCTTTCATAGGAATTATGTTAAGGAATTAACAAAATGACTAAATTGGTACCAGATAATGTTATCTGGTATCAATTTAGTAATTTTTTTTTTAGATAATTAGGAGTGAAATGAAATCATCATTTACTATTGCATAATAGTGAATAGCTAGGGTAAAAAGAAATGTTATCAATAAACACACCTGTGACTTCTATGTCCATAAAAAAATATTTAGATTTTGCACGAAATGAACGAAAAAAAAAACAAGTTATAATGCTTTCAGGTTCCGAATACAACTAGCCGTACACTGCACAATGCTTATCTGTCGGAGCCTCGAGTGGCTTTGTTATAAACATAACAAAAGATATTTATGGCAAGTATGATGGACCAAGTACTTAACTTGAAGAATACAAGCAATTTTAGACTTTATTTTAAAGTAGAGAAATGTATTTTTGACCGGCTAAAGTGGTCATTTTGCCGTATGTGCACCGTCACACCCTATAATATGTATGTAAAAAGTAAAAAAACTTAAAACTGTAAAAAAAAAACTTTTAATTAGAAATGTCATATTTTTCCAGTTTTGTTGTGATTATCACTATTTTCATTTTAATCATTCTCATTTTCATATGTGCTTTAATCTGCATGTACTTCATTATCGATTGCAGCCTCTTTATTGATTACGAACTCAATATTTTCATCTTCCTTTTTATCTGTATTTAGGTTTGCAATTAATTCGTTTTGATCCACAGAATCGTTATTATTACAAGCCTCTTTATTTACGACTTCTACTTCATTATATTGTAGTGCTGCTCTACTTGGGACTGTAGATCACAATGAAATTTTACGTCTATATTTTCATCCGGACGGGTTTTAAGCAGTTGTCCTTCTAGCCTTCAGTATTATAACTGGAATAACATTCTAATGTTGGGAGGTTTTCCTCCCACATTAGAAGATGGTTGCCCATCCCATACTACACTCATCAGGAGGCTTATCCTCCTCCATGACATAATCGTCGTCCTCGTCGATTCCGGGACAATATCCATTACATTTACATTCTTCTTCGCTTTCTAATATTGGAGAGGCGAGAGAGCGAGTGATGGTTGATCTTTTGCCATCAACGTCCATAGCTTCACAGCGTGGAATGTTTTGAGTTGGAACCGTTGAGCTAGTAGATGGTATTGGTTCCGATGTCAGTGGTGTCTTCGCTGGGACAGGAACTGCTACTTCTATGGAGGTTCCAGCAGGTCGAGCAGGTGTATTTCCGTCTTCTTTGTCCTCCATCCTGTTTACGTAGTACAGACCTAGCTTTTCAGCAGTTGGGTTGTACGTAGGCTTGAATTGTGAGTAAAGCCTTCGAATGAGGGATGTTTGATCTTCATCTCCCTTCATCAATAAATTGTAAAGCAATGAAGCGCAAGGGCATTTTACCTCTGGGAGGCGCCGAGAAAATCTAGCGTCCAGTAGCTCTAAAGCTACGACATAGCCCTTCGTTGGGCGGCAAGGTCTCATTTCGCCTTCTAGTGTGCCAGATAGTTTTGCTTCCATCTGTTCATAACAGGAGGTACCTTTCGGCTTCTTTGCGGATGGGAATTCTGCAGTGATCTCGATTTTGTTGGTAAATTGACCACTACACACGGGGACTAGCCTATCACGTTGCACTTCAGCAACTACCATTGATCTTTCAAGATCGAGTGCCTTCTCAGATTCTGGTCGTACAATTCGGGTAAGTTCATGTGCTCCGAATAATTCAGACGCTTCGGCAAGGGCAGCTAGAACTATATCTTCTGGTTCATCACTCTCGCGTCCAGATAGTTCAAGGAAATCATCTTGATATCTTATTTGTGTTTTATCTTGATGGTTAACAACATTTTGATGCTTCGATACGTGTTCAATAGATGTAATAGAAAATGGATGAAGTATCGCATCTAACTCTGCTTGAATGCTGTCCATTCCTTCTACTCCCTTTCTTTCGCGGTAAGCTTCAGATCTTCGCTTATCACGCTGAGATGGCTTCTTGGGCATGTCTCCGGAGGCCTTATTAGGCCCGTAAGGAATATTAGTCTCCATATCGCTGGATATGCGTTTTCAGGAATACCTAAAAATTAGATAGATAGCCTACTTTTTTTAGTGCCACTTTGTTGTTTTGTAGCTAGTTTTCTTTTGGGGACATTTCTTGGCGCGGAAGCTCTTCCTAATTTAGAGTGTGTTCTCTTTTTAGCATTTTTGACGATGGATTTGAAAAAATAATTGTTTTTGTCGACAGTGTGTGTAGGGATCACAGTCATGAACAAGTTCGAAAAAAAATCTTAGCACTTCTTGAAATATTTTAATACATATTTTTGAACCTGCGCCTCTAGCAGAACCCGACCAAGAACACTGTACCAAAAATTCACGACTAAACAAAACGTTAATCAGTTGAAAAGCACAAATCTCCCCTTTTTTGCCAGGAGTGCAGAAAACGGAATACAAATCCATAAGAAACTTTCTTTTATCAGCGTCACGTAGCTGATTTTCCATATTTTGAAGATCATCAAGATTTTGAATAGGTGTAACCCTAGCATTGCATTTGCTCTTTTTTATTTCACTTAATGGCGTGACTGTCATTTGCGTGTTTATTTGTGGTTGTTTTTGGGAGTTCGAGGTCAAATTATCAATTTTAACAGATATCATTGCCATCGTTTTTATGATTTTTATTTGGTTTTCTATTATTTTGACTTGATTGTCAGATAAAATTTTTTGGTTCGTTAGAAGATCGTTATAATCCAATACTTGGACTATTTCAGTTTGTATATGATCTATATTCTGGGTCATAATATTATTGCCAATAGGAACATCATCAGATACTGCCACTAAATAGTAATCAGTTGGAATATCATTATTAGATTCCTGCATTTTTTGCGCAGCTATAGTCGATGTGTTGTTGTTGTTTGCAGATCAAGTAGATGACTGAAAAAAAAATTGGTATTATACTGTTAGGAACCAGTAGTGAAAAGAAAAAAAAAATAAACAACCGGGAAATACCCTCAAATTTAATTAACAACAAAGTAAACTGAAATACAACTGTAGTTTTACCAAATAACAGGGATCGGCTTTAAATAAACAACCGTCAATATTCTCAGCAAGAATCACCATAAAAATGCAGAGAAAGATGGAACAAACTCAGCAATGTAGCGTGGACACTGTCAACCTCACCGTCGAAAGACTGGCCAACTAATGATTGACATATTTTTTTTTTTGTGAGTGGCATCTCGCTGGTCAACCTCTGAGGTTGTCGGCTGCTTAACCGGACTTGCCTGTGGTTGCCTTAATTAATTAATTAAAGCCTCCAGCCAGGGCTTATTAAAAACTTACAAACTAAGCGACTACACGCTAAGGGCACCCCCTGCGGGGTACGGACCTCGGTTTAGGGCGTCGCAGGGGGAGGGCAGCTAGGGACAGGCTGGATCATATCATTATTACTATTAATAAGGGAATTTAAAGCTACTGGCTCAGCGTTGCGGGTTGGCTCTGACAAGGGTCGGGGTGGACAATTACGGGGACGTCGCGGCGAGCCTCGGCGGCGAGGATGGAAGGACGGTCGGTTTTTGTGTTTGTGTGCCACTGTACTTGTTTCCCTACGGCTCTCTTGGAGCAGGGTGGTTGATCGGCGAATCTTAAAGATACGCGAGGGTTCGTGTTGGGCGGCCGATACGATAAGGGGATTCCTATGTTGGATTGCAGTATCAAAGAAACGCTTGGAGACACGTTTCATGAACTGCTGGAAGGTGGGCATCTTGAGGTCTACGTGAAGAAGTTTGCCCGACCAAGGAATTGAACCCGGGATCTCATGCTCAGCAATCACGCTTGCAACCATTGGACCAAGGAGGGAGTCATGAAAATGAATGATTTTATTCTTATTCTAAAAACTAACAAATAAAAAAAACTGATCTTACCTGTCGTGGCGATATCTGATCACTAATTACATTTCTGATATGTGTTTCTTTTTTCTGAAATCGTTTGTAGAAGATGTGATCTAGTCAGCAGAATAGACCGTCCACAACTGACACAAAGTTGTAGTCGGCGGCCACTACTTGTGCTTTGTGCGTTTTCCTGAAGTGATGTAGCATTTAATGCAAACATCCAACAAGAATAACAGACCAAGTTGTGGGCTGCAACCTGCAAACAAAATAATGATTTTCAATTAAGGACAGTGAACAATTGTTGGTCAGTGGGTATCCTTGTTTTAGTAAATCATGCATTATTAGGCTCACAGTGAGTAATTAGCGACGTGAGTCACGTTTGTTGCTGATCGGATTGAAATAGAAAATGTGCTTACAAGTTGTAGAGCGGTCCATTGTCGAATTACTGTAAGTACTTCAACGTGCTCCAGACTGCATCTTCTGCGATGTATAATATCGGCGCTGCAATTGATGCATCGAATCGGTTCTTCATTCCCACTCGAAGTCGAAGGAACGTCCAAGTTCATAGAGGGGGTGTCATTTGTAGCCGGTTCAGAGTCCAAGGTAGAGCTGGGGTCATCGTCAGAAGCAGATTCGGTGTCCAAGGGTAATGCTGAGTCTTCATTTCGAGAGGTATCGGAGTCCATTATCAAAGAAAATCTGGTTCACAAAAAAGAAGTCGAAAACGAAAATTCACAGTACACAGCGGCAAAGCGAATATTTTTTTTCAAGGACACGTTGTTGACAATGGCAGTGGAGTTACCATGTACAAATAAAGAAATAAAAATCGTTTCGATAGATAAATCAATATTTTTTTAATCGCATGGGAAACTATTTGCTTGACTAAAACTAAGTATTATTGATTATTTTTAGTATGTTTAAGGAGAAATAATGATAACATACATACTAAAAATAATCAATAATACTTGATTGATTATTTTTAGTATGTTTAAGGAGAAATAATGATGTATGGGTAGAATCAGTTACTCTTAGTGTGTTCGTAAGAGAATATTTTATTTATGTATATTTTTAAAGTCTTATTGCGGGTATCGATTTTGTATGTTCGAATAAATTATCTAATCGCATGTTCAGTAAAATAGCAATACAGAAATCAATGGCTGAACTCCGTTTGTAAACTTCCTCAACAAACATACTATTTATTTAATTTATTTAAATATTTACTTTTTGGCGACCAGTATTCAAGGAATATTAATTTTAAATATAATTGTATTTTTCTGTAGATATACCTACTTTTTACAGAACAACTTGTTCAAGCATGGCCATAATAGAACAATTCCCTTTATTTCAAGAAACAGCCAGATAGTATTTGGACACCAGGTACTGTATCAGACATAGGTTCACAGCCCAGATCGTATAGGTATTTTGATTATAATAAATTTGTGATTTTTAATTACTTATACTTAATCAGTAATTTCGCATTCCAAGAAAATATTAAAATTAGAATTAAAGTTGAAATGCACATAGCACTTATTTATTTACTATAATTTCAGTTTAACATAACAATCATAGCTTTCTTTTTTTAGTAGTTATGATAATTAGTTATAATAACATTAAACATTTTCAATAATCAAAGGGTCATGGGCAAAAATGTATGAAGCCTGGTACACGGCCCAATAGTCATATTATATATATCATTAGAAAGGTCTTTTTACAAGGATTCATGGTAACGGTCAGTATTCAGTATCACTCAAAATAGCAGAGTGTGCGCACTCAATGAACTTAAGAACAAGAGTGAGCGGTTGGAGGGATGTGCTGCATACCTACAACACTTGCACAAAAAAGAAAAAAGAGACAGGGACGTGCTGTCTCTTTCGCACGCGTGGTCAGGTCACGACATGTCGACCCTGAAGCAGTAGATGCATTGCAGTAGTATCGATCATAAACTAATTATCGTTGACAACAGGTAATAGTCGGGTTAATATCTTAAGGCTAAATATCTTTTTTTTTATTTGGAGGTAAATATTAAATGTTTCGCGTGATTCACGTTTATGATTTCTACACCGCTCCTATCAATTGTAGCGTGATGTTTAATAGTGTATAAATTTCCTTAATAAAGAGGCTACGTAACGCAAAAAGAATTTCGCATCGAGCTTGTTGTTCCTAAGATTAGTGCGTTCAAACATAAAGAAGTCTTCAACTTTTTAAACTTAATATATAAAATCTCGTGTCAAGATGTTCGTTCACGGTTATATCCGAAACTACTCAATCGATTTAATGATTTTTTTAAATATACATATATTGCTTGCTCCAACTAGAGAGAAATTATAGTTTGATTCCGGTACGGGATGATTTTTTGGGAAAGTATAGCGCGGGCGGAACCGCGGGAAAAGGCTAGTATTAGTTTAGATTTACTCGATTATGTATTGTAAATATTTATTTTTAGTTAATACTTTATCGAAAGTGAATCTTTAAAATTCCGGGATTTTGAGATGAGAGGGTATGTCCACGTTATGCCACGATTGACGAACCCCACGGAATGGCACTACCTACGCCGACCACTGGTGATGATAGACCGATCCCAGTACAGTGTAATATTGCCATTTCCGAGAACTGGGTCGGGCACATACCTATAGTACGGTGCTTCTGATTCCACAAGATTGTATTTAAGAGCAAGTTGCTGGTGAACAGTCCTAGCTACTGTCTGAAGCTTTCTTAACTTTAAGGATACTATGTACATGTTATAATTGTCCCTCTCCTGATTTACTACAAATGCATCTATAACCTGGTTTAGATCGGAAATACTAGCATATAAATTTGCCCCAAAATCTCTCACTCTGTTAAACCCAACCTTAAGTAAACAATATTTGGATAGGCCTAACACAGTGCATCTGGTTCCATAGTCAAATTTTATCATCTCATCGTTTGCACCTTCGCATAGTAGATCGTTGAAGTGTTTGAAACAGTTCATACGAAAGGTCATGCTCTTCTCCTGTGGTATTTTGGGATGAACACGTTATATATCTTTCTGTGGATCATTACATTTTCTTCCTTTGATCCAATCTTGACTTTGTCGTCATAAAATCCTCAGAAATATAATGGATTGGTGCCAATTTACGGATTATTTTGCATTCCCAATCCATTGTACAGGTTTCTCTCCATTCAGTGGTCCACCACATTTTCAAACACTTAAAAGACCTCTCATCCACCCAATCATTTGTTTCATCGGAATAAAAAATGTCTGAACCTGACCCCCAACAATCACTATTCGGTGCGCAAATTTTACCAATTTTGCACTTTTTGTTCTCAATCCATAATGAGGCCTCAGTTACTTCAGGATGAAGAAGCGCCATCGTTACATGGTGGACATCCCACCCATATGCACAAAACGTTTTGGGAATATCTTCATTGTGCGTACGGCTATATAACTTTCCACGTCACTTGCCAATAACACGATAATTCTTTTCGTTCTTCTTAATTTGAAAAATATGGTCTCTGGTATTGTGTATTGGAATTTGTAATAAGTTTTACACACGTAGACTTAGGATTACAAAACTACGGCCGCTGCAATATACTTGTATAGCACTTTCAAATTTTATTTACATGTGCACCAGAGAAGGGTGTTTAAAAAAAGATGGCGTAAAAGAAGATGGTGGATGCTGAGTATCCATCAAAACAGAACAACGTTAATCAAATTTTGTTTAAATTGTTTGTCTCCTAGTTAAAATCGCATAGTAGGTTCTAATCAACACCAACTAATTTTTTTTAGGGAGACCAAGAACAACCAACTTGCCGAGCTTCTATCAGAGCCATCTGGAGAGTTTGAAAACTTTGTTCGATTGTCAGTTACTGACTTTGAATACCTCGTACAAAAAATGTCCCCGATCGTTTCAAAACAGGACACAGACTGGAGGGAAGCTATACCAGTAAAAATAAGGCTTGCAGTGACATTAAGATTCCTAGCTACCGGGGACAGTTACAGAAGTCTACACTATCTATTTAAAATATTAAGCCCACTCATCTCACGCATAGTGATTGAAGTCTGTTTAGCACTCAATGAAGTGTTAAAAGATATGATTAAGCAAAAAAAAAGTTTTATTTTAAATAAATTGTATATTTCAAGATAATACTGACAAATATTTGGCTCAAATAATTTTAAACTAATTTGTTTTTTTTTATGCATCTGTGTATGCTTGATAAAGAATATTTTTTAATGGAGTTGAGTGAGTTTCTGAAGAATTGTACCCTTCGCATGTGTCATTATGATCAGCCATTGTATGTTGAGATAGTTCTGGTATACTAATTGTAACAGGAGATTCTAGCAGTTCTTGTGACGGAGGATGGGTTGGATTGGGTGAAGATTGTGGCGTGTGTTGGAAATTATTTGAACTCGTCGAGGTAGTTGTTGATTAGGAACATATGCAAAAGATGGTGTATGTGCTGGAGATGGTCTGTTTTGAGGAGAAGGAGGTGGAGGAGGCAAGTATGACCATTCAGATCCGTATGAACTTAGAGAAGACGGTGGACGGATGACGTATGAATGTTTACGAATCTTTAATTGGGCTTTCCGACGCCTGTTTAGCAACATATTATCAATTTCTAGCATGATTTCTTCTCTCTCTATTTTTGTGTATTTTCTAAGTTTTTTTGCAAGTAGTTTGCCATATAAATGACATGGATCATCCTATCGCGTTGAAGAATCCTTATTAAGTACTTGATTTAATGTATTGAATGCATTTGAGATCTCCCTGCCAGCCTTTGCTAATCCTGGGGGATTTTTAGAGCGTCGCCGTATAGCAGGAACTGCTCCTGAATTGCTGTTACTCACAGCCACGGAGGTGCTTTTTTGACTAACGCCTTCTTCTACGGAACGTGTCGATGATGAAGCCTATAAAAAAATTGTTTAAAACTTTTTTTTCAGATGCCTGAATCTGCAGAAGAATGGATTCACAAGTCAGAAGGATTTAGCTTCCTCCATTGCCTTGGCGCTATAGATGACAAGCATATAACTATACAATCACCGGCAAATAGACTATTTTAATTATAAACGCAGCTTCAGCATTGTTCTAGGTACTAGCTCTAGTGGATAGCAATTATTGTTTTATGTTTGCCGGTGTAGGATGTAAAGGTCGGATAATTGATGGTGGTGTAGAGTGATTTATGTCAAAAATTGTCTTCTGGCAGTATGAATTTACCACCTCCTGGCCCACTTCCAGGTGGCGACAATGACATTCCTTTCGTATTTTTAGGAGATGGAGCATTTGCGCTCAATAACCACATAATGAAACCTTTTCCAAGCCACCACGCCCTAGGATCCCCAGAAAGAATATTTAATCAGCAATTGTTTCGTTCTCGTGTAAAAAGTAGAAAATACTTTCGGCATCCTATCCAACAGGTTTCGAATTTTTAAAAAAGCTATAGACCCCTGCTGCTGCTAGAAAAGCTGTAAACCCCTTTATGAGCCTCTATTATTTCAATGTCTTGTCTAGTTTTACATAACTTTTTGAGATACAGTAGTTCATCACGGAATAATATGGGGAACTTGTACGACCAGGTTCATGGCGAAACGAACATAGAGAGATAGTGCTTTGTTGCCATTACAAAATGTGCCACATAGATCTACGCAAACAGCATCTCAGATACGGATGGATTTTGTGAATTATTTTTGTAGAAACAGAATAGAAAATAATTAAAATTTGTTTTTATAAATTTGTTGTTTTACTTACAATGCAACTCTGTGTTAATTATGCTGAAACATTCAAACACATCATTCAAAAAGTTGTCCATAGGCTTGTAGAATGGCCAAATAGGCTTATAACACTCATCTTCACCCATTCCAGATTTAATTGATTGGATTTTTTTCTAGTGATGTAGTCTATAGGTATTAATGACTGCTTCTTTTTTTTAAATTCAGTAACTGGAATATTCATGTTATCTGAAATTCTATTCCAAGCATCATTAACCTGAAATAAAAATAAAAAGAATTGGTAGGTATACCTACTAACCCACATTTTAATTGCAGACTACAATGGAACAGTTCAATAATAACATTACGAGTATCAAGAGATATAAGTTTTTAAGCTAACATGGTCACTAACAGTATCATTAGAACTTAAAAAACCGAAAAAGTTCCATAGAAAGTTCGCGAGTCGACACGGTGAGTTTTGTGTGTCGGGAACAGAATCGAGTGTTTAGTGATACATGTGACAGTGGTAGTGTCGCTAACAGAAAACGAACGAGAAAGAGGGTAGACCGATTTGTCTGCTCATAAACTTCCACCCGCAATTACTTCAGTTCATCCGTGATCATGGCGCTTGCAACAGTGCCGAAATATCGGAAACTCAAAACAATAAATACACATGGTAAATATCCCGTTTTAAGTTCTAATGAGTATCAAGAGGTTTAAATAACCATATATATTAATATGAATTGTTAATATGATTAGATATTGCTATTTTTGAAATAGGTCCAGTATTTTTTGAGGTTATTCGATTTAAACATAAAGAAAAACAAATCGTTCTTCTTTATTATATTAGTGTAATTATCATTACTCTGAAATCGCAACTTAAACATGTATTATTCAATGTAGTCCGGTTAAGTGAGAATTCATAAATTCATGTTAGGTACTTACTCTGGTTTTATTTTTATTTTATTTATTTATTTATGTACACACATGATACTTACAAAAAAAATAAATACAGACAAAAGAGCACAAAGGTGCTGCTTATTTCCTAAGAAATTTCTTCCAGCAGACCTGCAACAGGAGAGTTCAAGAGGAGATGATAGACACAGTATGTATAAATACTAGTTACGATAAATAAAACATACTTAGCTATAAAATTAAACTATAATGATATAATAAACAAATATATACATACATAGAATTAAAATACATATTTATATTAATGCTATATAAATGTATACCTATAATAAATATATACAATTACGGGATGTTAGTAGGTAAAAATTGGGGTTTCCAGATCAAAGAAGATCTGGAAACCCGCAATTTTCACTATTCATTATAGAATCATTTCAGATTCAGAAACACCCAATTACAGCCATCATTCATCACTTCTAAGCAGTACCTGGAAAATATTTAGACTGGTATAAGAACTGAACTGAACTGAAGCTGTGACTGTGTTGTAATTTGAAAACTGGTACAACATTCTGACCTGGTCTGATCTGTTGTCTGGTTATGTATTTATTATATTTTAAATAATATTCTAACCTGTTCTGATCTGACCTGTTACTTGTGCATGATATTTAGTGGGTGTTAAATGAAATGCGTTTGCTCTTATTATACCGAAATATATTTATTAAATGTTTGCTAGATTATAGGACAGTTATTTATAATTTATATAAAACAGGAATATTATCTTCTGGTTGTATCTGGTAGCATAGAAAGTCAATCATCTGGATACACTGTAGGCACAAGTTGACTCATTTTGTGAGGTACTGTTTCAGACACTTAGCAATATTATATTTTCCCTTTACAGAGTTCAAATAAAAACATTGAGGAAAATGAATAGCATGTTGCATCCATGGGTCATCGTAAATCTCCCAATCTTCTATAACCCCTCCACATGAGAAACATGCTGCTTTATCATTTATACTATTTCCAAAATAAAAGAATCCAGCGTCAGCCATTTCAATTACTAACCTTTTCTTTGAATTAATCGCCCTCCAGTAATAATTAAATGAAAATTCACGCATTTTAAAACTATTGTACATATCATATCGTGGTTTGTATTCATTTTTCATGATATATTCACTCATTTCCTATGTCTGGATATAGATAATTCTAAAGTTAGAATGACATCGCCCAGCTCTTGTCAGCAACTTATAATGGAAATGATTGGGAGGGGATAGAAAACCCTAAGATATACCTTAACATATTTTAGAAATTAAACAAGAAATTATTTATTTAAAATTTTATTATCAAAGCACCACTTACTTAAACACAATACATTTTTTAAAGCACACACGAGCCATGATAAATACAGTTATATAAATCTTTACAATATATGTATTGATTGTATAAACTTATCAAACTAGAACAACCTTTATCTTCTAAATTGAATATATTACTATTACTATTTTCTAAAATATGCTTTAACCACAACACTTTTTCTAAACCTTTGACGTAGACACATTTATCTCTCAATATGTCTGAAATCAAACTCTGGTAATTGGAATAAGGTACAAATCCCTCACTCCAGTATATCTTTCTGTTACGTTCAATCCAACTAACTTGCTTCTTTTCTGGTACCGTTATATTTTTAAATGGAAATGGTGGCTTAATCAAAAATACTTGTAGTTTTTTGTTATACATTATAGCGATTTCTTTTGCTATAAATTCATTCGCTTCTGTTTTAAAGCCTTGAATATCTACAATGGCAATCATGATAACCTGCGCACAATGTTGCTGAGAGGTTTGTATTCCACAAGTCTATCGTTTATAATCAAACAGTACGCAGTTGTCTTATCTGGTATTGGTGTGGAACTTTCTACTTCCAGTCGTACGTCCACCGAACCTGTTTTTAGACTATCGTTTTGTCTTGAGCAATCTAAGATAAACAAAGGTGCCTTTTCTTTAAAATCGTTTAGGTTTAACAATGGATCTGCAGGACTGTTGTAATACGACTGACGAAATTTCACATACATTTCATATAATATACTGTATTTGTTCTCAGAAAATTTTAAACTCGTAGGTTCATATGGATAGTATTGTGAATTTAAAAAGAGCGTTACGTTGGTCACTTCACAATGATCGAATAGTGAACTGTCTCTAGTTTTATTATTTCTCCTATTAGTTTGCAAACAAAATATAACATATCTGGGCTTTTCCAATTGCGAAGCAGTCTTAATTGACCAAGAATGCTTTGTAGTTTTAGGGAGTAAAGGATATTCATATAAATCCCAATTTCTAAAGGCCATCTGAATAGGTTTATCTCTTTCTAAATGTTTTAAAAGTATGAGTCGTTCTCGATCTGACACTTTTATATGTGGCACCCTCCACTGAACTCTTTGTATATCTATTTGGAAATGAACAACATCATCAGTAAGAATAACACTGTTGAAGTTAGAGTTACTTATACTTAAAATGTATCAATTAATGGTATCACAGCACTAAAACTAAAATAAAGCACTAAAATGTCCATCACTTTGGAACCCTGTTAGGTTCCAACCCCATAAGGCCGCAACTTTGTTTTCTGCTTCATTTAATGAAATGTATGATTTTTAACCGACTTCTGAAAAAGGAGAAGGTTCTCAATTCGGATGTTTGTTTGTTTTTTTTTATGTTTGTTCGGGCATAGCTCCGTCGCTTGCCAACCGATTTGAAAAAATTTGTTGGAAAGGGTATACTTTCCAAATGGTCCCATGAAAATTTTATCGAAATCGGACAAGCCGTTTCTGAAAAATCAACTAAAGTCTAAAAAAATATTTACATCGATGACCTTTTCGTTTACTCTGCATTGTGTCTTTTTTTTTGTTCGCGCGTTTTTAGTTTTTTGTAGTTGACATTTTGGCTTTTATAACTACAAATTGACCCACTGAAAAGCGCGAAAATAAAAACTTTTTTTTCAAAAAAATAAAACCGAAAAAAAAAGAAAATACAAAACCAATAACACCGACTACCGAAATTAAAATTATTTTTCGCTTTGTAGTGTTTTGATATGGAAGTCGGTTTTATTTTTTTGAAAAAAAGTTTGTATTGTTGACGTAATTCCCAAATTTTTTATACGGTCTATTTCAATGCCATTCATTTCGTATCTGATGTCTTGAAACAAAGAGATAACAAGGTTATTAGTGAACGTAACAGCTTTTTTAATCGGATTCCCATCTTTTCCGAAGAGTTTTGCTTGACCTTCGATGTAAATTGAACTGGCTGATGGTAGCACGTATATGTCTTGCTGATGTATGGGAATTCTGATTTCATCGTTTTCCCTAAAGGTGTTATTGTAGGGATTGTATGAATGGATTTCATAACTTTCAATCGAACTGTCGAAGTGTGGTAATTCAGTAATCTGTAGCATATTCAAACTTTAAGCCCCAAGGCTTTAAGGAAGTTTTTATTTGCTTTAGTCAATTTTTTTATTTTTAATTTTAAATTACGTCTGTGTTCCTTAGTGGTTGCAGAAGAAATACGACGATTTATTTTCATTGCGGTGTTTTTATAATATTTTATAACTGAATATGTTGTTCTTCGAAGTTAATAAGGTGACCGAATTGGTCAACAATCTTAACAGATATGGATGAAATTGTACTTTTGTTCACTGGAAAGTAAATCACGTTTTGTGGTATCTCTACATAACGATGACCTAAAGCAGTATCAGATACAAATTCATGAAAAAATGTATTGGTAATCCGTTGCAGTATGAACCGTACACAAGATCACATTCGATTTTGATCACAGACAGATTGCTAGTTTTAACAGAAAGATCTCGTCTTGAATTCAATACTGAAAAATATAGTAAACCGCACTCATATTGATCAGTTAAATGAAGTGGTGGTTGAAAGTATGAAACTAATTCTGATTTATTTCCAGAGATGGTAACCGTAGTAGACATACTTATGTACTGAACTATTATAAAAGATCACTTTTATTTTATAACTCCGCTACACCAAAAGTTTTTTAAAAAGTTTAAACAAAGATGTCCGTAATTAAAAGGATGGTCACGTTGTATATTTTCATAATTGTACTTCACTTTGGAACCGACATATTTTATGAATTCCTGTGGCGGTTTAAGATTTCCGTAACTATCAAAATACTCAATGTAATCATTGTATTTTGCATAGGCTACCCAGTGAAAGCCAGGGTTTTTAGAGCTATCTAAATTAATAACTCCACATTCTTTTTTGTACGGGTATTTAGGCAGCTTATCTCTCATAAAGACACCTCTAAAATATGGAATACTATTTCCATACTTTAAAATGTCTAAGTTAGTTAAAGCTCGATTGGGTAGCCGATATCTTAGTTTTTTTCTTTGGATATGAAAATTCCAAGCCCATCTTTATGTGGCTTAAAGTGTAGTCCTTTTCCTATACAATGAGCTTCCATTTTTTTCATTATGTCTCTTCGACTCAGCTAACAACTTTTTAGCCATCTTGAATTCATTTATGGTTTTTGCAATACCAGCTGCACCACCTGCTAGAGCTCCAGCCGCAGATAATCTCGCAAAAATAGGAATCAAAAGCAATACTCCACCAGTTCTTGGTATAGGAATAACTCGAGGAAGTTTAATTGATGAATTCTCAGCTAATTTTCTGGCAGCAGTCATAGCTAATTCTATTGCTACTTTCTTGCATTTTGGTTTTATTTTTTTTATTTGTGTTTTCGTTTTGGCAATAACACTTAAATTTATTTCTTAACCCTTTTTCAGATGTTTCTTTTTGAAAACACTTACTGCTACCTTTTATTAGGCCAGAACCAGTTTTAACTTTTGTTGACATAGCATTGCGTACTAAACGTGCTGCAAGTTTTTCACCTAGACTGGCATCCGGGGCAACTGCTCGCTGTTTCGCCATTTTTAACAAAACTTAATCTGCTTTGTGACGGTCCTCTAAATTTGTAGACTTGTGATAAGCGATGTCATGTTCTTTGCAATATTCGTCTAATTTATTAACACCTTTGTCTCCACGTCTTAGTCTTTTAATTAATTTTGTGCCAGGTCCACAATAATTGTAGCCTGGTAAATGTAACTCGACTGGTAAGTTATTTGTTAACCAATTGAGAAGACTGCTCTCTCCAGTGCTCATCATAAGACTGATAATTAATAGATTGAACACTTAATAAATAGTATTGTAAACTCTTATAAACTTATTACAATTTATTCGATTTATCAATCCAACTATTCTCGGAAGGAGGCAAACCTAACCATTTCACTAAAACTCTATTTCCTTTACTTCTTAGGACTTTTTCCACTAGATATACATCAGGATGTTTTGTTTTTTGAAGCTCTTGTGCATAAAAGGCACCTAAAATAGGCCGGCCTCTAGTTGTATCTTCAATTAAATAAGTGATAGGAGTTGTATTTTTATTTTTTTAATTTTAAAAATTTCTGTTGACCAGTTGGGTGTATATCCTTTTTCAAAAGTACCCTTATACTTACTAATACGCACATAATCATTCACTTTAAACTTACTTTTCATATTAACGTTTTTTAACAAACTTACATATCTTTCCCGTATACGTTTTTTGTTTTTATTATTTATGTTTGCAGGAATTTCATCAATTGTTCGATGTTGAGTGTGATTATATTTATAAACAACATTTTCAAGAGTATTATCTATCCATTTATAGTTTCCTTTTAAACTAAATTCTTTATACAGTTTGGATTTCAGTGTTCGAATAAATCTCTCTACTATGGAAGCTTTTTTCGTTGCAAATATTGAATAATGATTAATACGATAAGATTTTATAAGTTTTTGAAATGTACTATTATAAAATTCAGTCCCATTATCCGTTTGCAGATTTTTAGGCACACGTCCCTTGCTTAACAATTTCTTGAAAGTATTACTTATAACATCTTTGGTCTTAGATTTCAAAGGAAAGGCCCATGCGTATTTCGAAAATGTATCAATGACGGCGAGAATAAATCTATATTTTTTATTTTCCTTACAAATTGATTGCATATCAATTAAATCCGCTTGCCATAGATCATCTATATCTTTCATGATAACGGATCTTCGTGAAAAGTTCACTCTTGCATTTTTATGGATTTCGTTGACCACTTCGGCTTTACTCATATTTATTTTGTCTCAGTTTACATATGTCTTTTATCAAGTTCTATGCGATACTAAATAAACAACACATTATTCATACTATTTATTCTTTAATAATGTCGGCTTCTTTTAATTCTTCAATTATTGATAAAATTTCATTATCATGATTTGTGTTGCCAGCATCTTTTGACGCAACTAATAACTTTAATCTGTCAACCAATTCATTAGGATCATCCCAATATACTAAATCAGTGTTATTTTTGTATTTCTTAAGCTTAGGCAAGTTTCCTCCAAATTTAGTGGTTTCATTTAATACTTCGGAAAACAGCGGTCTGATGATTGTACGGTATTTTGTTCCTTTATCACCTTTTATTTGCCCTTTAGGATTGAAGTCTTTTATGAGCTTTTGTATAATGCAATATATCTTTGTATACAAGTTTATCTTTGCTGGATATTAATTTTAAATCTGGTTTCTGTCGAAGTAAGAGTTCTTTCAGACCTGGAGTTAAATTATAGGATTTATCATCGATTTTAATCAGTGACATTATCGTTATTTAAACTATCAATTTTAGTAAATGATACTTTTGAATTTCCCATTAATAATGTTCTTTTTTCACTTCTTATTCCAAATGGTACATTTAGACCATCTTGAATACCATAAATATCAGGACCCTCTAATGAAATTTCTAAATCATCTGGTAATTCCATTTTAGGTGACTTCTCAACTAATTGTTCATAATCTTGTTTAGGATCGTAACAGTCTTCAAACTTCGTAAGTGAACTGGTGTTATTGTCATTAGATTCAATGTCGTCTGTATTATCCCTATTTTTTATAATAGATGTATTCGAATCAACTAGGGTTTTAAGAGGATCGGTAACAGATTTCAGCATTTTATCAAGTGACAAGTTCATGGCATATTCCTGAGTCTTAATTTGTTTTATTTTATTCTTTATGGAGTCTACAGATTTCATTAATTCTATTTTAATATTTTTATCCATCTTATGTTCGACGACTGCTTTCACTTAAAGAAGAACGAATACTAGTTTTCTTTTGAATGTTATTCATAATTATATCAGGTACTCAACTCCCATCAAATTTAATAAATGTATCGAAATTCTTTCTGTACCTTCCATTACTTAATGGACATTCTTTGTTAATAAGCACAAAACTGTAAGTATTAGTCCAAACTGTTTTACAAATATCTTTAAATTGGTTCCAGATTAAATCAGGGCTGACATGTTCCTCATAAATATGTTGTTATTATATTATAAGTAATTGTTTAAATATTATAAGAAAATTTGCATTATCACGTAACAATTGCTTAGGAATTTTTGAATAGGTTTGAGATAAATAGAAACAATCGATTTGTTTATGTCGTCCCATACAGAAATAATTACGGATATGGGTTTGATTCTCGGTTGCAACATCATCAAAAATAAAAATAGAATTCGGCAATGCTTCATTCGGAGCCATGACTTCTTTACCATCATTAAACTCGTAGAATTTAATCTGTGGTACTCTTCTTATCACTTCGCTCTAAAAGCGATATTTAGGTTGAAAAGAAGTTTTACAATAAAGATATAAATTTTTAAATTTCGGTCCATTTTCATGTAACACTAAACTGATCATAACGTTTGTTTTACCACAGTTAGATGGCCCACATATTATACAACGAATTGTATTAGGTAATAAAGGGCTATGCCTGATGTGGTGAGGAGAGTCACTAAAGTTTATATTATTAACGTTTATGGATATGGGTAGCTTGATCAACTTCATCTTGCCTATTAATATTATTACTATTGAACATACTAATATATACCTCCACAAAGACCTACATTTTGTCTTTATAAGTTATTTGTTAGTAAAAATAAAATGACATGGGTAATAATAATATGAAAAATAAAACAAAAGCACAGTTTAATGTTATTTATAGTTTATTTAAAAAATCAAAATGATTTAACAAAATACTTACATGGTAGATGTGCTACTTTTAAGGTGTACAATAAAGTATATTCTATTCTATATGTTAGTTAAATCTATGACTACACATTTTAATTAAAATAGAGTATCAAAGTGTAGTTTATTTATTTTATTTAATTTGACTTGTATTTTATCTTCAAAATTACTTATAGATTATTTCAATCAATTTAATTATTTATTAGAAGAAAGAACTTTATAATAGAACATTTGCATTGTAATGTTCTGAGTTATAATATCAATTTTTATTTATTTTTAAAATATGCTTTCACAGTGACCCCATGGTAAAGTTTCAGTTTGGTTCGGAAGTATCTGCCTCTTATCATCATTTTTATTCAATACTACTTTATGAATTTCTTGGGAGTACAGTACATGATTGTTTGATTTAATTATATTCATTTTACATTTAAAACTTGTATCACTTGTTAAAGCTCTGTTGTAATGGCATAGTTTTAATCGATTAGTTACTGCTTTCGATATTCCTTTTGCTTTTGTTATGCAAGTCTTTAGGCTGTTTATGCAATAAAGCTTAGCTCTCAATCCTATAAATTCACTTATGATTTCACCTCCACATTCATCTTTAAATCGTCCTGGAATTTTTGATTTACTTTCGGCATGTTGTAGCAATTATTAGTCTCAAAATTACTTGTGTCGAATTGTCCAACTTCATTTTTTATGTCCTCATAAAAATCTTCAGTGCTGATAAAATAAAGAAGACTGTCTGTATCTGTATAACACAGTCTTGCCTGAGTTTTATATTTGTTTTTAATATAATTATAGTGAAATTTATATAAATGTTGTTTGGCATATTCTAGAACTGAAAATCCGATATAGATAGGTCGGTCTAGAATATTTTTTTCAGGACTCAATTGAATAGCGACAAAATTTTCAGAAAAAATCTTAACACTTTTAAAATTTGGTTTCGCAATTAACTTTTCCGCACTGAGGTGCTTATTTGTTTTGTTATTATAATCGTCCCAATTGGTCACTAATTTTACATTAACCTGTTTGCGTCTATTTTCAATAGTTTTACCAAATATAGCATTGTTAAGGAGTTTAAAAAATCTTTTTCAAATATGGTTGTTGAAGCTTGGCGTAAGCTAGTGAGGCGTAAGCAGGTCAATATATGTTTGTAAAAAGTTTTCCTGTCTAAAAGTTAAGATACGGTGAATTTTCTTCAAAATAAGTCCATTCAGCAAGCATTCTTTTAAGTGAACGTAGTGTATTACATAGTTGAATTTGTCATATAAATTAGCAATTAATTTAGGTGTTTTGCCTCCGGGAGGTTTGAACTTCTCTGCAGCAAACGGTAAATCACTGTGCTTATTATGTAAATTTTCGGGATAGGTTAGATCTACTTCTAAAATAAATCCATATTCAGAATCATCCGATATTGATAGTACGTTTATAGTATTTATTTCTTCGATTGATAAAAAGCGGAATTCTGAAATAGGCATTTTTTTGTCATCGCATAACCGTATAAATTATTACAGTCGAGATAAATTAAATATGTTGACCTTTGAGAAGCATCGTAATTCGGTAAATACTTATTATTTGATTTAGCGTAGCGAAGAGAATATTGTGCCAAGCCTCCACGAATTCCTTTCTCCAGAAACTCGTATATTTCTACATCATTAATTAATTCTAATTTAATACCGGTATACAATAACATCGCATCCCAGCTTAAACTAGGTGCGGTAATATAGTAGGCCGGATCAAGTTGATAATGATGCAAACAAGTTTGTCTAAATTTTTCAAAGACGTCAGAAAGTAGTAACACATCGGTTTTTAAATATAAATCTGTATATTCTCCGAGCGATTTAATATTAAATGTTTGCCAAATATATTGCGCGTGATTATACTCATCATCGCTAATATGTTAGCATGTCATACTATTGTAAAAACAATATTTAGGTGATAGTCGATTCTCATTATATTTCGATATTGCGTTCATGTAATCATAGGGGTATATTCCTTTTCGTCGTAGTAGTTTTAACTTATTACAATTAACATTTGAAAATTCTTTTGACAAATTAACAAAATCAGATTCAGACAAATTGTTAACTAATATATTTAAGCTTGAATTAAGAAATTGAAAGTCTATAAACTTAATTTGAATAGGCCTTGAACTGTTCTTTCTGTGGAATAATTTCGTGATAGACATATACTTTTCTTTGGTTTTAGGTATAATTTTAAAAGCACCTTCATATTTCGCTAATTCTTTAATAAATAAGTGAGAATCATAGCCAGCTAGGTTATGGAAAATAACAGGCACAAACGGGCAAACTCTAAACATTAAATTACAATGGGAGTGTGCGGCGCCTCGGTACTGAGATGTAATATGATCATGATCCATTACTTTGTCATCAAAGAGCATATCGTTACAGATGTGACATTTTGTAGCATTTTTGTATTCGTTTTCTTGGTCTGTGGTTAAAGGGGCCACGGGCATTTTATTCGATAGGATGCTGTTAATGTTATCTACATCATTTAGCAAATATTTTATAAATACTTCCACACAGTCAGGCCCTCTATATGTTACATATTTATTTAGTGCCGAATTATGTGAACAGCAAATATAGTATCCAAAACATGAAGGTTCGTGAACCTTGTATGTTCGGGTATTTTCAGTTTTACTTATGTTGCAGTTTAGCAAAATACTCTCAAAGTCTGCATAAATAACAAAATTATGTTTTTGTTTTCTTTCATAGTTTTTAAACTGAAAAATGCTATTTTTTTTTCAGGTAATACTGTTAATATATTAGGACATGTAGTATGGGTACTATATTTTGTTGCACTCGTGAAAACTTGTAAACACGTCTCACATAAATACATTTTACCTTTATGTTTACTTATTTGACGTCTGACTAATCTGAATAGATTTTTTATCAAACAATAATGTCCATTGCCTTTTCTTTCAATATATAATAAATTTACATGGTGTGTCTTTCTTAAATTTGTCACATATAACGGACCAGTGACTGCGTTTTTATCATCCAATCCATATACGTTTATACTTATAGTAGGATTTATCTTTTCAAAGTTTCTAATATCATTATACGATGGAGGAAATGATAGACCATTTATATTTAAGACTGATGAAAAACTTGGGTAGGAACTTGTCCTGCAAACATTACATTTTTTTGCATATAATGCTGCAACAAAACACCACAAAAAACAATAGTTATCATGGTTTTTTATATTTAAGCAACTTCTCGTTTTTTGAATTACATGCGGCAAATCCATGTAAGTACTGCCCTTTAAAGGAGAATATCTGTTTATATTAATTTCCAGGTGACTTATAGAGAAACAAGACCAACCAGATTCACAGTGTTGGAATTCAGAGAGTTTCCTCTCAAATGTGTTTATTGTATTCATATAGAATTCATTTATATCAGTATTTTTGTATATGATGTTAAATTTTGTGTTAAATGACTTAAGCTGTTGCTCATCAGATTTTGGCAGAAAAAGTAAGCATAAAGCTCGAAGTTTAATTTAACACAATTATGTTTAATTAGACAATCATTAATTAGTTTTATGACTTGATGCTGATTATCCATTAGGAATTCCTCAGGTGTAAGGTACTCCATCGATGGATTCAGTTTATAACTTATTATTCTCTTTCTAAAAGCCGTAGCAATAATATCAATATTTTCATATTTGGTTTTTAATATGCAATTAGATTTGTGTAAATTCGTTCTCACGTGATAGTGATATTCATTTTTTGGTATTTCAATATGACATTTTTCACAAGTCATTATATCATTATAATTTGTTATTTTTCCAGGAATTGGTGAAACTGTAAGAAAACAAAACAATGAATTTTTAATTCTTGAATATATTTCTTTAACACATAATAATAATATAAACTTACAAACACTTAACAGAATACTAGCACATAAAAATCATCACGTAATATTGAGATAATGATTAAAATTAAATGTTGTAAATAAGCAAGTAACTCGTGGTAAAATAGTATTTAAAGTAATAGGATATTAATAATGAAATACTAATATTTTAGTAATAGTTGTTAACAAGGTTGGTGGACAGTTTACAAATTCTTTTCTAGTTGCTATAATAAAATTAGTCAGGTGTTGCCATGCATCTGTGTTGTCAGATGTTTGATTTTTCACAGTAACTATTGCTTGGCGCCATCTGTTAATTGGCTGAACGTTTTTAATTTCATCGCACCGGTACACTTTCAAATCTATATAGTGCGTACCGGGCTTATGCTCATACGTTTGGCGCGAATGACCGTTAGCAAGACGTCGAGTTATATACGAATTTAATTGTATTGGAGCCTTACCGGGAACAGCGACATCTTCTTTCTCCTCGTCTTCGCTGTCAGTCCCGAAGAGGTCGTAAGCTGTAGTCTTCTTTGGAGGTACGGGCTTGAAATACGGCTTCTTTGGAGCTGACTGCGACGTGCTCGGCACCGGACTTGCTCTCGATGGGGAATATGATGCAGTCCGCGCTGCCGCCTCCGGCTCCTTCGTTTGAGTTGGCACCTGCTTCCTTTTCTTGGTCTTTTTCGCGACTGGAGGTTGCGCTTCGTTGTCAGACGGGAAAAGAGTCTCTGCGTTCTCTAGCGACCTGAAATAATATAAAATATATTTATTAATTATGCAATTTAATCAATTCATAAGCAGGATTCGAACCTGCAGTCCTGGCTTTCCGTGCCGATACACTAGAATAGTGTATACATTTCATACATATACGAATGAATATTAGAATAATTACATAATACAATAAGATATCGTTATGCCTCAATTTCCTGGGTATTGAACCCAATGTCTCATGCTCAATAGTCGAGATTACTAGCACTCGTCTAAGGAGTTCCCTGTTATAAGAATAGTTGAACATTAGAATTACTAAATATATAAAATAATGCCACTTACATTTTAAATAGTGCAGCGAAGATTTGATGTACGATGATGCCGGTAGCTCTGGAAGAGGTGTTTTGTGGTTGAACTTCAGCAGTGGGACGCTTAAATAGTGATAAATCTACGTCATATTATCCCAATTTTGGGAAGAGGCATGTGTATAGAAAATGCTGTGTCAGTTATCTGCATCCAAATGCAGGTTTGTGATGTGATATTGTAAACAATATTGTTCTACTAACTCATTATTATTTTTATGCGACTGTGTCGAAATATTGTAGGTGGTAACAGACTCGTCTATTGGGGGGGAGGGGGGGCAATAATATATCTAACAAATAGTTAGTGAAATACTCATCTGCCTAACTGGGAATTTAAAACGTGATGATATATCAATCACCCTTAATTTATGAACAAATAACAAATAAAAACATTACTTACCATTCTATTAGTGACAAAATTTAAAATACCTTAGCTTTAAAAATATCACAATAATAACAGGTGCAACCAAACGTAACATTAGTATGTAAATATTTCTATATTGTTTTGATTCGTCTCCTTAAAAAGAATTCAGCTTACGGTGCAGCTTTGATATGCTATTAACATACCATGAGTTTGCTCGCCTAATAATAATCTAAATAAAATGTATGAAAACGATTACTTACCGTGAACAGTAGTATTATTTTATCAATATGTATATATAAATATATATTTATGATAAACAATAAAATAATAGGTGTCGAAACGTCTTATGTTTCCTATTTCACTATACCCTTTTTGGAAATAGATATGAAATCTAACTTAAAAAGTGCGATTTTGAACTCTATCCATTAAAATTAAATTAGGCTACGAGTATATAAATAGAGAGAAAAATCATTTAAAATCTATTCCAATTCTATACTTGACTGTTGCAACTGGCTTTATCGTATAATATTGGTTATTTTTAATATTACTCTTCCTTATTTTATCCAACATTATTGTTATCAGACAGTATAATCGATGTTTAATACATATAGGTCTGGTACATAATTATTCATTTCTATATAACACTATGTTTCAACTGCAATTGTTGTTTTGAGATATAATATCGGTTAACGAAATATTAATTTCGAGTATTTTTTCCAGGTTTTTAACAAAGTCGGGACATAGAATTAAATATGTCACATTCACCATCCTACAGTCCTGTTTTAGATAACATTAACCAACAATGTAACGTAAGTATCTAAGTAATCTTCGATATTAGCAATTGAATTCATATTTGATGCTGTTTAATAGCATAAAATTATTTATTATTTCAGAATTCGATAGAATGCTCCGATCCAGTTCTTAATCCATTTTACTATGCTCAAGACCGAGAAAGTTGGTATGCCGAAGTGGCGGAACAAGCATGTGAAGAGAGTAGACAGCAAAAAATACAAGAGAAAAAGATAAAGAAGAAGAAAAAATCAAAACCTTTTAAAAACACATCCTTTATTACACGTAAAGAACCTGGGCATGTTCACCGAATTATAAAAATAATTGTACACGATGTGGAAGGTCGTCAGATGGATGAAATGGACAATGACCCTGATAGTGCAAGCGTCAATATACAATATTTAGTCCGTAGTGATATTGATGACATAATGACTGAAACCGAGTATTTAGTTGCTAAAATAGTGAAAAAATTAAGTTCAACTCAACTCAATTGATGTTTAAAAAATAGACGTATAATAGTTATATTATTATTTGTTTTTTAAATGGTTAGTATATAGTGTAAATATTTATTGTAAATAAAAGCATTTAAAAATATAGTACTTTTTATTTCTACGTCATAACATTTAAACTAAATCATTACTACGCTGCATATATAAGGCAGCGCGATGGACAATAGCGAGCGCACTTCATTTTCGTTGTCTGTCGTGTCGAATAGACTATACGGACTGTTGCTCCAATTTCCGCGTCATCAAATTGTTGAATGAATATGTAATGATAAATTATAATGTACGTAATTACGAATGTTCAATAAGATAAATGTTTCACATTTATATTGAATATCTAAATTACTCATGATATCTATTACATTTAAATGGTTAAATAATAAAAACCACTCAATAGTCAAGTCAGAATATTTTTGCAAGTACTATTTAGAAGTAATGAATGATGACTGTAATTAGGTGTTTCTGGTTCTGAAATGATTCTATTGTAGCGCGTGCAGGGTGTACAAGTAAAACTCCAGATGAATATAGAACTGTATCGAACGGTGTCCTGAATAGCAGTGTTTATTAAATAAATTAGGTTCGCTTTATAGCCTAATGTTTTGGCGCCAAATATCCCTAAAAAACATCTAGCCAATAAGACTACAGGATTTCATTCTTCGGTTCCACATTCCGTCCGTAGGGGTCGCGTCGATCGCAGCGCCGCGCCACGCCTCGGGCTGATGGTGGCCGGCGAGCGGCGGCGCTAGTTTAGTATGCGCGCGCGTCCGCAGCGTGCAGATGTATGTGTGATGTATGTGTGCGGAAGCTACAGTACTCCCCCTCAAGAGAAGCGTACGTTTTTCTTAACCAGTCTTCCGCTTCTCGTAATATAGGGTTGATTTGCAGGTACAGTGGTAGTGGTTGAACCATGGTGAGCTGCAGATGTATGGGAGTGTGCCGGCGACGTCTGGATATTTTCATGGCTTGTCTCTGTTTGTGAGCGGTGCGGGGCCGGCGCGAGTGATGTCATCGTGCGAGTGAGACGGCGTACTAGCTCGGCGTCGTCGATTTTCGAATCTTGTTTTTTAAGTTTCTTGAGCTCTTGGTCTTGCTGTTGATCCATGCTTAGCTGATTATAATCGATAGTTGATGGACAAATAATCTCTTCGAGTCTTGATAAAGCGTCGGCGACTGTATTTTCTTCCCCTTTTATGTACTTTATGCTAGTACAAAACTGACTTATAAAATGCAGTTGTCTTTCGCGTCTCGGTGTGTCGGAGGTACTTGCGGTTCTTGTGAGGGCATAAGTAAGTGGTTTGTGGTCTGTATAGATGATGACGTCACAGCCCTCTATTAATCGGCGAAAGTGTTTAACAGCGGTATACATCGCTAATAGTTCGCGATCGTATACACTGTACCGGCGTTGTGTTTCACTCATAGCCTTCGAATAAAATGCTAGTGGTTTCCAAACATTGTCCACGTTTTGCTGAAGAACAGCACCAAGGCTGTGATCTGAAGCATCTGTCATGATGGCAAGGGTACTTCCTTGAACTGGATGTGTGAGTATGGTGGCCTCTGCGATGCTTTGGCGGCATTTCTCAAAGGCTTGCTCTGCGTCCGTTGTCCACTGGATAGGCGTGTTGTCGTTGCGTTTTCTATTATGTAGGTATTTGTTAAGTTCGCTCTGGAGTTCTGCTTGTCGTGGGAGACAATCTCGGTAGAAGTTGATCATCCCCAGGAAACGTCGAAGTTGGAGAATAGTTTCTGGTTTCGGGTAGGTAGATATAACTTTAACTCGTTCCACTGTTGGTTTTATACCCGTCGCCGATACTTCATAGCCGAGAAAATCTATTGTTTCTTTACCAAACTCGCACTTTTCTATGTTTAGTGTCAGACCGTAGTTGTCTAACCGCTGTAGAACTTGATGAAGAAGTTGTTTGTGTTTTGTTTCATCTTCTTCACACAGGAGAATATCGTCGATAAAAGAGAAACAACCATCTATGCCTCTCAGCACTTCGTGCATGAATCTTTGAAATGTCTGACTTCCGTTTCTTCGACCAAAGGTCATGCAGTTGAATTCATACATTCCAAACGGTGTTGTGATCGCCGTTTTCTGCGCGTCGTCCTTTGCAATTGGAATCCAGTAGTACGCCATTTTTAAATCAAGTTTGGAGAATACTTTCTTGTTATGTAGTTGGTACGTGAAATCTTGAATGCGAGGTACGGGATAGCGGTCGGGTTGAGTGACCGCATTCAGACGTCTGTAGTCACCACACACGCGTAATCTACCGTCTTTTTTCTTCACAACATGTAGGGGGCTGGCCCATGGGCTTTTTGATGGTTTGCAGATTCCCATTTCTAACATGCGGTCAAACTCTTCTTTGGCTGCCTTGTACTTGTCCGGGGGCAGCGGGCGGGGGCGAGCGTAAAGTGGGGGGCCGGTCGTTTCAATGTGGTGGACAACGTCATGTTTCGGTGGCTCTTTCAACGACATTGGCCGTAGGACATTAGGGTATTGCTTCAAAATATCGTAGTATCGTTGGTCGTTGCTTATAATGTGAACTGATTCTGTGTTCGTAGAAACTTCTAATGCGTCGATAGATAGTTCGGTTATCTTGTCAATTAACTTTTTCTTGTCCAGGTCTACCAGCAGTTTAAAGTGACGAAGAAAATCAGCTCCCAGTATGGAGGTTTTGACGTCTGCAACGATGAATGACCAAACAAAGTCTCTTCGTAATCCAAAGTTTAGTCTGATAGTTTTCTGGCCGTAGGTCTTGATTGGCGTATTGTTCGCGGCGTATAAACTGTAGGCACTTGGAGTTTTGTTATTTCTATGATTGGCGGCCAATACGGAGATATCTGCGCCTGTGTCCACGAGGAAACGTTCGTGAGTGTTACGGTCGTGTACACAAAGGCGATTACTGGTGTGCGGGACACCGACGTCCGCCACGGTCGGTGTCGACTTTAGTTTTCCGACGGCTTGTTTCTTCGACAGCAGGGCGATTCACAGCGCTTCGCTTTGTCTCCGAAGCGGTAGTGGTAGCGGCATTCCCAGTTGGGGTCTCCCGGTTTCAGTGCCGATCCACGATGCGTTGACTGCGAGCGTGAACGGGAACGAGCTCGAGGATTGTACGTGCGGCGACGGTGTCTGTGGAATGGCTGACCTCGACGTAGCTCGGCGATCTCTAGAGTTAGTTTCTCCACCTGCTTCGCCAGCGTTTCTAGCTGTGCCATGGGTTCCGTAGACGACGAGGATGATGCTGGTACTGTGACTGCGGCAACGCTGGGACTCTCTGTGTACTCCACCATCTTATCTGCCATCGCAGCCAAGGTGTCCAACGATGATTCCTTGTTGACTGACAGAACGACTCGAACTTGTGTGGGTAGGTGGTTTAACCATTCTATTTTTAGACCCTCTTCGGTAATCATACCACTCGCGAGTTCTCGCATCTTCCTTAGCAGCTGGGAAGGCTTTTGATCTCCCAACTCTAGTCCGCTGATAAGCTTCTGGAAATTCTTGACACCTGATTTATCGTAGGCTTCGAGTAGGCGTTGTTTCACTTTTTCATATTTTCCAGTTGCGGGTGGATTGTAAAGAATATCGGTCAAGTGTTGTAAGTCGACCGTTTGCAGTTGTTGCAGAAGATACCGGAACTTCTGGTCATCTGAGGTCTTCAATGGGTCAATCACAGCTTCAAATTGGATGAACCAGGCACGGGGTATTTCTCTCCAAAAAGGTAAAAGCCTCGACTGCACGGACACTGCGCTCACGTCGTAATTCATCTCGGCCTGGATTCTTGGCTGTTGTTCTTCAGACATGGTCACTTGCTCCACACAATAAGATCTCCTTACTAGTGTTTCGTTTTTTTAAAACGCGGGGTCACCAATGTAGCGCGTGCAGGGTGTACAAGTAAAACTCCAGATGAATATAGAACTGTATCGAACGGTGTACTGAATAGCAGTGTTTATTAAATAAATTAGGTTCGCTTTATAGCCTAATGTTTTGGCGCCAAATATCCCTAAAAAACATCTAGCCAATAAGACTACAGGATTTCATTCTTCGGTTCCACATTCCGTCCGTAGGGGTCGCGTCGATCGCAGCGCCGCGCCCCGCCTCGGGCTGATGGTGGCCGGCGAGCGGCGGCGCTAGTTTAGTATGCGCGCACGTCCGCAGCGTGCAGATGTATGTGTGATGTATGTGTGCGGAAGCTACACTATAATGAATGGTGAAAATTGCGGGTTTCCAGATCTTCTTTGATCTGGAAACCCCAATTTTTACCTACTGATGTTAGAGAGGTAATGATCTTTGACCAGCTTTTTGAAAATATTAATGGATTTAGCTTCCCGGATTTTAGCGGAAAGTGAGTTCCACAGTCGTACTGCATGAAAGGAGAAGGAGTGGGAATAGAAACGGGTTTTATGGGACCGGAAATTGAGATGGAGTTTAAGGTGGGATCCACAAAGTGCGTCAGTAGGACGAGTGAATGAAAAACGATCGCGCAGGTAGTTACGATATGCAGGGTTGAATAGGATATTGTACAAAAGGAATAATATTCGAGTGTTCCTGCGAAGTTGGATAGGGAGCCACTTGAGATCCTTGCGAAACTGAGAGACATGATCGTATTTCCTCAGACCAAAAACAAAGCGAATACACAAGTTTTGCAAGCGCTCAAGTTTATATAAGAGCTCCTCAGTGGCATCCAAATAGCAGGCATCGGCATAATCAATAATCGGCTGGATTAAAGTTAGATTTTAGTTTTGAAAGGCAAGAAGGTTTGAAGGGATTTTAAAGAGTGGAAGGAAAAGTGCACCTTTCGACTAACCTCACTTACTTGCGCTCGCCAAGAAAGATTGCTGTCAAGTAATACGCCGAGATTCTTTGCTACATCCGTGTACCCAATGACCGAGCTGTTAAGGGATAATGGCCTCAAAGAGGAAGTGTCAAGTGCAGAGCGATAGTATCGACTACCCAAGATCATAGCCTGGGACTTGGACGAATTAATCTGTAATCCGTATGATTTAGCCCACTGACTAATATTCTCCAAGTCACAATTCATGGCACTAATCGCCGAGTCTGCGTCAGCCAGCAAGAAGTGTCGGTAAAGCTGCAAATCGTCTGCATAGAGATGGAAGAGCGAGGTGATAATCTGAGTAACTGTATTAATAAAGATAGAGAAAAGAAGAGGAGAAAGAACGCCACCCTGAGGCACACCAGCAGTGAGATCACACCAATCAGATAATTTTTCATCAAGGAGGACACACTGAGAGCGACCCCGAAGATAAGAGTCAAACCAGGATAGTGCAGAAGGAGAAAAGTTAAATGAACGAAGGACTCCAAGAAGTATGTCAAAATCCACTGAGTTGAACGCGCAACTGAAGTCAAGTAGGACTAATACGGTGAGTGATTTATTGTCCATAGCCCAGCGGATATCGTCGGTGACTTTCAGAAGTGCAGTTACTGTGCTGTGACCAGTACGAAATCCAGATTGGAAAGGGGAAATTAGGTTGTGTGCTGTAAGGTATCTAGAAACTTGGCCATGAACAATATGTTCGAGAACTTTAGAAAGGAAAGGTAAAATGGAGATGGGTCTGAAGTGAGATAAGGTCGATGGATTGTTTATTTTGGGAACAGGTATTATATGTGCCTGTTTCCAGGCACTAGGAAATGAGCCAGAAAATAAGGAATAGTTAGCAATGTGAGTTAGAATGGGGAGCAATTGAGGTAGAATAGGTATTATCATCCTCGAACCCACATTGTCATGACCAACAGCCGAAGAGGAAATAGAAAGTAGAGATTTTTTAACATCATCTTCAGAAACAGAAGTCAAATTAAAAGTTGGGCAATTTGGTAAAGGCAAATCAGTGAGCTCTTGCAAAGTTGAAATTTTGACATTAGGTTCAAGAGAAAAAGGAGGAAGAGAAAAGTGTCTATTAAGAGCACATATGTGAACATCTGAACAAGTATTAGAGGGTGATTTGCCGATACCAACTGACTTTAGAAATTTCCAGACATCAGAGGACTTTCGATCAATAAGAGATTCGTGGAAATAGCGTCTTTTAGCATCTCGACACATACGATTGCAGCGATTACGCATAGCTTTAAAGTGATCAACATTCTGCTCCATGGATCTACGTCTATACCTACTCTTCGCTTTATCCTTACGAGCAATAGCATCTTTGATTTCAGCAGTAATCCAAGGAGCAGGATTATGTTTTACTTTAATTCGCCGACGCGGCGCATGTTTGTCATAAAGACCCAATAGCTCGGAATTGAAATAGCTGACTTTCTCGTCAATACTGGAGCTTTCGACTACGGAGGTCCAGTCGATATTACTTGCATCACTTGCTAACTCAACAAGATCTAGGCCATTGTAATTACGTAAATAGCAGAAGCGAGGTTTACGTTTGGGAGATCGGATACGATAGGTAAGAAAGATGAGGTCGTGATAAGAAAAGGTTGCAGTGAGCTGCCCAAACTCAGCAACTTTGCTAGGTGAAGAGACAATCCTTAGGTCCAATAGAGAAGGCGTGCAGTTGGGAAAATTATGGGTCGCAGAAAGAGGTAAAATTTCAAGATTAAAGGAGGATAAGAGAGTACGAAGTTTGCGAGAACGAGCGTCATCTTTAAGTAATCATGTATTAAAGTCACCCATTAAAATGTGCTCGTACGCGGGGCAAAGTTCATTAAGAGATGATTCTAAGGAGTCAAAGTAGTTAATATGTAAATTAGGGGAGTAGAATACCGCGAGTAGAACTTTGGTATGATTTAAAGTAATCTCAAGGAATAAAAATTCAGCCGACCCAGAGTACTGGGATGGAGACGAGCTAACAATTTTGTGTGGTATATCAGCACGTATGTATATGGCAATACCACCACCACCCTTGCCAGTTCTGTCATTTCTGACCAGAACAAAGCCAGGAAGTGAATAGTACGTAGAAGGAAGAGAAGGCTAAAGAAAAGTTTCAGAAATTAGAAGTGCATCTAGATGAGCACTGTTAAAGGATGCCAGAAGATCGGAGTAGTGACCAGGAACACTCTGAGCATTAATATGCGCTATATGAAAATTTTTGGGGTATTTAGAAAAAATAGAGGAAATATTATCATGCAAAGTGTGAAACGGTGTCTCACTTTCCGCGCTAATAAAATTGCAAGTCGAAGAAGAACAGGAGAAAAAGCTATCATTTAAGTCAATTAGATCATCCATAGATAATTACAAAGTAAAATAAATATATATATATATAAAAATATAAAAAAGTAAAAAATAAGTTAACACTAAATACTTTTTAGTTTTTGCTTTGAGGTTAACTACCCTAACTCGCTGATATGTTGGAGGAAATTAACAATTAATAACAATACCATAAACATAAAATACTAAAGATCAAACACAAACTAACGAATAATTTTTAGGACATTAAACAATAACATTAAAATATTCACGAAAGCATACAATGCAATTACGGAACGAAAATATTCAAGTCACAAGTAACGTCAAATTGACAATGACAGTTTAAGCTAGATATGACATATTGTCATTGACATATATACAAACAGGAAAACGTAAATACTACACTGACATTTTATTTAATATCACTATGAAGGTGATTCAAAAAGTGCAAAATGCTTTAACTACTGACATATAACTGGAATCATACACTCCGACAAAATTAAGATGCTACTTACTGTCGGGTCAGAAAAATAACTAAGTTAGTCACGCCGCGTCGCCGGCGCGCCCTTCTTTGCCTTAACACTCTTCGTAGAAACATGTTTTAAAGTTCTTTCAGCCTTTCCAGAGTCACATGAAGTATTTGGGAATAAACCAGTGCACGAAGTTCTCTCGGAGTTTCAATCTTGTGACGTTTAGTATCAGATCGTGTGAGTGTGTGTGACGATCACTATCCTGCCCACCGCCGACCAGCAACTCTGAATTCCAAAGTGTTTGCGTGCGTCCATGAAGGTACGATGCCTAGTTTGCGTCATGAATTCAGAAAGAGTTATTCCTGAACCTTTCAAGGACTTCTTATTCTCCCATATCAAGTGACGGTGCTCAATAGTATATAATCTGACCAATATAGGCCGAGCTTTGCCCTGTGTAGATCCCAATCGATGGCAGACATGGATATTGTGTTTTTTAATCTCAGACAAGCCCATTTGGTCGGTTAATATCTTATGAACCGCATCGGGCAACTTTTCACCAGGATGCTCTGCCACACCATGGAACAGAAGCACCTTTCGCCGCATCAGGGTTTCGTGTCTGTCGAATCCAAGAGACAGTAGCTCAATTTGTCTCTTAAATTGGGAGAGTGCTTTCCAGACAAATGTCGTGAATTCTGTGAACTCACTTGACAGCATTGTGATATCCGAAGGAGAACTTGTAGCAGATGAAGCATTTTTGAGCTTGTTTTCATATTCAGCCATTCGCAAATTGAAGAGCTGCTCCAAATCTTCCAAACTTGCTGTCAGCTTTGAGTCCATAGTGTGGTAGTGGAAAAGTAAGTATAATAGAATTATGAGAAATAGAAGAGACTTGGAAATAGTGTGAAGTGAGTATAGGGTAGAAATAGACTATAAAATGCAATTATAGCATTAAAAATACTATTTTAAATAATTTTAAATGATTAAAAACTGAGAGCTGTCCAACAAGATGTGTTGACCCTGTGTCTACCCACACAGGAAAAAAAAAGTTTTATGTTTGTTTGGGGTTCCATAAAACGGATTCATTGTGGTAATAATCAATTAACCTAAATATTTCCTCATTACTCCATGACGCCATGATTGTGCAACAATAATCACAATAATTAAGTGCGACACTACAGTCTACTCCGACGCCTAACTTTGAAATAAACACTCGGCCAACGTGTGATCCCTGTTTGCGGCTTGCGCCAAAGTCCTTTGATTTGTGCACGAAAAACCGACACTAAATGGATTGTCGGCGAACGTTGGCCGCAAACGACAAATAGACACAAAACAGTCTAGTGCACTAGTAACCTAGTACAGTGTACTGGAGCCTTTACATGTGTAGCATACCTACCCTTCGCTTTTGAGAAGCTGCCGCTCATAAACAAACGTCTGAGACACGCGCACCTAGAACCGTCAATACAATGCACAAAGGAATATTATTATAAATACTATAGATAGATAGATAGAATACACGTTATTGTACACCAAAAGGAGACGGAAACGCTTTCATACATTCTTGGGCCAAGGTGTAAAACGATGAAATTAGTGTCGATTAACAGTTTATATATTAACAAAGCATCACTGAAAATTCGGCGAATTTTGGCAATCTGAGAGCAGAGTTATAGGAGGTTTTGTAAAAGTGAAGTTATGCAATGAATTGGTAACAACCTATTCTACGGCGAGCAGGGGTCGCTTACCATCCGGTAAGGACCAGGCCCGGTTCGACGGCGCGTCGTGTACCACGCGCACCTCAAAGAGCTGTCAACACCAGTGACGGGATCTCATAGGGCCATTGCCTGCCGGGGTTTGTGGGAAAGTTCTATCGAGATACCGCGGCCTCGGAACTTTAGGGCAGCCGAAGGAACAGGGTGGGTTTTTAGTCAGTAGAAGTCTGACACACCCTTCCGCTTAACCCAGAGCGGAAGAAGTCATTCGATGATTTTCCCACCCTCCCTGGGTAGGAAAATCATCGAATCGAAAGAAAAAAGGGAGATGTTTAAAATAAAAACAACTTTTTGAATAACAGTTATCTTTTATTCATCTTCAATTATAATCCAAAAAGCTCGAGGTGGCGGACTCTTGATGCAATTGAACGACCACAGCGAAGACAAAAACTACGTTGGCCAAGTTGTTGTGCTTCATCAACAGATGATTCTTGAGCCAAATCCCAACAAGCTTGGCAAACATAGTCACTGCTGTTTACCTGAAAGATGAGAAAAGTTTTTAATGTCAATAAATCATGTTTACAGTAAAATATACCAGCAATTAGGTTTTAACTTACATGTAAACAATCTCCATGTGTCTTTTATATGTAGCGTTACTTTAGTTCCTGCATAAGGTTTATGGAAAATAAAAGAAGAAACTTGTAGACCAGCATTGTAGACACTGGGTAGCTAGAAAAGGTGACTTCAAGTTTGTACTTACAGGTTGTGGTGCACACCAATGACGAATCACTGACAGTGTCGTTACATCATTTAAAGCTCGTCGGCCAAGTGTATTACAGTGACTAGTCGCTATACTACAATTAACACAGTGATCCATGGTGTCAATATCCAATCGATAAGCAGGCTATAAAATCCAAATAAGCGAGCCAGTCAGACGAGAAAACGAGATTATCCGTATCCGGTATGATAGCAAGGGTCGTACTAGTTTAGCAATATCAGAAGTCCGTAGGAAGAAAGCAGTGGTCAAGGAATATATCAAGAAAACAACGGGAAACACTCAAAACGCACGCACACGAATCGATACTACGAAACGAGTGATTAGGGATGTGAAAAAATAATCGATTATGGAAATAATCGAATTTTATCAAAAGAAAAGTCGATGTCAATACGTGATTTCATTTTTAAGAATAACAAGCCTGTTGGTATAGTGGTCAGTGGCCCTGACTGCTATGGGCAGGGTCGTGGGTTCGATTCCCACCGAGGACAAATGTTTGTGCGATGTGCACGATCATTTGTTCTTTGTCTGGGTGTAATTTATCTATAATATGTATGTATTTAGAAATATATACGTATGTTTATCAGTTGTCGAGTACTCATACCACAAGCTCTGCTTAGTTTGGGTCTAGATGGCGTTGTGTGAAAGTTGTGGAATATTATTATTTGAATAATCGATTAATAATCGATTTTTTTATTATCATTCAATCAATTATTACCGTTTTTTTATCTGCAACTCCCCATAATTAAGTTTGGTGTTCTGGCCCGGAGCCCGGAACTACCAAAGAATACTATCTCCATAATACTACATTAACGCTGTCTGTGCATCTATGATGGCATTTCTTCTGTGATTTTGAAACAGTTTAGATTATTAGTATAAATTAGGAAAAAAAAAACGATTAATATAACAAAATCAATGATTTTCTTAAGAAAAATCTATTATTTATTCATCAATTTTTCATGCTAAATAAATAAACCATTAATTAAAAATCGACTTGTTATGTTCAATATCACATCCCTACGATTTGACAGTCATTATTGACATTCTAGAAGTGTCAAAAGGTATTCTGTGACTTGACAGTCACAGAATACCTTTTTACTGTCAGCACAGATTAAAAAATACAATAGCCAAACACAAGTAGTAAATCGATTTGTAAACGAGAATTGACTTTAAGATTTCTTTATAATATGTTGATATTTTATTATTTTAAAATAATGTTAATTGTAATGTATTTATTTACTTTGATTGAATCAGTAATATGGTGCAAGTAGTTTTGTGTTAGATAACTCATTCACATTAATCGATTATAGTAATCGATATCCCATTTTATTCGTGACTCCAAACTTATTTTTAAGATTTCTCGTCTTCTAGATTGTGAATTAGGCTAATTTTTTGTATTTAGAACTAGAAAAATATGACGCTTTTTTTAAACCATATCTCAACTTATTGCAAAATGGCCCAGAAATCCCCGTCTCCTTTAAACACACCTATTTAACATTATTTCTTAATTCTATGGACAGACATACGAGACTCCTGCCCTGAGTGCGCGCTCACACAGTGACCACTGTTTAACTTATGTAAAAATTACCAATTATATTTATACAGAGTTGATATGACCGAGGGGCTTTCCTTTAAACTGCGTATACTAGGTACCATTTTCATGCTTTGTACCAAAAATCAATGGAGAAATAGTTTAGTCGCAATTGATTTTGATGAGATGCACCTTAAAGCGATAAATCTGACCAAGACAAGAGATAACACACGCCGCGCTACGTTGCCACTTTGTTACCTAGGTATTTAAGGTCAGTCACATTTATTTACTAAGGGTGGTTGCGTTTTTCTCTGATTTGTAAGCTTAGTTTACTTGAAAAAAAAAATGCCTCTTTTTATTTGTTTACTGTATCAAATTGACACTAAACACGTATTATACGTAGTGTAATTTAATGCCCCTCTGTCGTATCAACTCTGTATACACAATTCTATTTTAATAAAGACCCAACGAGCACATTAGTGGAAATAGCAGCCTATTTTGTTACTTTCGGCTGTAAAATAGCGGTTTAAGGGTTCAAAAAGCAGTTCAAAGTTGCATATCTGCAACCGTAAACGTCTATACCTATAAAATTTACTTAAAGTGCTATAAGCTGAATCAAATACTAACCTAGCCTTCACAGTAGTTCACGGTAGAACTCATTTACCACTTACACCTTTATATGAGAGTTACGAAGGTCATTCTGCCACTCACAGCTGTACAGTGGTTTCCATTGTAACTTTTATAGGTTATAGTTATAGTAACCACTATTATACTACTATAAGTTTCATTATAGAAATAATAGATACTCTTATGCATACTATAGTTACAAAAAATTCATCAGTGTAACTAAAAACTACTACTGCCTTTAGTAGCAATAGTCATTCCTTGCAGGCTCAATCCATTCGCCATTTTACAGCCGCTTTTGTAACTACAGGGTGCTTCAAAAAATGTATACACACTTTGAACTTCTATAGAAAATTTATTTACCGTTCTACAAAGTTAAATTTAAGGAAATTAGAAAGCTGAAAGTCCAATGTAAATGAAACATAAATAACAAATGTTAATACTGTTCAAATTGGTGACCTCCAGCATCAATACAATTCTGAGTACGAGTCACCACTGATTCTGTACATCGTATCAAAACGTCCAATGAGATTTCTCTACACATGGCTTGAATCTCATTCCAAAGAATGTCTAGGTTACGTGGTTTACGTTTGTACACCTCATTTTTTACTGTGCCCCATAAGAAGAAATCCAGTGGTGTAAGGTCTGGAGAGCGTGCTGGAAACTCGATTGGCCCCCTGCGTCCTATCCACTGGCCCGGCAAATTTTGATCCAGGTAAGCTCGTACGTCTCTGTGATAGTGCGGCGGGGCACCATCTTGTTGAAAATAAAACATATCATTACCGTATAGTGCACGAATGGCAGGAAATACGGAATCAGCAAGCATTGTTAGGTAATTAATACCAGTTACAGTGCCTTCAAATCGAAAAGGTCCAATGAGTCCCCTTGAAGACAAACCGCACCACACATTTACACCAGGCAAATTTACAGCTTTTTCAATTGTAATGTGAGGATTTTCTTCACACCAGTAAACACAATTGTGCCTATTGACAGTTCCATTAAGTTTGAATTAGGCTTCATCCGATCAAATGATGCTACCCATAAATCCCGGTTCACGTATCACCATCTCCTGAACCCATTCACAAAATTGCAACCTTCGATCTGGATCGTCGTCACTTAGCTGTTGCACCAGCCTTGGAATGTAAACACGAAACTTGCGTCTCTTCAGAATGCGTAGCACGCTGCTAGCACTTACATCACTTTCACGTGCCCCTTGCCTTGAAGATTTGTTAGGAGAGCGTTGAAACAGTTCCAAGACTGCCGTTGATGACTCATCACTTGTAGCTGTTCGAGGTCGACCTGAACGACCTTTATGCACATCACACACTGTTCCATGAACTTCGAATTTGTCTCGTATGCGTGTAATTGTTAATCTCGGGATCTACTCCGAAATGACACATCCGAATGTTCGGGACCGACCGAAAGACGACCGAACATTAAATTGTTGTCCTACTACGAACCATGAAGCTATAGAATAAACTGGAGGCCAAACTCCTCCATACCTACTTGAAGCAAATAAATTTGACCTTGACTGCATTCTATCTCGCTCCTTAGGTCCCCCTCCTCTCTTTCTAAATAGGGTGTCCACACAACAACAAAGTAAAGAAGACAATTACAAATAGCAACAGAGTAGACACGTGATTTATGTGAAAACGTACCTATCAAATTATCTAAGGTCAATTTCAATTTATTTGCTTTCCAAAATGTTACAAGGATTATAAGTAT